>CM033025.1:1045000-1448587 GCA_019207045.1 Branchiostoma floridae x Branchiostoma belcheri | reverse complement strand
TGATATCGGGTGTTCACCTGTCCAGGCCTATGACGTCATCGTGGCCTCGGAACCACGGGAATGTATAATCGCAAACTATGGCCAGAAAAGAGACATCTATCCCCCAAACTAGGGTGCCTATCACGAGCGCCTTGGCCAGGAGCATGGCTGGGGACACATGGCAGTCGCACATCTCGTCTCCGCTCTTAAGGGCCCTTAAATTACCCTGGGCCCCATTGCAATGCATTGCGCCAGGGTAATTTGCGCCTTTTTTATATGCCGAGGAAGTACCACCGGCCTTTAGCACCAAGACATGCCCGTCGGCCGTCCGCGTCGACCTGGTGCAAAGACCCGGCCTCTGCAGCCGTCAGAGCGCATGAGGCGGTGATATCGGGTGTCACCTGTCCAGGCCTATGACGTCATCGTGGCCTCGGAACCACGGGAATGTATAATCGCAACATATGGCCAGAAAGAGACATCTATCCCCCAAACTAGGGTGCCTATCACGAGCGCCTTGGCCAGAGCATGGCTGGGGACACATGGCAGTCGCACATCTCGTCCGCTCTTAAGGGCCCTTAAATTACCCAGGGCCCATTGCATGCATTGCGCCAGGGTAATTTGCGCCTATTTTTTTATATGCCGAGGAAGTACCACCGGCCTTTAGCACCAAGACATGCCCGTCGGCCGTCCGCGTCGACCTGGTGCGAAAGACCCGGCCTCTGCAGCCGTCAGAGCGCATGAGGCGGTGTTCACCTGTCCAGGCCTATGACGTCATCGTGGCCTCGGAACCACGGGAATGTATAATCGCAACATATGGCCAGAAAGAGACATCTATCCCCAAACTAGGGTGCTATCACGAGCGCCTGGCCAGGAGCATGGCTGGGGACACATGGCAGTCGCACATCTCGTCTCCGCTCTTAAGGGCCCTTAAATTACCCTGGGCCCCATTGCAATGCATTGCGCCAGGGAATTTGCGCCTATTTTTTATATGCCGAGGAAGTACCACCGGCCTTTAGCACCAAGACATGCCCGTCGGCCGTCCGCGTCGACCTGGTGCGAAAGACCCGGCCTCTGCAGCCGTCAGAGCGCATGGGCGGTGATATCGGGTGTTCACCTGTCCAGGCCTATGACGTCATCGTGGCCTCGGAACCACGGGAATGTATAATCGCAACATATGGCCAGAAAGAGACATCTATCCCCCAAACTAGGTGCCTATCACGAGCGCCTTGGCCAGGAGCATGGCTGGGGACACATGGCAGTCGCACATCTCGTCTCCGCTCTTAAGGGCCCTTAAATTACCCTGGGCCCCATTGCAATGCATTGCGCCAGGGGAATTTGCGCCTATTTTTATATGCCGAGGAAGTACCACCGGCCTTTAGCACCAAGACATGCCCGTCGGCCGTCCGCGTCGACCTGGTGCGAAAGACCCGGCCTCTGCAGCCGTCAGAGCGCATGAGGCGGTGATATCGGGTGTTCACCTGTCCAGGCCTATGACGTCATCGTGGCCTCGGAACCACGGGAATGTATAATCGCAACATATGGCCAGAAAGAGACATCTATCCCCCAAACTAGGGTGCCTATCACGAGCGCCTTGGCCAGGAGCATGGCTGGGGACACATGGCAGTCGCACATCTCGTCTCCGCTCTTAAGGGCCCTTAAATTACCCTGGGCCCCATTGCAATGCATTGCGCCAGGGTAATTTGCGCCTATTTTTTATATGCCGAGGAAGTACCACCGGCCTTTAGCACCAAGACATGCCCGTCGGCCGTCCGCGTCGACCTGGTGCGAAAGACCCGGCCTCTGCAGCCGTCAGAGCGCATGAGGCGGTGATATCGGGTGTTCACCTGTCCAGGCCTATGACGTCATCGTGGCCTCGGAACCACGGGAATGTATAATCGCAACATATGGCCAGAAAGAGACATCTATCCCCCAAACTAGGGTGCCTATCACGAGCGCCTTGGCCAGGAGCATGGCTGGGGACACATGGCAGTCGCACATCTCGTCTCCGCTCTTAAGGGCCCTTAAATTACCCTGGGCCCCATTGCAATGCATTGCGCCAGGGTAATTTGCGCCTATTTTTATATGCCGAGGAAGTACCACCGGCCTTTAGCACCAAGACATGCCCGTCGGCCGTCCGCGTCGACCTGGTGCGAAAGACCCGGCCTCTGCAGCCGTCAGAGCGCATGAGGCGGTGATCACCTGTCCAGGCCTATGACGTCATCGTGGCCTCGGAACCACGGGAATGTATAATCGCAACATATGGCCAGAAGAGACATCTATCCCCCAAACTAGGGTGCCTATCACGAGCGCCTTGGCCAGGAGCATGGCTGGGGACACATGGCAGTCGCACATCTCGTCTCCGCTCTTAAGGGCCCTTAAATTACCCTGGGCCCCATTGCAATGCATTGCGCCAGGGGAATTTGCGCCTATTTTTTATATGCCGAGGAAGTACCACCGGCCTTTAGCACCAAGACATGCCCGTCGGCCGTCCGCGTCGACCTGGTGCGAAAGACCCGGCCTCTGCAGCCGTCAGAGCGCATGAGGCGGTGATATCGGGTGTTCACCTGTCCAGGCCTATGACGTCATCGTGGCCTCGGAACCACGGGAATGTATAATCGCAACATATGGCCAGAAAGAGACATCTATCCCCCAAACTAGGGTGCCTATCACGAGCGCCTTGGCCAGGAGCATGGCTGGGGACACATGGCAGTCGCACATCTCGTCTCCGCTCTTAAGGGCCTTAAATTACCCTGGGCCCCATTGCAATGCATTGCGCCAGGGGAATTTGCGCCTATTTTTTATATGCCGAGGAAGTACCACCGGCCTTTAGCACCAAGACATGCCCGTCGGCCGTCCGCGTCGACCTGGTGCGAAAGACCCGGCCTCTGCAGCCGTCAGAGCGCATGAGGCGGTGATATCGGGTGTTCACCTGTCCAGGCCTATGACGTCATCGTGGCCTCGGAACCACGGGAATGTATAATCGCAACATATGGCCAGAAAGAGACATCTATCCCCCAAACTAGGGTGCCTATCACGAGCGCCTTGGCCAGGAGCATGGCTGGGGACACATGGCAGTCGCACATCTCGTCTCCGCTCTTAAGGGCCCTTAAATTACCCTGGGCCCCATTGCAATGCATTGCGCCAGGGTAATTTGCGCCTTTTTATATGCCGAGGAAGTACCACCGGCTTTAGCACCAAGACATGCCCGTCGGCCGTCCGCGTCGACCTGGTGCGAAAGACCCGGCCTCTGCAGCCGTCAGAGCGCATGAGGCGGTGATATCGGGTGTTCACCTGTCCAGGCCTATGACGTCATCGTGGCCTCGGAACCACGGGAATGTATAATCGCAACATATGGCCAGAAAGAGACATCTATCCCCCAAACTAGGGTGCCTATCACGAGCGCCTTGGCCAGGAGCATGGCTGGGGACACATGGCAGTCGCACATCTCGTCTCCGCTCTTAAGGGCCCTTAAATTACCCTGGGCCCCATTGCAATGCATTGCGCCAGGGTAATTTGCGCCTATTTTTTATATGCCGAGGAAGTACCACCGGCCTTTAGCACCAAGACATGCCCGTCGGCCGTCCGCGTCGACCTGGTGCGAAAGACCCGGCCTCTGCAGCCGTCAGAGCGCATGAGGCGGTGATATCGGGTGTTCACCTGTCCAGGCCTATGACGTCATCGTGGCCTCGGAACCACGGGAATGTATAATCGCAACATATGGCCAGAAAGAGACATCTATCCCCCAAACTAGGGTGCCTATCACGAGCGCCTTGGCCAGGAGCATGGCTGGGGACACATGGCAGTCGCACATCTCGTCTCCGCTCTTAAGGGCCCTTAAATTACCCTGGGCCCCATTGCAATGCATTGCGCCAGGGGAATTTGCGCCTATTTTTTATATGCCGAGGAAGTACCACCGGCCTTTAGCACCAAGACATGCCCGTCGGCCGTCCGCGTCGACCTGGTGCGAAAGACCCGGCCTCTGCAGCCGTCAGAGCGCATGAGGCGGTGATATCGGGTGTTCACCTGTCCAGGCCTATGACGTCATCGTGGCCTCGGAACCACGGGAATGTATAATCGCAACATATGGCCAGAAAGAGACATCTATCCCCCAAACTAGGGTGCCTATCACGAGCGCCTTGGCCAGGAGCATGGCTGGGGACACATGGCAGTCGCACATCTCGTCTCCGCTCTTAAGGGCCCTTAAATTACCCTGGGCCCCATTGCAATGCATTGCGCCAGGGGTAATTTGCGCCTATTTTTTATATGCCGAGGAAGTACCACCGGCCTTTAGCACCAAGACATGCCCGTCGGCCGTCCGCGTCGACCTGGTGCGAAAGACCCGGCCTCTGCAGCCGTCAGAGCGCATGAGGCGGTGATATCGGGGTTCACCTGTCCAGGCCTATGACGTCATCGTGGCCTCGGAACCACGGGAATGTATAATCGCAACATATGGCCAGAAAGAGACATCTATCCCCCAAACTAGGGTGCCTATCACGAGCGCCTTGGCCAGGAGCATGGCTGGGGACACATGGCAGTCGCACATCTCGTCTCCGCTCTTAAGGGCCCTTAAATTACCCTGGGCCCCATTGCAATGCATTGCGCCAGGGTAATTTGCGCCTATTTTTTATATGCCGAGGAAGTACCACCGGCCTTTAGCACCAAGACATGCCCGTCGGCCGTCCGCGTCGACCTGGTGCGAAAGACCCGGCCTCTGCAGCCGTCAGAGCGCATGAGGCGGTGATATCGGGTGTTCACCTGTCCAGGCCTATGACGTCATCGTGGCCTCGGAACCACGGGAATGTATAATCGCAACATATGGCCAGAAAGAGACATCTATCCCCCAAACTAGGGTGCCTATCACGAGCGCCTTGGCCAGGAGCATGGCTGGGGACACATGGCAGTCGCACATCTCGTCTCCGCTCTTAAGGGCCCTTAAATTACCCTGGGCCCCATTGCAATGCATTGCGCCAGGGTAATTTGCGCCTATTTTTTATATGCCGAGGAAGTACCACCGGCCTTTAGCACCAAGACATGCCCGTCGGCCGTCCGCGTCGACCTGGTGCGAAAGACCCGGCCTCTGCAGCCGTCAGAGCGCATGAGGCGGTGATATCGGGTGTTCACCTGTCCAGGCCTATGACGTCATCGTGGCCTCGGAACCACGGGAATGTATAATCGCAACATATGGCCAGAAAGAGACATCTATCCCCCAAACTAGGGTGCCTATCACGAGCGCCTTGGCCAGGAGCATGGCTGGGGACACATGGCAGTCGCACATCTCGTCTCCGCTCTTAAGGGCCCTTAAATTACCCTGGGCCCCATTGCAATGCATTGCGCCAGGGTAATTTGCGCCTTTTTTTATATGCCGAGGAAGTACCACCGGCCTTTAGCACCAAGACATGCCCGTCGGCCGTCCGCGTCGACCTGGTGCGAAAGACCGGCCTCTGCAGCCGTCAGAGCGCATGAGGCGGTGATATCGGGTGTTCACCTGTCCAGGCCTATGACGTCATCGTGGCCTCGGAACCACGGGAATGTATAATCGCAACATATGGCCAGAAAGAGACATCTATCCCCCAAACTAGGGTGCCTATCACGAGCGCCTTGGCCAGGAGCATGGCTGGGGACACATGGCAGTCGCACATCTCGTCTCCGCTCTTAAGGGCCCTTAAATTACCCTGGGCCCCATTGCAATGCATTGCGCCAGGGTAATTTGCGCCTATTTTTTATATGCCGAGGAAGTACCACCGGCCTTTAGCACCAAGACATGCCCGTCGGCCGTCCGCGTCGACCTGGTGCGAAAGACCCGGCCTCTGCAGCCGTCAGAGCGCATGAGGCGGTGATATCGGGTGTTCACCTGTCCAGGCCTATGACGTCATCGTGGCCTCGGAACCACGGGAATGTATAATCGCAACATATGGCCAGAAAGAGACATCTATCCCCCAAACTAGGGTGCCTATCACGAGCGCCTTGGCCAGGAGCATGGCTGGGGACACATGGCAGTCGCACATCTCGTCTCCGCTCTTAAGGGCCCTTAAATTACCCTGGGCCCCATTGCAATGCATTGCGCCAGGGGAATTTGCGCCTATTTTTTATATGCCGAGGAAGTACCACCGGCCTTTAGCACCAAGACATGCCCGTCGGCCGTCCGCGTCGACCTGGTGCGAAAGACCCGGCCTCTGCAGCCGTCAGAGCGCATGAGGCGGTGATATCGGGTGTTCACCTGTCCAGGCCTATGACGTCATCGTGGCCTCGGAACCACGGGAATGTATAATCGCAACATATGGCCAGAAAGAGACATCTATCCCCCAAACTAGGGTGCCTATCACGAGCGCCTTGGCCAGGAGCATGGCTGGGGACACATGGCAGTCGCACATCTCGTCTCCGCTCTTAAGGGCCCTTAAATTACCCTGGGCCCCATTGCAATGCATTGCGCCAGGGGAATTTGCGCCTATTTTTTATATGCCGAGGAAGTACCACCGGCCTTTAGCACCAAGACATGCCCGTCGGCCGTCCGCGTCGACCTGGTGCGAAAGACCCGGCCTCTGCAGCCGTCAGAGCGCATGAGGCGGTGATATCGGGTGTTCACCTGTCCAGGCCTATGACGTCATCGTGGCCTCGGAACCACGGGAATGTATAATCGCAACATATGGCCAGAAAGAGACATCTATCCCCCAAACTAGGGTGCCTATCACGAGCGCCTTGGCCAGGAGCATGGCTGGGGACACATGGCAGTCGCACATCTCGTCTCCGCTCTTAAGGGCCCTTAAATTACCCTGGGCCCCATTGCAATGCATTGCGCCAGGGGAATTTGCGCCTATTTTTTATATGCCGAGGAAGTACCACCGGCCTTTAGCACCAAGACATGCCCGTCGGCCGTCCGCGTCGACCTGGTGCGAAAGACCCGGCCTCTGCAGCCGTCAGAGCGCATGAGGCGGTGATATCGGGTGTTCACCTGTCCAGGCCTATGACGTCATCGTGGCCTCGGAACCACGGGAATGTATAATCGCAACATATGGCCAGAAAGAGACATCTATCCCCCAAACTAGGGTGCCTATCACGAGCGCCTTGGCCAGGAGCATGGCTGGGGACACATGGCAGTCGCACATCTCGTCTCCGCTCTTAAGGGCCCTTAAATTACCCTGGGCCCCATTGCAATGCATTGCGCCAGGGTAATTTGCGCCTATTTTTTATATGCCGAGGAAGTACCACCGGCCTTTAGCACCAAGACATGCCCGTCGGCCGTCCGCGTCGACCTGGTGCGAAAGACCCGGCCTCTGCAGCCGTCAGAGCGCATGAGGCGGTGATATCGGGTGTTCACCTGTCCAGGCCTATGACGTCATCGTGGCCTCGGAACCACGGGAATGTATAATCGCAACATATGGCCAGAAAGAGACATCTATCCCCCAAACTAGGGTGCCTATCACGAGCGCCTTGGCCAGGAGCATGGCTGGGGACACATGGCAGTCGCACATCTCGTCTCCGCTCTTAAGGGCCCTTAAATTACCCTGGGCCCCATTGCAATGCATTGCGCCAGGGGAATTTGCGCCTATTTTTTATATGCCGAGGAAGTACCACCGGCCTTTAGCACCAAGACATGCCCGTCGGCCGTCCGCGTCGACCTGGTGCGAAAGACCCGGCCTCTGCAGCCGTCAGAGCGCATGAGGCGGTGATATCGGGTGTTCACCTGTCCAGGCCTATGACGTCATCGTGGCCTCGGAACCACGGGAATGTATAATCGCAACATATGGCCAGAAAGAGACATCTATCCCCCAAACTAGGGTGCCTATCACGAGCGCCTTGGCCAGGAGCATGGCTGGGGACACATGGCAGTCGCACATCTCGTCTCCGCTCTTAAGGGCCCTTAAATTACCCTGGGCCCCATTGCAATGCATTGCGCCAGGGTAATTTGCGCCTATTTTTTATATGCCGAGGAAGTACCACCGGCCTTTAGCACCAAGACATGCCCGTCGGCCGTCCGCGTCGACCTGGTGCGAAAGACCCGGCCTCTGCAGCCGTCAGAGCGCATGAGGCGGTGATATCGGGTGTTCACCTGTCCAGGCCTATGACGTCATCGTGGCCTCGGAACCACGGGAATGTATAATCGCAACATATGGCCAGAAAGAGACATCTATCCCCAAACTAGGGTGCCTATCACGAGCGCCTTGGCCAGGAGCATGGCTGGGGACACATGGCAGTCGCACATCTCGTCTCCGCTCTTAAGGGCCCTTAAATTACCCTGGGCCCCATTGCAATGCATTGCGCCAGGGTAATTTGCGCCTATTTTTTATATGCCGAGGAAGTACCACCGGCCTTTAGCACCAAGACATGCCCGTCGGCCGTCCGCGTCGACCTGGTGCGAAAGACCCGGCCTCTGCAGCCGTCAGAGCGCATGAGGCGGTGATATCGGGTGTTCACCTGTCCAGGCCTATGACGTCATCGTGGCCTCGGAACCACGGGAATGTATAATCGCAACATATGGCCAGAAAGAGACATCTATCCCCCAAACTAGGGTGCCTATCACGAGCGCCTTGGCCAGGAGCATGGCTGGGGACACATGGCAGTCGCACATCTCGTCTCCGCTCTTAAGGGCCCTTAAATTACCCTGGGCCCCATTGCAATGCATTGCGCCAGGGGAATTTGCGCCTATTTTTTATATGCCGAGGAAGTACCACCGGCCTTTAGCACCAAGACATGCCCGTCGGCCGTCCGCGTCGACCTGGTGCGAAAGACCCGGCCTCTGCAGCCGTCAGAGCGCATGAGGCGGTGATATCGGGTGTTCACCTGTCCAGGCCTATGACGTCATCGTGGCCTCGGAACCACGGGAATGTATAATCGCAACATATGGCCAGAAAGAGACATCTATCCCCCAAACTAGGGTGCCTATCACGAGCGCCTTGGCCAGGAGCATGGCTGGGGACACATGGCAGTCGCACATCTCGTCTCCGCTCTTAAGGGCCCTTAAATTACCCTGGGCCCCATTGCAATGCATTGCGCCAGGGGAATTTGCGCCTATTTTTTATATGCCGAGGAAGTACCACCGGCCTTTAGCACCAAGACATGCCCGTCGGCCGTCCGCGTCGACCTGGTGCGAAAGACCCGGCCTCTGCAGCCGTCAGAGCGCATGAGGCGGTGATATCGGGTGTTCACCTGTCCAGGCCTATGACGTCATCGTGGCCTCGGAACCACGGGAATGTATAATCGCAACATATGGCCAGAAAGAGACATCTATCCCCCAAACTAGGGTGCCTATCACGAGCGCCTTGGCCAGGAGCATGGCTGGGGACACATGGCAGTCGCACATCTCGTCTCCGCTCTTAAGGGCCCTTAAATTACCCTGGGCCCCATTGCAATGCATTGCGCCAGGGTAATTTGCGCCTATTTTTTATATGCCGAGGAAGTACCACCGGCCTTTAGCACCAAGACATGCCCGTCGGCCGTCCGCGTCGACCTGGTGCGAAAGACCCGGCCTCTGCAGCCGTCAGAGCGCATGAGGCGGTGATATCGGGTGTTCACCTGTCCAGGCCTATGACGTCATCGTGGCCTCGGAACCACGGGAATGTATAATCGCAACATATGGCCAGAAAGAGACATCTATCCCCCAAACTAGGGTGCCTATCACGAGCGCCTTGGCCAGGAGCATGGCTGGGGACACATGGCAGTCGCACATCTCGTCTCCGCTCTTAAGGGCCCTTAAATTACCCTGGGCCCCATTGCAATGCATTGCGCCAGGGTAATTTGCGCCTATTTTTTATATGCCGAGGAAGTACCACCGGCCTTTAGCACCAAGACATGCCCGTCGGCCGTCCGCGTCGACCTGGTGCGAAAGACCCGGCCTCTGCAGCCGTCAGAGCGCATGAGGCGGTGATATCGGGTGTTCACCTGTCCAGGCCTATGACGTCATCGTGGCCTCGGAACCACGGGAATGTATAATCGCAACATATGGCCAGAAAGAGACATCTATCCCCAAACTAGGGTGCCTATCACGAGCGCCTTGGCCAGGAGCATGGCTGGGGACACATGGCAGTCGCACATCTCGTCTCCGCTCTTAAGGGCCCTTAAATTACCCTGGGCCCCATTGCAATGCATTGCGCCAGGGGAATTTGCGCCTATTTTTTATATGCCGAGGAAGTACCACCGGCCTTTAGCACCAAGACATGCCCGTCGGCCGTCCGCGTCGACCTGGTGCGAAAGACCCGGCCTCTGCAGCCGTCAGAGCGCATGAGGCGGTGATATCGGGTGTTCACCTGTCCAGGCCTATGACGTCATCGTGGCCTCGGAACCACGGGAATGTATAATCGCAACATATGGCCAGAAAGAGACATCTATCCCCCAAACTAGGGTGCCTATCACGAGCGCCTTGGCCAGGAGCATGGCTGGGGACACATGGCAGTCGCACATCTCGTCTCCGCTCTTAAGGGCCCTTAAATTACCCTGGGCCCCATTGCAATGCATTGCGCCAGGGTAATTTGCGCCTATTTTTTATATGCCGAGGAAGTACCACCGGCCTTTAGCACCAAGACATGCCCGTCGGCCGTCCGCGTCGACCTGGTGCGAAAGACCCGGCCTCTGCAGCCGTCAGAGCGCATGAGGCGGTGATATCGGGTGTTCACCTGTCCAGGCCTATGACGTCATCGTGGCCTCGGAACCACGGGAATGTATAATCGCAACATATGGCCAGAAAGAGACATCTATCCCCCAAACTAGGGTGCCTATCACGAGCGCCTTGGCCAGGAGCATGGCTGGGGACACATGGCAGTCGCACATCTCGTCTCCGCTCTTAAGGGCCCTTAAATTACCCTGGGCCCCATTGCAATGCATTGCGCCAGGGGAATTTGCGCCTATTTTTTATATGCCGAGGAAGTACCACCGGCCTTTAGCACCAAGACATGCCCGTCGGCCGTCCGCGTCGACCTGGTGCGAAAGACCCGGCCTCTGCAGCCGTCAGAGCGCATGAGGCGGTGATATCGGGTGTTCACCTGTCCAGGCCTATGACGTCATCGTGGCCTCGGAACCACGGGAATGTATAATCGCAACATATGGCCAGAAAGAGACATCTATCCCCCAAACTAGGGTGCCTATCACGAGCGCCTTGGCCAGGAGCATGGCTGGGGACACATGGCAGTCGCACATCTCGTCTCCGCTCTTAAGGGCCCTTAAATTACCCTGGGCCCCATTGCAATGCATTGCGCCAGGGTAATTTGCGCCTATTTTTTATATGCCGAGGAAGTACCACCGGCCTTTAGCACCAAGACATGCCCGTCGGCCGTCCGCGTCGACCTGGTGCGAAAGACCCGGCCTCTGCAGCCGTCAGAGCGCATGAGGCGGTGATATCGGGTGTTCACCTGTCCAGGCCTATGACGTCATCGTGGCCTCGGAACCACGGGAATGTATAATCGCAACATATGGCCAGAAAGAGACATCTATCCCCCAAACTAGGGTGCCTATCACGAGCGCCTTGGCCAGGAGCATGGCTGGGGACACATGGCAGTCGCACATCTCGTCTCCGCTCTTAAGGGCCCTTAAATTACCCTGGGCCCCATTGCAATGCATTGCGCCAGGGTAATTTGCGCCTATTTTTTATATGCCGAGGAAGTACCACCGGCCTTTAGCACCAAGACATGCCCGTCGGCCGTCCGCGTCGACCTGGTGCGAAAGACCCGGCCTCTGCAGCCGTCAGAGCGCATGAGGCGGTGATATCGGGTGTTCACCTGTCCAGGCCTATGACGTCATCGTGGCCTCGGAACCACGGGAATGTATAATCGCAACATATGGCCAGAAAGAGACATCTATCCCCCAAACTAGGGTGCCTATCACGAGCGCCTTGGCCAGGAGCATGGCTGGGGACACATGGCAGTCGCACATCTCGTCTCCGCTCTTAAGGGCCCTTAAATTACCCTGGGCCCCATTGCAATGCATTGCGCCAGGGTAATTTGCGCCTATTTTTTATATGCCGAGGAAGTACCACCGGCCTTTAGCACCAAGACATGCCCGTCGGCCGTCCGCGTCGACCTGGTGCGAAAGACCCGGCCTCTGCAGCCGTCAGAGCGCATGAGGCGGTGATATCGGGTGTTCACCTGTCCAGGCCTATGACGTCATCGTGGCCTCGGAACCACGGGAATGTATAATCGCAACATATGGCCAGAAAGAGACATCTATCCCCCAAACTAGGGTGCCTATCACGAGCGCCTTGGCCAGGAGCATGGCTGGGGACACATGGCAGTCGCACATCTCGTCTCCGCTCTTAAGGGCCCTTAAATTACCCTGGGCCCCATTGCAATGCATTGCGCCAGGGGAATTTGCGCCTATTTTTTATATGCCGAGGAAGTACCACCGGCCTTTAGCACCAAGACATGCCCGTCGGCCGTCCGCGTCGACCTGGTGCGAAAGACCCGGCCTCTGCAGCCGTCAGAGCGCATGAGGCGGTGATATCGGGTGTTCACCTGTCCAGGCCTATGACGTCATCGTGGCCTCGGAACCACGGGAATGTATAATCGCAACATATGGCCAGAAAGAGACATCTATCCCCCAAACTAGGGTGCCTATCACGAGCGCCTTGGCCAGGAGCATGGCTGGGGACACATGGCAGTCGCACATCTCGTCTCCGCTCTTAAGGGCCCTTAAATTACCCTGGGCCCCATTGCAATGCATTGCGCCAGGGGAATTTGCGCCTATTTTTTATATGCCGAGGAAGTACCACCGGCCTTTAGCACCAAGACATGCCCGTCGGCCGTCCGCGTCGACCTGGTGCGAAAGACCCGGCCTCTGCAGCCGTCAGAGCGCATGAGGCGGTGATATCGGGTGTTCACCTGTCCAGGCCTATGACGTCATCGTGGCCTCGGAACCACGGGAATGTATAATCGCAACATATGGCCAGAAAGAGACATCTATCCCCCAAACTAGGGTGCCTATCACGAGCGCCTTGGCCAGGAGCATGGCTGGGGACACATGGCAGTCGCACATCTCGTCTCCGCTCTTAAGGGCCCTTAAATTACCCTGGGCCCCATTGCAATGCATTGCGCCAGGGTAATTTGCGCCTATTTTTTATATGCCGAGGAAGTACCACCGGCCTTTAGCACCAAGACATGCCCGTCGGCCGTCCGCGTCGACCTGGTGCGAAAGACCCGGCCTCTGCAGCCGTCAGAGCGCATGAGGCGGTGATATCGGGTGTTCACCTGTCCAGGCCTATGACGTCATCGTGGCCTCGGAACCACGGGAATGTATAATCGCAACATATGGCCAGAAAGAGACATCTATCCCCCAAACTAGGGTGCCTATCACGAGCGCCTTGGCCAGGAGCATGGCTGGGGACACATGGCAGTCGCACATCTCGTCTCCGCTCTTAAGGGCCCTTAAATTACCCTGGGCCCCATTGCAATGCATTGCGCCAGGGTAATTTGCGCCTATTTTTTATATGCCGAGGAAGTACCACCGGCCTTTAGCACCAAGACATGCCCGTCGGCCGTCCGCGTCGACCTGGTGCGAAAGACCCGGCCTCTGCAGCCGTCAGAGCGCATGAGGCGGTGATATCGGGTGTTCACCTGTCCAGGCCTATGACGTCATCGTGGCCTCGGAACCACGGGAATGTATAATCGCAACATATGGCCAGAAAGAGACATCTATCCCCCAAACTAGGGTGCCTATCACGAGCGCCTTGGCCAGGAGCATGGCTGGGGACACATGGCAGTCGCACATCTCGTCTCCGCTCTTAAGGGCCCTTAAATTACCCTGGGCCCCATTGCAATGCATTGCGCCAGGGTAATTTGCGCCTATTTTTTATATGCCGAGGAAGTACCACCGGCCTTTAGCACCAAGACATGCCCGTCGGCCGTCCGCGTCGACCTGGTGCGAAAGACCCGGCCTCTGCAGCCGTCAGAGCGCATGAGGCGGTGATATCGGGTGTTCACCTGTCCAGGCCTATGACGTCATCGTGGCCTCGGAACCACGGGAATGTATAATCGCAACATATGGCCAGAAAGAGACATCTATCCCCCAAACTAGGGTGCCTATCACGAGCGCCTTGGCCAGGAGCATGGCTGGGGACACATGGCAGTCGCACATCTCGTCTCCGCTCTTAAGGGCCCTTAAATTACCCTGGGCCCCATTGCAATGCATTGCGCCAGGGTAATTTGCGCCTATTTTTTATATGCCGAGGAAGTACCACCGGCCTTTAGCACCAAGACATGCCCGTCGGCCGTCCGCGTCGACCTGGTGCGAAAGACCCGGCCTCTGCAGCCGTCAGAGCGCATGAGGCGGTGATATCGGGTGTTCACCTGTCCAGGCCTATGACGTCATCGTGGCCTCGGAACCACGGGAATGTATAATCGCAACATATGGCCAGAAAGAGACATCTATCCCCCAAACTAGGGTGCCTATCACGAGCGCCTTGGCCAGGAGCATGGCTGGGGACACATGGCAGTCGCACATCTCGTCTCCGCTCTTAAGGGCCCTTAAATTACCCTGGGCCCCATTGCAATGCATTGCGCCAGGGTAATTTGCGCCTATTTTTTATATGCCGAGGAAGTACCACCGGCCTTTAGCACCAAGACATGCCCGTCGGCCGTCCGCGTCGACCTGGTGCGAAAGACCCGGCCTCTGCAGCCGTCAGAGCGCATGAGGCGGTGATATCGGGTGTTCACCTGTCCAGGCCTATGACGTCATCGTGGCCTCGGAACCACGGGAATGTATAATCGCAACATATGGCCAGAAAGAGACATCTATCCCCCAAACTAGGGTGCCTATCACGAGCGCCTTGGCCAGGAGCATGGCTGGGGACACATGGCAGTCGCACATCTCGTCTCCGCTCTTAAGGGCCCTTAAATTACCCTGGGCCCCATTGCAATGCATTGCGCCAGGGTAATTTGCGCCTATTTTTTATATGCCGAGGAAGTACCACCGGCCTTTAGCACCAAGACATGCCCGTCGGCCGTCCGCGTCGACCTGGTGCGAAAGACCCGGCCTCTGCAGCCGTCAGAGCGCATGAGGCGGTGATATCGGGTGTTCACCTGTCCAGGCCTATGACGTCATCGTGGCCTCGGAACCACGGGAATGTATAATCGCAACATATGGCCAGAAAGAGACATCTATCCCCCAAACTAGGGTGCCTATCACGAGCGCCTTGGCCAGGAGCATGGCTGGGGACACATGGCAGTCGCACATCTCGTCTCCGCTCTTAAGGGCCCTTAAATTACCCTGGGCCCCATTGCAATGCATTGCGCCAGGGTAATTTGCGCCTATTTTTTATATGCCGAGGAAGTACCACCGGCCTTTAGCACCAAGACATGCCCGTCGGCCGTCCGCGTCGACCTGGTGCGAAAGACCCGGCCTCTGCAGCCGTCAGAGCGCATGAGGCGGTGATATCGGGTGTTCACCTGTCCAGGCCTATGACGTCATCGTGGCCTCGGAACCACGGGAATGTATAATCGCAACATATGGCCAGAAAGAGACATCTATCCCCCAAACTAGGGTGCCTATCACGAGCGCCTTGGCCAGGAGCATGGCTGGGGACACATGGCAGTCGCACATCTCGTCTCCGCTCTTAAGGGCCCTTAAATTACCCTGGGCCCCATTGCAATGCATTGCGCCAGGGTAATTTGCGCCTATTTTTTATATGCCGAGGAAGTACCACCGGCCTTTAGCACCAAGACATGCCCGTCGGCCGTCCGCGTCGACCTGGTGCGAAAGACCCGGCCTCTGCAGCCGTCAGAGCGCATGAGGCGGTGATATCGGGTGTTCACCTGTCCAGGCCTATGACGTCATCGTGGCCTCGGAACCACGGGAATGTATAATCGCAACATATGGCCAGAAAGAGACATCTATCCCCCAAACTAGGGTGCCTATCACGAGCGCCTTGGCCAGGAGCATGGCTGGGGACACATGGCAGTCGCACATCTCGTCTCCGCTCTTAAGGGCCCTTAAATTACCCTGGGCCCCATTGCAATGCATTGCGCCAGGGTAATTTGCGCCTATTTTTTATATGCCGAGGAAGTACCACCGGCCTTTAGCACCAAGACATGCCCGTCGGCCGTCCGCGTCGACCTGGTGCGAAAGACCCGGCCTCTGCAGCCGTCAGAGCGCATGAGGCGGTGATATCGGGTGTTCACCTGTCCAGGCCTATGACGTCATCGTGGCCTCGGAACCACGGGAATGTATAATCGCAACATATGGCCAGAAAGAGACATCTATCCCCCAAACTAGGGTGCCTATCACGAGCGCCTTGGCCAGGAGCATGGCTGGGGACACATGGCAGTCGCACATCTCGTCTCCGCTCTTAAGGGCCCTTAAATTACCCTGGGCCCCATTGCAATGCATTGCGCCAGGGTAATTTGCGCCTATTTTTTATATGCCGAGGAAGTACCACCGGCCTTTAGCACCAAGACATGCCCGTCGGCCGTCCGCGTCGACCTGGTGCGAAAGACCCGGCCTCTGCAGCCGTCAGAGCGCATGAGGCGGTGATATCGGGTGTTCACCTGTCCAGGCCTATGACGTCATCGTGGCCTCGGAACCACGGGAATGTATAATCGCAACATATGGCCAGAAAGAGACATCTATCCCCCAAACTAGGGTGCCTATCACGAGCGCCTTGGCCAGGAGCATGGCTGGGGACACATGGCAGTCGCACATCTCGTCTCCGCTCTTAAGGGCCCTTAAATTACCCTGGGCCCCATTGCAATGCATTGCGCCAGGGGAATTTGCGCCTATTTTTTATATGCCGAGGAAGTACCACCGGCCTTTAGCACCAAGACATGCCCGTCGGCCGTCCGCGTCGACCTGGTGCGAAAGACCCGGCCTCTGCAGCCGTCAGAGCGCATGAGGCGGTGATATCGGGTGTTCACCTGTCCAGGCCTATGACGTCATCGTGGCCTCGGAACCACGGGAATGTATAATCGCAACATATGGCCAGAAAGAGACATCTATCCCCCAAACTAGGGTGCCTATCACGAGCGCCTTGGCCAGGAGCATGGCTGGGGACACATGGCAGTCGCACATCTCGTCTCCGCTCTTAAGGGCCCTTAAATTACCCTGGGCCCCATTGCAATGCATTGCGCCAGGGTAATTTGCGCCTATTTTTTATATGCCGAGGAAGTACCACCGGCCTTTAGCACCAAGACATGCCCGTCGGCCGTCCGCGTCGACCTGGTGCGAAAGACCCGGCCTCTGCAGCCGTCAGAGCGCATGAGGCGGTGATATCGGGTGTTCACCTGTCCAGGCCTATGACGTCATCGTGGCCTCGGAACCACGGGAATGTATAATCGCAACATATGGCCAGAAAGAGACATCTATCCCCCAAACTAGGGTGCCTATCACGAGCGCCTTGGCCAGGAGCATGGCTGGGGACACATGGCAGTCGCACATCTCGTCTCCGCTCTTAAGGGCCCTTAAATTACCCTGGGCCCCATTGCAATGCATTGCGCCAGGGTAATTTGCGCCTATTTTTTATATGCCGAGGAAGTACCACCGGCCTTTAGCACCAAGACATGCCCGTCGGCCGTCCGCGTCGACCTGGTGCGAAAGACCCGGCCTCTGCAGCCGTCAGAGCGCATGAGGCGGTGATATCGGGTGTTCACCTGTCCAGGCCTATGACGTCATCGTGGCCTCGGAACCACGGGAATGTATAATCGCAACATATGGCCAGAAAGAGACATCTATCCCCCAAACTAGGGTGCCTATCACGAGCGCCTTGGCCAGGAGCATGGCTGGGGACACATGGCAGTCGCACATCTCGTCTCCGCTCTTAAGGGCCCTTAAATTACCCTGGGCCCCATTGCAATGCATTGCGCCAGGGTAATTTGCGCCTATTTTTTATATGCCGAGGAAGTACCACCGGCCTTTAGCACCAAGACATGCCCGTCGGCCGTCCGCGTCGACCTGGTGCGAAAGACCCGGCCTCTGCAGCCGTCAGAGCGCATGAGGCGGTGATATCGGGTGTTCACCTGTCCAGGCCTATGACGTCATCGTGGCCTCGGAACCACGGGAATGTATAATCGCAACATATGGCCAGAAAGAGACATCTACCCCCCAAACTAGGGTGCCTATCACGAGCGCCTTGGCCAGGAGCATGGCTGGGGACACATGGCAGTCGCACATCTCGTCTCCGCTCTTAAGGGCCCTTAAATTACCCTGGGCCCCATTGCAATGCATTGCGCCAGGGTAATTTGCGCCTATTTTTTATATGCCGAGGAAGTACCACCGGCCTTTAGCACCAAGACATGCCCGTCGGCCGTCCGCGTCGACCTGGTGCGAAAGACCCGGCCTCTGCAGCCGTCAGAGCGCATGAGGCGGTGATATCGGGTGTTCACCTGTCCAGGCCTATGACGTCATCGTGGCCTCGGAACCACGGGAATGTATAATCGCAACATATGGCCAGAAAGAGACATCTATCCCCCAAACTAGGGTGCCTATCACGAGCGCCTTGGCCAGGAGCATGGCTGGGGACACATGGCAGTCGCACATCTGGTCTCCGCTCTTAAGGGCCCTTAAATTACCCTGGGCCCCATTGCAATGCATTGCGCCAGGGTATTTGCGCCTATTTTTTATATGCCGAGGAAGTACCACCGGCCTTTAGCACCAAGACATGCCCGTCGGCCGTCCGCGTCGACCTGGTGCGAAAGACCCGGCCTCTGCAGCCGTCAGAGCGCATGAGGCGGTGATATCGGGTGTTCACCTGTCCAGGCCTATGACGTCATCGTGGCCTCGGAACCACGGGAATGTATAATCGCAACATATGGCCAGAAAGAGACATCTATCCCCCAATCTAGGGTGCCTATCACGAGCGCCTTGGCCAGGAGCATGGCTGGGGACACATGGCAGTCGCACATCTCTTCTCCGCTCTTAAGGGCCCTTAAATTACCCTGGGCCCCATTGCAATGCATTGCGCCAGGGTAATTTGCGCCTATTTTTTATATGCCGAGGAAGTACCACCGGCCTTTAGCACCAAGACATGCCCGTCGGCCGTCCGCGTCGACCTGGTGCGAAAGACCCGGCCTCTGCAGCCGTCTGAGCGCATGAGGCGGTGATATCGGGTGTTCACCTGTCCAGGCCTATGACGTCATCGTGGCCTCGGAACCACGGGAATGTATAATCGCAACATATGGCCAGAAAGAGACATCTATCCCCCAAACTAGGGTGCCTATCACGAGCGCCTTGGCCAGGAGCATGGCTGGGGACACATGGCAGTCGCACATCTCGTCTCCGCTCTTAAGGGCCCTTAAATTACCCTGGGCCCCATTGCAATGCATTGCGCCAGGGTAATTTGCGCCTATTTTTTATATGCCGAGGAAGTACCACCGGCCTTTAGCACCAAGACATGCCCGTCGGCCGTCCGCGTCGACCTGGTGCGAAAGACCCGGCCTCTGCAGCCGTCAGAGCGCATGAGGTGGTGATATCGGGTGTTCACCTGTCCAGGCCTATGACGTCATCGTGGCCTCGGAACCACGGGAATGTATAATCGCAACATATGGCCAGAAAGAGACATCTATCCCCCAAACTAGGGTGCCTATCACGAGCGCCTTGGCCAGGAGCATGGCTGGGGACACATGGCAGTCGCACATCTCGTCTCCGCTCTTAAGGGCCCTTAAATTACCCTGGGCCCCATTGCAATGCATTGCGCCAGGGTAATTTGCGCCTATTTTTTATATGCCGAGGAAGTACCACCGGCCTTTAGCACCAAGACATGCCCGTCGGCCGTCCGCGTCGACCTGGTGCGAAAGACCCGGCCTCTGCAGCCGTCAGAGCGCATGAGGCGGTGATATCGGGTGTTCACCTGTCCAGGCCTATGACGTCATCGTGGCCTCGGAACCACGGGAATGTATAATCGCAACATATGGCCAGAAAGAGACATCTATCCCCCAAACTAGGGTGCCTATCACGAGCGCCTTGGCCAGGAGCATGGCTGGGGACACATGGCAGTCGCACATCTGGTCTCCGCTCTTAAGGGCCCTTAAATTACCCTGGGCCCCATTGCAATGCATTGCGCCAGGGTAATTTGCGCCTATTTTTTATATGCCGAGGAAGTACCACCGGCCTTTAGCACCAAGACATGCCCGTCGGCCGTCCGCGTCGACCTGGTGCGAAAGACCCGGCCTCTGCAGCCGTCAGAGCGCATGAGGCGGTGATATCGGGTGTTCACCTGTCCAGGCCTATGACGTCATCGTGGCCTCGGAACCACGGGAATGTATAGTCGCAACATATGGCCAGAAAGAGACATCTACCCCCCAAACTAGGGTGCCTATCACGAGCGCCTTGGCCAGGAGCATGGCTGGGGACACATGGCAGTCGCACATCTCGTCTCCGCTCTTAAGGGCCCTTAAATTACCCTGGGCCCCATTGCAATGCATTGCGCCAGGGTAATTTGCGCCTATTTTTTATATGCCGAGGAAGTACCACCGGCCTTTAGCACCAAGACATGCCCGTCGGCCGTCCGCGTCGACCTGGTGCGAAAGACCCGGCCTCTGCAGCCGTCAGAGCGCATGAGGCGGTGATATCGGGTGTTCACCTGTCCAGGCCTATGACGTCATCGTGGCCTCGGAACCACGGGAATGTATAATCGCAACATATGGCCAGAAAGAGACATCTATCCCCCAAACTAGGGTGCCTATCACGAGCGCCTTGGCCAGGAGCATGGCTGGGGACACATGGCAGTCGCACATCTGGTCTCCGCTCTTAAGGGCCCTTAAATTACCCTGGGCCCCATTGCAATGCATTGCGCCAGGGTATTTTGCGCCTATTTTTTATATGCCGAGGAAGTACCACCGGCCTTTAGCACCAAGACATGCCCGTCGGCCGTCCGCGTCGACCTGGTGCGAAAGACCCGGCCTCTGCAGCCGTCAGAGCGCATGAGGCGGTGATATCGGGTGTTCACCTGTCCAGGCCTATGACGTCATCGTGGCCTCGGAACCACGGGAATGTATAATCGCAACATATGGCCAGAAAGAGACATCTATCCCCCAAACTAGGGTGCCTATCACGAGCGCCTTGGCCAGGAGCATGGCTGGGGACACATGGCAGTCGCACATCTGGTCTCCGCTCTTAAGGGCCCTTAAATTACCCTGGGCCCCATTGCAATGCATTGCGCCAGGGTAATTTGCGCCTATTTTTTATATGCCGAGGAAGTACCACCGGCCTTTAGCACCAAGACATGCCCGTCGGCCGTCCGCGTCGACCTGGTGCGAAAGACCCGGCCTCTGCAGCCGTCAGAGCGCATGAGGCGGTGATATCGGGTGTTCACCTGTCCAGGCCTATGACGTCATCGTGGCCTCGGAACCACGGGAATGTATAGTCGCAACATATGGCCAGAAAGAGACATCTACCCCCCAAACTAGGGTGCCTATCACGAGCGCCTTGGCCAGGAGCATGGCTGGGGACACATGGCAGTCGCACATCTCGTCTCCGCTCTTAAGGGCCCTTAAATTACCCTGGGCCCCATTGCAATGCATTGCGCCAGGGTAATTTGCGCCTATTTTTTATATGCCGAGGAAGTACCACCGGCCTTTAGCACCAAGACATGCCCGTCGGCCGTCCGCGTCGACCTGGTGCGAAAGACCCGGCCTCTGCAGCCGTCAGAGCGCATGAGGCGGTGATATCGGGTGTTCACCTGTCCAGGCCTATGACGTCATCGTGGCCTCGGAACCACGGGAATGTATAGTCGCAACATATGGCCAGAAAGAGACATCTATCCCCCAAACTAGGGTGCCTATCACGAGCGCCTTGGCCAGGAGCATGGCTGGGGACACATGGCAGTCGCACATCTGGTCTCCGCTCTTAAGGGCCCTTAAATTACCCTGGGCCCGATTGCAATGCATTGCGCCAGGGTAATTTGCGCCTATTTTTTATATGCCGAGGAAGTACCACCGGCCTTTAGCACCAAGACATGCCCGTCGGCCGTCCGCGTCGACCTGGTGCGAAAGACCCGGCCTCTGCAGCCGTCAGGGCGCATGAGGCGGTGATATCGGGTGTTCACCTGTCCAGGCCTATGACGTCATCGTGGCCTCGGAACCACGGGAATGTATAATCGCAACATATGGCCAGAAAGAGACATCTATCCCCCAAACTAGGGTGCCTATCACGAGCGCCTTGGCCAGGAGCATGGCTGGGGACACATGGCAGTCGCACATCTGGTCTCCGCTCTTAAGGGCCCTTAAATTACCCTGGGCCCCATTGCAATGCATTGCGCCAGGGTAATTTGCGCCTATTTTTTATATGCCGAGGAAGTACCACCGGCCTTTAGCACCAAGACATGCCCGTCGGCCGTCCGCGTCGACCTGGTGCGAAAGACCCGGCCTCTGCAGCCGTCAGAGCGCATGAGGCGGTGATATCGGGTGTTCACCTGTCCAGGCCTATGACGTCATCGTGGCCTCGGAACCACGGGAATGTATAGTCGCAACATATGGCCAGAAAGAGACATCTACCCCCCAAACTAGGGTGCCTATCACGAGCGCCTTGGCCAGGAGCATGGCTGGGGACACATGGCAGTCGCACATCTCGTCTCCGCTCTTAAGGGCCCTTAAATTACCCTGGGCCCCATTGCAATGCATTGCGCCAGGGTAATTTGCGCCTATTTTTTATATGCCGAGGAAGTACCACCGGCCTTTAGCACCAAGACATGCCCGTCGGCCGTCCGCGTCGACCTGGTGCGAAAGACCCGGCCTCTGCAGCCGTCAGAGCGCATGAGGCGGTGATATCGGGTGTTCACCTGTCCAGGCCTATGACGTCATCGTGGCCTCGGAACCACGGGAATGTATAGTCGCAACATATGGCCAGAAAGAGACATCTATCCCCCAAACTAGGGTGCCTATCACGAGCGCCTTGGCCAGGAGCATGGCTGGGGACACATGGCAGTCGCACATCTGGTCTCCGCTCTTAAGGGCCCTTAAATTACCCTGGGCCCGATTGCAATGCATTGCGCCAGGGTAATTTGCGCCTATTTTTTATATGCCGAGGAAGTACCACCGGCCTTTAGCACCAAGACATGCCCGTCGGCCGTCCGCGTCGACCTGGTGCGAAAGACCCGGCCTCTGCAGCCGTCAGGGCGCATGAGGCGGTGATATCGGGTGTTCACCTGTCCAGGCCTATGACGTCATCGTGGCCTCGGAACCACGGGAATGTATAATCGCAACATATGGCCAGAAAGAGACATCTATCCCCCAAACTAGGGTGCCTATCACGAGCGCCTTGGCCAGGAGCATGGCTGGGGACACATGGCAGTCGCACATCTGGTCTCCGCTCTTAAGGGCCCTTAAATTACCCTGGGCCCCATTGCAATGCATTGCGCCAGGGTATTTTGCGCCTATTTTTTATATGCCGAGGAAGTACCACCGGCCTTTAGCACCAAGACATGCCCGTCGGCCGTCCGCGTCGACCTGGTGCGAAAGATCCGGCCTCTGCAGCCGTCTGAGCGCATGAGGCGGTGATATCGGGTGTTCACCTGTCCAGGCCTATGACGTCATCGTGGCCTCGGAACCACGGGAATGTATAATCGCAACATATGGCCAGAAAGAGACATCTATCCCCCAAACTAGGGTGCCTATCACGAGCGCCTTGGCCAGGAGCATGGCTGGGGACACATGGCAGTCGCACATCTCGTCTCCGCTCTTAAGGGCCCTTAAATTACCCTGGGCCCCATTGCAATGCATTGCGCCAGGGTAATTTGCGCCTATTTTTTATATGCCGAGGAAGTACCACCGGCCTTTAGCACCAAGACATGCCCGTCGGCCGTCCGCGTCGACCTGGTGCGAAAGACCCGGCCTCTGCAGCCGTCAGAGCGCATGAGGCGGTGATATCGGGTGTTCACCTGTCCAGGCCTATGACGTCATCGTGGCCTCGGAACCACGGGAATGTATAATCGCAACATATGGCCAGAAAGAGACATCTATCCCCCAAACTAGGGTGCCTATCACGAGCGCCTTGGCCAGGAGCATGGCTGGGGACACATGGCAGTCGCACATCTCGTCTCCGCTCTTAAGGGCCCTTAAATTACCCTGGGCCCCATTGCAATGCATTGCGCCAGGGTAATTTGCGCCTATTTTTTATATGCCGAGGAAGTACCACCGGCCTTTAGCACCAAGACATGCCCGTCGGCCGTCCGCGTCGACCTGGTGCGAAAGACCCGGCCTCTGCAGCCGTCAGAGCGCATGAGGCGGTGATATCGGGTGTTCACCTGTCCAGGCCTATGACGTCATCGTGGCCTCGGAACCACGGGAATGTATAATCGCAACATATGGCCAGAAAGAGACATCTATCCCCCAAACTAGGGTGCCTATCACGAGCGCCTTGGCCAGGAGCATGGCTGGGGACACATGGCAGTCGCACATCTGGTCTCCGCTCTTAAGGGCCCTTAAATTACCCTGGGCCCCATTGCAATGCATTGCGCCAGGGTAATTTGCGCCTATTTTTATATGCCGAGGAAGTACCACCGGCCTTTAGCACCAAGACATGCCCGTCGGCCGTCCGCGTCGACCTGGTGCGAAAGACCCGGCCTCTGCAGCCGTCAGAGCGCATGAGGCGGTGATATCGGGTGTTCACCTGTCCAGGCCTATGACGTCATCGTGGCCTCGGAACCACGGGAATGTATAATGGCAACATATGGCCAGAAAGAGACATCTATCCCCCAAACTAGGGTGCCTATCACGAGCGCCTTGGCCAGGAGCATGGCTGGGGACACATGGCAGTCGCACATCTCGTCTCCGCTCTTAAGGGCCCTTAAATTACCCTGGGCCCCATTGCAATGCATTGCGCCAGGGTAATTTGCGCCTATTTTTTATATGCCGAGGAAGTACCACCGGCCTTTAGCACCAAGACATGCCCGTCGGCCGTCCGCGTCGACCTGGTGCGAAAGACCCGGCCTCTGCAGCCGTCTGAGCGCATGAGGCGGTGATATCGGGTGTTCACCTGTCCAGGCCTATGACGTCATCGTGGCCTCGGAACCACGGGAATGTATAATCGCAACATATGGCCAGAAAGAGACATCTATCCCCCAAACTAGGGTGCCTATCACGAGCGCCTTGGCCAGGAGCATTGTTGATATAACATGAGCTCACCTGGCATTGTTGATGTAACATGAGCTAACCTGGCATTGTTGATATAACATGAGCTCACCTTGCATTGTTGATATAACATGAGCTCACTTGGAATTTTTTATATAACATGAGCTCACCTGGCATTGTTGATATAACATGAGCTCACCTGGCATTGTTGATGTAACATGAGCTCACCTGGCATTGTTGATATAACATGAGCTCACTTGGCCATGTTGATATAGCATGAGCTCATCTGGCATTGTTGATATAACATGAACTTACAGAAGCCAAAAATGTCCCTTTCTTGTGAAAAAATCGCAAAATTAAGCATTTTGTTGCACCATATGCCAAAACTGTTATTGCGTCTATGTGGGCATATGATCAAGGCACCTCTGTACCAAATTTCAGGTCATTCGGCTGTGATACCAGGGTCCAGGGGGGCAAAATATACCTAAAAATTGCCAAAAACCGCAATAGAATCATTTTAAAGACAGATATGAAAAAAAGGAAAAAGGAAAAAAACCCCAGGGGTAACGTTATTGGCTCACTCTACCTTTGTGCCAAATTTCAAGTCATTCGGTCCAGGAACGACGGGCATGAAGCTAGCGTTTTGAAGATGAATGAATGAATGAATGACAGGTTTATTCGTTCAAAACAATAAAAACGTACAAGCTTCTGATAGCAGCCCAAGGGCTGAATTGGTGGGCTTGTTAACAGTTAAAAATGGCTTAAAAACTGTTCCAACTATATACATATGTACATCAATAATCACATCATTACGCAGACTTATTTACAAACTGGGAAGGTAGAAACACATAGTTCATACAATGTCGTCATTGAGTAGTGAGACCATATAGTATATTGGACTTTTCCTTAAACGAGAGGTGTTGGCTCTGGGGACCTGCAGTTTGTTGGCTGAACGTGTATTTCTACCAGTAATCTCCTTACGACAGGGAGGGAACCAGTCCCTGTAGGTCGGGGATCTATACAGTGAACGAGCATAAGAACTGCATAGGTCATGACGTCTCTGAGACAGTGATGTGAGGGAGAGTTCAGTCAGTGCCGAGCTGTAGCAGGTATAGTTCTGTCCGAGGATTATCCTACAAGCTCTCTTCTGCACTCTTTCAATTGACTTACATTCAGCAACAGTCAATCCTGGATGCCACACTTGGCATGCGTATTCCAATACCGGGCGCACAAAACCAATATAGACAAGTACAAGGTCACCAGTAGTTAGGCCATACTTGGACAGTGTTCTTAACATGTACAGTCTTTTGTTTCCCTTCCCAACCATCGTTTCGACTTGTTTAGACCACTTCAGGTTGCTTTGGAGGATGACACCTAAAATGCGGGCAAACTCGACGACCTCCAGCTGTGTAGGACCAACTGTGATCACAGGTGGGAGTGGGGGGTTCTTCATGAAACAAAAAACAAGGACTTTACATTTCGACGGATTCAAAGTCATGAGGTTATCTTCGGTCCATCGGGCCAAGCCGTCGACATCATCTTGGATGGTGGGCGCACTGAGCACGTGTCGTGGCTCCAACAAAGACAGGTCGTTGACAAACTTAAAGGTGTCTGCTGTTGATTGGTCGACAGGAACCGCGTCATTCACCAGTACCAAGAAGATCAGTGGACCTAACTTGGTGCCTTGTGGTACTCCACATGTTAGTGTCTGCCATTCAGAAACTTCCCCTTGGTACTTGACGCGCTGGCGCCGTTCAGAGAGAAAGCTGATAATCCACGGAACGACGGACGGGCGCACCCCGAGCTCGATCAGTTTGTTGACGGCAGTTTGGTGATGGACAGAGTCAAAAGCACGTGAGAAATCCGTAAGTACTAGTGTGGACATATGGCTTCGTTTGTCAGCTGTTTCCAGCAGCTTGTGTGTCAGGAGTGTAAGGTAGTGTGTCGTGGACCTGCCACGCAGGGATCCATACTGTCGCGGGTCTACACTAGGAAGTATGTCCTTGAGACACCAGTCCGTAATGATGCCTTCGCACACCTTGGCAAAAACTGATGTCAGTGAGATGGGTCTTAACTTTGACAGACTTGGCGGCATTTCCTTCGGGACCGGTATGACGTCCGCTTCCCTCCAAGCGTCAGGAACAACACCTTGGCAGAGCGATGTGTTTATAATATCGCACAGTGGTTGGCTCAGCTCAAACGCGAACTCCCGGACAATTCTGGGGGAAATGTTGTCACTGCCAGTAGCCTTACCGATCTTCACCTGCTTGAGCCTGTGCCACATATCCCAGAGGGAGACAGTGGGTGGTGGGGCTGGGGCAGGCAGGTACGCTGGGAGATCCTGGAGCTGCAGAGGGTCGTGTTGCTGTGATGCTGCTGCCAGGAAATGATCTGACAGGAGAAAGAAAGAGAGAAAGAAGAAACATTACGAATACAATATACTAGTATTTCACCATACCTATGGTATGGCTGAAATATAATTAACACATCTAGATATGCTCAAAACAAGGCTGACTGCTACTTTGGTCCTGTAAGACGTCTGCGTGATATTCCTTCCAGGAGGTTTGCAGATTATGAACTAAAACTAGAACTAGATGTTTCCAAAAAGCATCACTACACTATCAGCTCCGTGCTTGGGACGTCGCCAAAAGATGTTTCAGTGCCTTGGTTGTATGACGGCGCCATGCGGTGGTCAACTGTACTGCAGCCTTTTTACTCAAAGACTTACTTACTTACTTACTCAAACTCAAAGACGCTCTCCGAAAACCTGAGCACCAACACGTGACAGGCCACTTAATATGCCTCCAAACAAACTCCTTTACGTTCGAAAAGTAACACAAACTCGTCAGGATACTTTTTGTGGTGCCTCTTAGGCCCCGTTCATGATGCAAAAATTAATGCGGATGCATCCGCATTTTTGGCCGATGCGGATAAATTTCTCATCATGAATGCTCCGAAACGGATTTGATGCGGATTTTTCGGGACCACCTCGGGAGGTGGATTTGAAACGGATTTTTAAATCCGCATTTGCGAACTGTCATCATGAACGCAAATGCGGCGTGAATCCGCATTACATCCGGGTAACGTGGGGTCAAAGTTCGCGCCGTGACGCGGGAAACTGTGAAATTTTAGCGGTCACCATGGCCGCATCTCACTGCAGCCAGGCCAAGGCACAAAACCTTTCGTCGCTGCCGCCTCGTACGTTCCCTTCCGCGGGCACACAGCATTTTCAGGAAAAACACTAACAACAACAGCTGGGGATCCGCCATCTTTTTCGCAATGTTCTGTTGTTGCGTAATGTTCTAATTCCCTGACGCGGATCTGAAACGGATTGCACAAAATGTAAACCGTTTGCATGCGGATCATGATCGGATGGACGCACATGCGGGTGCATCCGCATTAATTTTTGCATCATGAACGGGGCCTTAGTCCCCAACTCAAGAGTTTTTGAAACTTTATTTTTTTACACGAACTATTTTGTAGCTAAATTACCCAGGAATTCTTCAGCCGCGGATCAATACAAAGGCCTTTTCTTTGCCCGCGTTTTTTCCCGTCGAGTACGTTCCTCTTCGTTCTGAGTAGTTTGTGGAGAGTTTTACAATCTGCAGAGACTTTTTTGACATCTTTTGGTGAGACATCGATCCCCAAGTGTACTACGGACATTCAAGACGTAGTTTCGTCCACAATAATCTGCAGGTACGTGCGAGATGTTGATGAAAACCGGTGATTCCAGGCTCGTTCATGTCTACCGAGAGGTAGATAATCTACCTCTCGGTAGACATGAACGAGCCTGCAGTCTTTTCGCAGGAAGGCTGACTAAGAGTAGACTAAATTTTATAATATTTTTGGGGAGGCGTTGATTAAGTAGCACTGATTTGTGATTTTAACATGGGCTAAGGTTTTTTATGACGAACAAACGTGGAAACCCCTCTCCCGGCAGAGTCTGAGATTCGCGTACCTTCGAAATCGCGATCAGCCCCCCTCCCCCTCAAGAAAGGCAGTGCTGACATGCCAGAAGTCTAAGAACGAGACATATGAATATTATTATTATTATGGTTTCTTTTACCCGTTTGTGTGCCTCTGACTTCCTCTGTGTTCTGAATCGAGCATATATAACTTTATTTTCTATCCAGATCTGTGATTTTTTTTCCTCAACTATGCATGATCTGTCAGAAATGATATGATATGATGATGATCTGTAAGAAATTCCCAAGCAGAAAAGGAGCTAGGCTGGATGCCTGTCCCTGGCACAATCTCAAAAGTACAGTCAAACCTGCCCAAGCGACCACCTCTTTTTAACGACCACTTGGCTTTTTCTCGGTCCCAAAAATTTTCCCCATTGACGTAAGCATTAAGTGACCTCTTCACAACGACCACATGGCCAACGCAACTGCCAAAAATTGGGACCAAATCCCTGCCCATAATGACTGCATCTTTTTCAAATCTTGAGGTGTCATCGATTTTCAATGATAACTAGCGTGGTTTTGTGCCTAATTAAAATTGCTTAAACACAACGGAAACCATGCATCGTGCATGTTATGAGTCGATACTCTTCTAAGTGACCACCAGACCAAATTGACCGCTTTTACTCCGTCCCCGGGTTGTCGTCTTGGGCAGGTTTGACTGTACATGTATCTTTTCTTGGCCTTCACGTAACATGGGGCTTCCAAATATGGGCATCCGCCATCTTTGTGCTCATTTTTTCGGCATCGCTTCCAGGGTTCCAAATACACATACAGGACTCAGGACAGGTTTGACTGTACTTAACTTGTAATTTGCACATAATTTTCGAGCTTCGCACATTAAAATATTCTGAACTTGCAATCTTGCATGTTGAAAATACCCGGCCTATAGTAGAAATGCTGTGGAATTAGACACCCTGCTCTTAGACAGAACGACATGTGGACTTCTTTCCTTTTCCTTCCTTGTTTTTGCCGGTAACTTTCTCCAGAAGCTTGAATCAAAATCAAAATTTGCTGATTAAAGCTAGCGATCCTCGTCGCGATCGCCGCCATTTTATCCAGGCAAAAAAGGAGCATGCAAATGCAGACTCATAATTTTACATGTAAAAATTCTATTTACACATGGCACAATTTTACATACATGGTACAAAACAAATAATAGCGATAGACATAATTCAAGTCCGTTCATTTCGGTCCTTTCTGTTACTTTAAGAGTCTCTTAAAGGAAGCCAGAGTTGGGGCTGTGCGTACGTCTGGTGGTAGACTGTTCCAGATATTGGGTCCACGGTAGGCGATGGCTCTTCTGAAGGTTTCTCGCAGGGTTTTGGGACAGCAAGTTGATTACTTGTACTTTGTCTAGTTGTTCTTGTGCTTTGGTCACGGTAGTAGACAAACAGAGGCTCTCTTCTGGTAATGTCTTATAAGTTATACCACCAGTAAATCTGCTGGGAGATAACAGAAAAACAGTGAAGCAGTGTGGAGATCTGGAAGAAACCTGCTTCAAACTGATTGGATAGGCAGTCAGAAAGCGGGAACCAATCCGTGGAAAAGCTAACACTCTCTCTATTTAACTTCTGCTCGGAGAGTAAGAAAATTGTGACTTTTTATCCCTACAAAATTCAGACACAAGAACAAGTAACAAACATTGAATGTTCCATCTGTTCATTACAGAAGCAGATCAGGGGGTACTACGATGGCAACAAGCAACAGCAGCTCTGATGACGTGGGAAGTGGTTTGGAAGGGGAGTTTGCTGGCAGAGTTGCCGTGGCAAAAAACTTTCAGTGTGAGGAGTGCAGCAAGCAGTTCAGTCGGGTGGGTCTTCTGAGGGGTCACATGCGGACTCACACTGGGGAGAAGCCCTACAGTTGTGAGGAGTGCGGCAAGCAGTTCAGTATGCTGGGTAACCTGAAGAGACACTCGCGGACTCACACAGGGGAGAAACCCTACAGGTGTGAGGAGTGCAGCAGGCAGTTTAGTACATCGGATAGTCTTAAGGCTCACATGCGGACTCACAGTGGTGAGAAACCCTTCAAGTGTAAGGAGTGCAACAAGCAGTTCAGTATGCTGGGTAACCTGAGGGTTCATGTGCGGACTCACACAGGGGAGAAACCCTACAGGTGTGAGGAGTGCAGCAAGCAATTCCGTGGTCTGGGCTGTCTGCAGAGACACATGAAGACTCACACAGGGGAGAAACCATTTACGTGTGAGGAGTGCAGCAGGCAGTTCACTACTAAGAGTCATCTTAAGACTCACATGCTGACACACACAGGTGAGAAGCCATACAGGTGTGAGGAGTGTAGCAGGCAATTCCGTCGGCTGGGTCATCTTAAGGGGCACATGCGGACTCACACAGGGGAGAAACCCTACAGGTGTGAGGAGTGCAGCAGACAGTTCAGTCAGCTGGATGGTCTGAAGAAACACATGCGGACTCACACTGGGGAAAAACCCCACAAGTGTGAGGAGTGCAGCAAGCAGTTCAGTGAGCTGGGTCATCTAAAGACACACATGCGGACTCACACAGGTGAAAAACCTTACAGCTGTGAGGAGTGCAGCAGACAATTCAGTGTGCTGGGTGCTCTAAAGTCTCACATGCGGACTCATACAGGGGAGAAACAGTATAACTGTGAGGGGTGCAGCAAGCAGTTCAGTCAGTTGAGTGCCCTAAAGTCTCACATGCGGACTCACACAGGAGAAAAACCCTACAAGTGTGAGAAGTGCAACAAGCAGTTTATTCAACTGGCTGGCCTAAAGATGCACATGCGGACTCATACAGGGGAGAAACCCTACAGGTGTGAGGAGTGCAGCAGACAGTTCAGTGTGCAGGGTAATCTGAAGATGCACATGCGCACTCACACAGGGGAGAAACCCTACAGGTGCGAGGGGTACAGCAGACAGTTCAATCTATTGGGTAATCTAAAGAAACACATGCGGACTCACACTGGGGAGAAACCATACAGCTGTGAGGAGTGCAGCAAGCAGTTCCGTCAGCAGGGTGATCTAAAGCTGCACATGCGTTCTCACACAGGGGAGAAACCGTACAAGTGTGAGGAGTGCAGCAGGCAGTTCAGTCTTCTGAGTAATCTGAAGAAACACATGCGGACTCACAAAGGACACCGGAAACAAGCAAACTCTCACAGTAAATAGGTTGGATAAGAAAATGATCTGAAAACTTATTTCGGACAAACTGTTTGATACTAGTATTTAACTTCTAAGCAGATCTATCAGTGGCAAAGTAATATCTTAAAAGTCAACTAGTATCCAACAGGCCTTTGGAGGATTAGGATACTGCTTTAGGATACTGCCTTGAAACCGTTTTGCTTGGAGATTAGGAGATATTGGTATCTGTAATATACTGGCATGTATAACAGACAATGCCCTTGTATGTCGACCCGTGCAGTTACCTGGAAGGCCTTCATTGTATGTAAATTGTAAGGAGTTGTATGTAGGTCAGGGTTGTAGCCAGCCTGAAATCATTTTCTGTCCCCTCAATTTTGAATAGAAATCCTATAAGTGCACAACATTCCTTGGGGGGTCTGGGTGCATGTTCCCCCAGAAAATTCTGAAATCTAGACCCACTGAAACTCCCTTTCCTGTATTTTGAGGTGTAGATTTTGCTAGTAGACGTAGCTGTTCAAATTGCAAGTTTGTTTATATCTTTACATATCGATTTTTATCCATCACGGAGGACTGAATGGGCAATTTTTTTCCCGTCCCCAGCTGTAAAATTCTGTCAAAGGACGGAAGGACAGGCGCTGGCTACAACCCTGATGTAGGTAGCCTGAGTGTCATCTTTATTAGTATACATCGGCCCCTCACCAACCAATTGATTGGTGGTTAGAGAATATAGACAACACCCCAGAAGAGTTTTCTGGTGCGGAAGTTGTCAACTGTACTTCTTGGCCAATGAATACTATCTTGTATGCGCTATTAGGTGGTTATTAGTCCATTAGGTGGATTTTTAAGCCTAGGAGAGAAATCTTTGATAAAAGTTCCTTAGTTTTTTTATTATGTTACATTTCTTGGATCTCTAACTTTTTATTGATCTCTATCTTAGTCTAAGCATGAAGCATGAAGTTGCAATGACTCTTTCATTATTTGATTACATGATGCAAGTGTTAAAGTGATTTGCCTTAGTTTCACCATGATCTACTATGTACTGGTTGCAGTATGTTTCATTTATCTTTTGTCAACTATACAGAATAGATGTTCTTGTTTGGGTTAACCTTTTCCTTATATATTACATTATACATATTTCTGTTTCGATTGAACTTTGTAGTTGTAGTTTGTATATGAAAAAAACAAAAACAGATCATGTAGTGAAGTCAGGTGTTGACATGGAGAGTATAGTCAACATAGTCAGATAGTGTTATCCAGTACATGTTTTCTGTTTAATAGATTTTCTAGGTTGGTTGAATCTTTTGTATTCTATTAGATATATTTCTGTTCAGTTTGAAGTCACTAACTTTAGTTTTGTATGTTACTGTGAGAACAGTAAGAGATGTAGTCTAGTCAAATGTTTGTCATAGTGTAATGATAGTGTTGTCTAGGATATATTTTTTTAGGATGTTACCATGGTAATAGTTGAATCCTAGGAACATTAGCCTTCTAGTTTATAGTTCACTTTGGCACTAGATAAAGACATATTTAACATTTTGTTGTTATTGGTTCATGTGCTCAAGTTATTTACAGGTTGAAATTAAAGTTACTAGTCCGATGGGCATTTGTCGCTTTTGTCTTTTTTCAGTACATCAGCTGATAAGATTCTGAGCTAGTTGGGGATATGAAGAAGTGATTTTAAGGAAATTACACTAAGCAAAGATTGGTGAGAAATAGAGGTGGGTAACGGTACACAAAATTCAGGTACAGGTATGGTTCAGGTTCCGAGTATCAGGTCCAGATTCAGAGCTGACCCTGGACCTAATTGTATGAACTGAACTACATGTCTCCTGCATGCATGACGAGACAAGTTGCAAATCCATCTGAAGTTGGGGATGTCCGGAGTAATGATACCCTGTGCTTTGGTTGGTTTGTTTGTTTATTTTGATCTCCAATTAGAGTTACAATTGTAGAGCACCAACACTGTTGTCTGTATAATGCTGCAATTGTCTAACAATGGTGGTGTGGTACATTCACATACTAGTATTTTAAGAAACCTCGACATGAGAGAAACTACTATAATAACAAAATTTCTGCACCACCAATACACAACGGTCCCTCTTCATGCATTCATACGCGCACACACAATGAAACACCAACACAAGTGGATGGGTGTGGTGTGTGGACACCGCAGTACCCTATCCTAACCAAGTATCCCTCTGCTTCAGTGTAGAAGACATCTCACATGTCAGGTATGGGGATTGATATCGGGTGTTAGTGGGACGTCCTCCACTGACGGAGCAAAACTTCTCGGTAACGAGAAATACTAAATGGTGGGCGGGTGTTTTTTTTTTTTTTAATTTTTCCCATCTCCTTCCTTTCACCAACCCATTTATTAACCTCGCTCACGCAACTCTTACTCTTTATGTCCTTGCTTCCAACTCGCTTTCCTGCACTCGGCATTCACTTGGACTGTCTGCCTGGATATCCTTTGTTCTGTGCATATTATACCCTGCATACACGTGGCAGGCCTCACTTGTTTCCCTTAATCTTTCCCACATGTTCTTGATTAGATTTGTTAACTTTCTACACCTGCGCTTCGGATTACTTGATTAGAATATTGCATGGAACAAAGCACACTAGAAAGTCTAACATTAATGCAAGATCTAATGCCAACCTTTCCTTCAACATGTCCTTCACATAGCCATCTAAGGGTGGGTACCGGTACAGAAAATTCAGGTCCGGTTCAGGTCCAGAGGATCAGGTCCAGGTCTGGACCTGAACTTGGACCTGATTCAGTATGACTCGTATCAATGGTTCATTTCACTGCAAAGAAATCTGTTTGGTGGAGTATTAGACTCGCACTGGCGTTTTAAAATCCTACAACGGTAACTGCACCTGTACGATTGGCTGTAAAACTTGGTAGAAATGACTATAAACTCTACTCTACTTCACTCTTGTTATTTTCTTCCACCTGCAAGCGGCAAAACGTGTGAACGCCTGATAAAATAATCTGTTAATTTCCTAATAGGTCCAACATCCGGTCCACCTAATTTTTTCAGGTCCGGTTTTTCTGGACCGGTCCAATGAGAAAAAACGGTTTTGAACCGGTACGCTGTACCGGTACCCAGCCATATAGCCATCTTTAGCCTTATCACTGATGCACCATGTCACCATTCCATCTGATGCACCATGTCACCATTCCATCTAACGTTACCATGTCTCCAGCTTTGAAAACTTTCCAGTTTACAATTCAAGTACATGTGTAATAAGAAAATCTGTCAATTTGGTGAAGGCCTAACTTCCTTCCCAAAAACTCAATTACAACCTGAATAATTTCATAATTGTTCACATCAACAAGTCTACAAAACATCTAATTTTTCATTCATTGACCTAGGGACCCAAGCAAAATCAAGTACACTTGTAATCATTGCAAACAAGGCAACATATTTATCTGTCTACTTGATTAACTTGTAATATTTTTCCTGCCACACCCATACCCTCCAGTGTGGAGAATCCAAATGAATAAATAAGTTTAAGTACTTTAGTTCGGCAATCCTGCACTTCACAATTCTACCGCTAGAAGACGCTGGTGAGTCGTTTACAGGAACATGTGCAACAGTTGCGGCACCTCGACAAATGGGTAAATTAATAGAACTTTGAAGTTGTAAAGTCATATCAACGTCAGTGACGCCGCCGAATGCTGCGCAGCGCCGCTGTGCGAGGCGTGGAGGCAGAACCACTGCGTTAGAAGGAGCACAGACGCTTTGTTTGAGACTGAGGTGTTGATGTTTTTCTTTCGGGACATTCCTTGCTATGTGACCTGCCTTGACCCAATGGGCGTGGTCACGATCGCAACCAAACTTAGAAACAACTCAGGAACATTTTGGTCCTTTACATGCGTTAAATGTACACATCCTCGTACATATAAAGAACAAAGGGTATATATAGGTTCTTTGAATGTATATATGTATGAGACAATGTTACTTTTATTCTACTTTTTTATAGATTAGACCCGATTTGTAATTTATACTTCGATGCCCTCACTGGTGCATGACGGGAGGCCACAGCTGGGTCATTTCCAGGCAAGATGGCTGACGGATTCAGGATCGGCGAGATAGACTCGGATTTCAGGTAAAATTCTCCTTTATTTCTCTCACGGAAGGTCAAAAACTCTCACGAAGTAGTACATGACATACTCTTCGACCCATTGTGTGTGTCATCTCGGTCGTTCTTGCCCGGAATCGCCCGTTTTGGGGCACATAGCTGGAGGGTATCATGTTGCAAATAGTTGCAAAGATTCATTGTTTTGAAAGTTGTAAACTTTGGTCGCCACCGCTCACTTTCAGCCCATCAAGTCTTGCCGAACAGCCCTTTTCCTGGTCCCCGCATCCCTTACCAGCTCCTTCCGTGGGTTGTTACTTGATGAAGAATCTGTTTTAGGCCAAGATTTGTCGTTTGTTGCCGTGAGTTCGACTCGCGCTGGGAACTCCGCAGCATTGTTCTAATTAATGGTACATGAATATTTATAGGCTTACAGATCCCTATCTTGGTGGGTTGCAGCTGTCAAAAGTAACCCCGAGTTTTGCCCGAGAGGACTCCATAAATTATAGATGATGTTGTGGAACAGTGTTGTCGAAGTTTACCAGCCGTAATACGGGTGAGAGTCGGTGTGAGAGGGTGCGTGTGTGCTAGTAGTGCTAGAGTCTGTAAGAATCTGTTCACCCCGATAGTTAACCCCCGTGCAGAGGTCAACTCGGCTAGTGTCGGGTGGCGGGGTCGGCTGCAAACTTGTTCTTCTCCTTCAAAACTCAACCCAAGTGTGCCTCATGTCTTCTTCAAATTGTTAACAAGATTTGCTGTTGCCCTTTTTTGTGCGCACAGCCCCACAATAATTTGTTTGAAAACCAGACATGTCACATAATAAGGTCTCGGTGACTTATGTTAGAGTACGTAATTTGTTGACGTTATTTATTATGATCATCTCGCGTGCTGAGTGGAGTGTTTGGCTTGAATTGAACACCTTACATGCATGATTACCTGTGGAAAGGAAGGTCAGGGTTTCTGACTCACTGGGCAGGCACAGGTGATCATTTTGTTTCTGATACGGTGTAGGTCTTTGTTGTCAAAGAAATGTGGATTAGTAGAGGCAAGTCTTTGGTCAGGAAGTTAACGTTTTAAATTATGTACTTCACAGGTTCTATATCTGTCACATTTAATAGATGATCACCAATTTCAGTTTTGAACTTTTAGAAGCGAGAAGATGCAACAGGTTGTTAACTTTTTAATATACTTACTCACAAACCCTTTTTTGAAAGAGTGAGTGCATTCTTTCAGTGTACTGAATCAAGTTGTGCTTTCATTTGCAAGACAGTGCAGTATACCTTTCCCTGTATTTTAAGGATTCTGTTTTACTTTATTAAAAAATCAGTTATGTTATCAGTCTCTTAGCTTGTCATTATTAGGTGTTACACAACATTCTGGATGCCAACTATAACTGTTGTCTGTTATAGTTAGACTACCACCAGTAACAACTTGAATACTGACTTTGTAATGTCAAGTGCTATGTTTTGAATTTCATGAATGTATGATCTTTTAAGCTTTTGCAAGAGAAAGATTTGATAAAAAAATTCTACTTGACTTGCCCTGTCACAAATGTTGACTTACAACAATACTTGAAAGAAGGAAAGCTTTCTGCCACTGGTTCGTGAACACAACTTCTGATGTCAAGTGATGCAAATATATGCTTTGTATGTTTTTACTTCCATGAAAATGTTGCTTTTGTGTATTTTATTTGGATCTCCATTAATTTAGTGTTACATTCTGTTTCACTATCATTGTCATTTCACAATTGTGTGTAGTCCAGCAAAATGTCAACGATATTGTTGTGCTACTTTGAAACTGTGAGTTAAGTGGAGTAAGGATTCGTAGGGTCCCAGGGTTCTAGCCAAGATCTCATTTTAGCATAGTGGGAATGACATGGTAATAGCCAAGCGACCAATCAAGAGATTGGTGTGGAAGGTTGGCACTCTGTTAACGTCACTTGTAATTTGAAGGATTTTTTGCTCAGTTTTGAATGGCATATCATCATTTTTCATTGTTCAGGCATTGATTAGACATTGTTGAACAAGCAAATGATAGCAAAGCACCATTACACTGGTTAAAGATTAGCGTAGTGGCCCATATTTTAGCGTAGTGGTCACAAATTATAGTGTAGTGGCCCACTATACTAAAATGCGCTAGCTAGAAGCCTGGGTCCCCTTCCCTCCCTGTACATCCTGACCAGTGGCTGTGGTATGTTTGTCTGTCAGCCCGGCTTGACATACCCCATCCCTGTCACATGATCACCTCTGCGGCCAGCTGGGATGTGTAACCTCCCCTTCCCACAATGCCCCGCTGCAGGGGTGACCCTGATGGTAAGTTCAAGTGCGTATCGCTGCCCCAGATCTGTGCACCTTATCAAGTCCACGTTGGAAGAGCGGGCTACTTTACGGCTCCACAGCCTCCCTGACTCCACAGTAATCACTTCCACAGGCCCAGAAATGCTACAATAACAGCCGAGATGTCTGGGAGAGATGCAGGCTAGGAGAAAAGAAAACAATCTGTGGTGTAGGGTGGGGAGATTAATGGTATTTTGATAGGATTTAGAGCAAGGCCTGTGGAAGGGATGGGAGTATACAGTTCTGTGGATATAGTGGATCTGGTGGGGTTTTCTGGGTTTCTGTTGTAAAGTTTGTAGATGTAGAGCTTACATGTTGTCAGTAAAACTCAGAGTAAAGTATGATTAATGATATTTTGATAGGATTTAGAGCAAGGCCTGTGGAAGGGATGGGAGTATACAGTTCTGTGGATATAGTGGATCTGGTGGGGTTTTCTGGGTTTCTGTTGTAAAGTTTGTAGATGTAGAGCTTACATGTTGTCAGTAAAACTCAGAGTAAAGTATGATTAATGGTATTTTGATAGGATTTAGAGCAAGGCCTGTAGAAGGGATGAGAGTATACAGTTCTGTGGATGTAGAGGAGCTGTTGGGGTTTTCTGGGTTTCTGTTGTCAAGTATGTAGAGCTCACATGTTGTCAGTAGACTTCAGAATAAAGTAGAGTAGAGTACAGTAAGATTAATGGTATTTTGATAGGATTTAGAGCAAAGCCTAAGATTCTTAGGCATGATGTTGGCATGATGGCCAAAAATAAGGACAAAAACATAACCTTTAGCTAAGGTAAACAACTAGATGGATGCCCTTGAGTCTGGATGTTGGATGGTGCAGAAAACTTGTCTAAGCTTGTTGTCATTGTTGAGGAAACGACCTGAAAGAGGCTACTTCTAGACACCGGTTTGTTCTTGGTACCTCACTCACACACTCTCACTATCCGGTTTAGCGTTCGTTCTTTCCTGTCTTGCAGAGGTTGGACGTGTCGCCAAGACGTTTTGGTTTGATACCTGTACTTGTAAAACAAAATTAGATATGCCTGACACTTTATAAGTTAGTTTCAATTAACTTGATAACCTTTGAAGAACACAGATGAAGTTAAACTCGAGCTCAAACCCTTTTGAGTTACTACTACTTGTTTTTGTAACTAGTGAAAATGAAATGTTTGGCTCCAGTCAAGGCCAATCGCTGCCCAGGACATGTGTGTAATTCACTGAGATGTTTTTCCTGACTGACAGTGAGACAAGTGGTATTTATGTGTGTGTCACCAATGATTAAGTTACATTTATAGCATGGATTACCAGCATGCTTACCTCTGGGACGAATGTGATTGGGCGATCACTACTGACAGAGGCAGCTCAACTTGAACATGGAACAGGCTTAAGAATGCAGGGATGAAGTTTTACATGTTAGATTACTTGTACTGGAATAAATCACACTGGTAATTAGCCATGGAGCGGACCCATGTTTGAGAATATAAACTGTTTGATCATTTAAGTCAAATGTTGATTACAGTGTATTGACCGTCACCGGTATTCTGAGTACTTGTAGAGTAGAGTACTTGTACGGTGTAACTCGTAAGGGGTTCTTTTATCCTTTATCAATGAAATTGCGTATTGTGGATTGGGCTTGAAATATTTGGACCTAAAAAGAAAGTTTTCTTAATTTTTTACTGTATGATTATCACAATTGTCATTTTTTTATTTGGAATTGACTTATCTTTAATTTCAAAAAGTGGTGACACCGTGTTCAATAGCGATTTAGTATGTTTAGTTACAGGTGTGTTAAGGTCCGGACCTGTACGAAAACAATTTTATAGGTACGGTACAGGTATTTAGGTACACTTCTGACTTTTGCCATACTTACAACACTTACAGTACAGTTACCAAGAAAAGGAATGATTTGTTCCTCCCGAAGTCTCCTTGGTTGAGTCTTGATGGTAACATGTAGCGAAGCCGGAGGAATGCATCCCTAATTCATTATGCTGTGCGAGACCCTGGCACCTGTAAAGTATTAGGGACGGTCTGCAGTGATGGATCGCCCTACAGGCCACAGGAGCGCTATTGTCTGGTCTCAGGAACAACGCAAAAACAAAACAAAACGAAAAAGTTGATATTCTTATTGGTAATGTAGCAGTTAAGCACCAATTCTAAACAACAAGTACTATAGTAGTTTATGAGGGTGAGGGTAACGAATTGTAGATATGTTATGTTTTAGAGATGTATTTGTCTTAGACGTCTTGTAGTAATTCAGTCTGAGTTGTATTATTTTGTTGATTAGTTTGTTTTTTCTGTGCTAGTTGGTGCACACAGGAGAAAGCAAAAGTCTTGATTTTATTGAGGATATGTTTTTTTTTTTAAATATCTTAGATCATGCAATTGGTAGAACACATTGATTGATCTTAGAGTTAGAGAGAAAGGTTCAAACAAAGAAGGTAAGAAAATCCTTCCGACGATTCAACAAGTGTCTTTCTTGACCCATTTTTACTACTTGTGCAATGTATTTCCCCGAAGTTATATAAACTCCAGTTTGTTGTATTAACTAGAAAACTGTCCCCAAAGTTTTTTAAACTTATATAATCTACTCTACTCTTCTTTAGTCATAACCCAGTTTGTTATATGTACTGAAGGACTCCCCACATACAACAGATAACAGGATTAGTAAGGCACGATCTACACACAGTTTTTCCCGATATCGGCGAGCCTACAACCATTCGCCGACAGCTTTTTTTCATCGTCTAGATGGAACTGCTATATCGCCATTACGATATCGGGAAAATTTCTCCCGAAAGGTCCGGACCATTCGTACGAAAGCTTAGCAGGGGTCCCCGATAGCTTAGCAGGGGTCCCCGACAGCTTCCGCGCGCGTGTAGATGTGTCCCGACTTCGGGAAGGCTCATTAGCATACAACGCGGGCTTATTAGGCTATATAGCTGTTTATGACTGCAAGCGCCACGGGTGTCCCGCGGCCAGCGTTCCAGATCCCTCCCGACACATCCACCGATATCGGTAAAAACTGTGTATAGATTGGGCCTAAGTGGGTAGCACTGATTCTACATGCAGGGCTCCTGTAGCAGGGGTACGAATGTTTAGCCAACATGTTTATCTGCCCAGAGTTGTAGCCTGGGGGCACAGTGGGTGCATACCCCGTGTGCATCGCCCCATTTGTCCCTTTGTGTGTTATCATTCTATCAGGAGTTCTGAGCTTCAAATATAAACTTCTGTTGGGTCAATCCCGGCATTGTTAGGAACAAGCGCGAGTCTTTCCCCCCTTCCGTTCCCAGCCTGGGCGGAACTAGACCGCTGTAAATTGCAGAGGATCACAACATTTGTGTTTTGTAGCCTCCAGCGCGAAAACAGTTACCCATGTGTGGACTCATTCCCCCTTTTGTCTCCTCTTTATTCCGACCACCAGAGGCCGGGGAGCTGAAATGAATTTGCCATGCATGGTTTCCCCTGGATCCTGCGGAGTAGACTTTCCTGCCTGGCTGGCACCAGGAGGTCAGGGGTCGCGGGTATTTGTTACAGTATTGGGTTCAAAGGTCACAGATGGAACGACTTGTGTAGGGCTGTAGGTGCCAATGGGTGCACAGCGGGAGTGAATGGCTGCTCTCTGGCGCAGGGAGTTCCGTGGAATGTGGTACATGCAGCGGGGCGGTGTTTTTGCTGCGGCTAGAGCCTTCCTACACGGACTGGGAAATTTGTACCGCGTAATGGCGTCCATCTGAGTGCCAGGGGGGACAGAAAACTTGTGGTGTCTTCACGGTGAAGCTTCAAAACTTGGTAAGCAACTTCAGATGTGTCCTTGCATCTCCTTTCCCCTGTGTAGTGAGGTGTGAGCCTGGCTCAGGTTGGACCTGAGATTGTGACAGGGACCAGGCTTATATCTGTTTGCATCAGTATTTTCCTGCATGCCCCTGAAGTGGGGTCGACACCTGTACCCACCACTTGTGTTAATCCCTAGAAGAGATTTGCTTTACCAAGTGTGTTTTCTAACCGCCTAGGTGTGACTGCTGAAGTGTGGATAATTTTGTCCATTGTTTGGCCGGCAGGTCTGTAATTGTCAACTTTGCGGGGACAAAATGTAAGCGGCTGGGAATAATGGCTCCATACAATGATGTGAAAACGATGCTCCAGTTTACAATATGGTCGGAGTTGTTTTCTGTTCATTAGGTCAGTGTGCCAGTGTTTCACGCTAGCGATTCTGCATAAGGCATTGCAGAAATCTTTCTGATAATCTAGATAACACGGACCGGAAAATTCCTCAATAATGTGATTATGAAGATAACTATACATGTGTCTTGTAACCACTTGTGTGGTTTCTAAGGAGGTTGTAAAGTTGAAGTTAGAAAACTGTTTGTGTCTACATTATGCAAATTATAGTTTTTTTATACGCTAGTATTTAGGAAGTCCTAGGTATACAATACATCTACACATATATGTCTTTGTACTGAGTCTCCTATTTTTTTTGTGTAGTGAGGCGTCTATGTCTTGTACTTACGTAGGAGCTAGCAAAACTTCACAGACTTTTCAGAAGTTTGGATCGATCATAAAGTTTTATCAGTGTTGTTATTTTGAACAGACAACCGATTGAGACTTCCCGTAGTTTTATGGTCTGTTGAGCCGGTGTGTACGGTAGTGTGCGGGTTGGTGTGTACGGTAGTGTGCGGGTGTAACACTTCAGATGCTGTCATTCAGAAGCTGGTTCCATAAAACTCTGCTCTGAGTGACGTTTTGTAACAGAGCGATTCCAGTTGTTATTCTCTGCAGGCCTTTTCTCGATTTATACCTCCAACTTCCAAGAGGAGAGATGATTGAAAAATAAAACACCTCTGTGTTGTTTACGCTGATTTTGTGGCTGGTTGTCCTTCAGAAGCATATTCCATAAAACTCCGCTTTGAGTGACGTTTTGTAACAGAGCATTGGCAATTGTTAACTCAATCTCTGCTGGTCTTTTCTTGATTTATACCTCCAACTTCCAAGAGGAGGGATGAAGTGAAAATAAAACACCTTTCTGTTGTTTACGCTGATTTTGTGACCGGTTGTCCTTGAGCGCACCAGGTATGGCCAGGTGAGTTTAGAGGTCATTAATCACAGTCAGACTCGGAATTGAAAGGATTTGTGGAGCGATCGATCACTGGACTTAATTAAAAAGTGCTGTCACAGGTGACTACCGGACTGTCTTTATAACAGGGTGTATTGTCTGAAATGGGACCTACCCACGACAAGGAACTTCCGTCGAGTTGGGAAAAGTTTGTAGCCGTCTCAGATATGTGGGTGTATCGGACTTATTTACTAGTAATAGGCATGGCAATGTGAGGGAAAAGTGGCCAATATTGTTCAAATAGAAATTTAGGATTGTACACAACTATGCTTGGACTCTTCGGTGTTAGGTAAACACATACAAATTGTACAGGGCATGGCCTATATAATGAAACTGGCCAGGATTTTTGTACACCACAGTTATTACTAAGGCAAGTGAGTAGAAGAAGGAAGGCTTTGTTGACATATTAAATTGTCAAAGTAAAAGTTGAAACTTATGATATACATTTCAACTTTTTTTCTGTAATGCTTATGATTTTGTCTTTTAAGTTTTATTGCTAAAGATTCCAAGTTGTATCCATATTTAGTTACATTTTAGTGAGTGAGAACACTCATTTTTACTCTACTAGTTAGATATTCCATAACTTTTGGTTATCCTACTGATAAAAGGCATGGAAATAAACGAATAAAAAAAGACTAAGCGGTTTGAGTATAGCCCAGATGTATAGTTTTCACTTGTTCTGTAAATGGAAATGGTCATAGAACTATAGAACCCTGTAGAAATGGAAATGGTCATAGAATTATAGAACCCTATAGAAATGGAAATGGTCATAGAACTATAGAACCCTATAGAAATGGAAATGGTCATAGAACTATAGAACCCTATACAACTCACTCTATAGAACCCTATAGAACTCACTCTATAGAACTCACTCTATAGTCTATAGAACCCTTGCCAAACAAAGTCTAAAGTTTCACCAGCTTACTTGTCTTGATCATTTGTTATTTTCTCCTTTAAAGTTTGATAACCCTAACAGTGCCTGTCTTTCGGAAGGGATATAAAACGAGGGGGTCCGTGTTCAAGGAGGTGTTTCCAGCACTTGAAAGGATTAGGGTAAGGGCTAGCAACCCCTCCCTGTAAAGATATACCTGCTAGTGGCGCTATAGAAACAGCAAGCAAACTTGGGTCTGAAGAAAGGAAGGCCTGTGTATGAGGTCGGTGTTTGAGGTCGGTGTTTTGAGCAGGGCTATAGCAATTCCTCCCTGTAAAAAATATACTATGATTTACTTTGTCTTCTCGGTACCAAACTTTCACGGTCTGAGAAAATTTAACTTTTTCTCGGAACTAAATGTTCACTGTTGCGGCAAGTGCACATAAAAAGGGCTGTGAATTATTTGTTATCAGTAATGATAAGTTTACATTACAGTCTTCACCGTGAACATAACAGTACATTGAAAATATCAGGACAGGAAGTACAGTACCCTGCTACAGAAACTGTAAGAAAACTTGCTACTCCACTAGGCTCTACAACTTGGTCTGAAGGAAAGAAGGCCCAGACTTTTGTTGCCCTACCCCATATATCCTGCTATAGAAATAGACGAGTTCTTGAAGAATCTTGCTATGCCACTACAACAAGGGTCTATTGCCAGAGTCTGAAGGAAAGAAGGCCCAGACTTTTGTTGCCCTACCCCATATATCCTGCTATAGAAATATCGGGGTTCTTGAAGAATCTTGCTATGCCCCTACAAGAACCAGAAGAAAAGAAGGCCCAGACTTTTGTTGCCCTCCCCATATATCCTGCTATAGAAATAGCGGCGTTCTTGAAGAATCTTGCTATGTCACTACAACACACAGTACAAGGGTCTATTGCCCTCCCCCATATCTCACCCTCACAATAAGTAGCCCCATCTGGTCTCATCAACAGGCACAAGTTCATTAATTGAAACCACTTTGCTGCATTTCCACCCCAGAACAGAGAGTCTATCAGGGTAAGGGGAGGTCCTGTGTTGGGGATTTCTGTTTCCCCTGCCCTAACCTAATTTGGCATTCCAAGCACTGGGAGCTTGCCAAGGTATTCCAACATTCTCTCAGCCCGGCCTTTGAAGTGTTGGGAGTTTGGGTTCCTCGCTAGTTTTTCCCCCCGGTGATAATTTGTAGAGGGGGATTACGGCCATACCGACTTCAAACGGCGCTGCCCGAGCGCGCTTCCGTAAACTTGAACCTCTGTCTTTGTTGGTTGGCTGCGTAGCCCGGCTCTTGGTTTTTTTTTTTTTTCTCGAACGAAGGCCTTTGTTCCCACGTGCATTTGCCAGGTGTTCGGCCGTAGCCTCCAGGCCCGAAGCAGTTACTTCGACTGGACAAAAATGCGGTTAGTCCGTGCGCATCTGCACTATAAAGGTAATATGGGTCCTGCCCTCCTTTGTCTGCTAAATGCCACCGGCCTCTGGTGTGTGCGTACGGTGACTCCGGGAAGGGCATAATGGTACAGTATCGCGCCCAGATCGGAAGGGGCAAGTCGAGTGGGTGCGCGGTGATCTTCCGAGCGTTTGGCCACCCTTAAATAACAAACGGCCTGACAAAACGCTCATAATTGCGGCCAATTATTGCGACCAGCTCCCGCACAATACCCGCCATTGAACAGCCTCAAACAGTAGAGCTGCTTTCTGGTAGCCTTGGGCCCAGCTTGTGTCCATCAGGGGATAGAGGTGTCAGGACGGGATCTGAGCTGGCTGGGAAATTCATTTCTGCCCTGCCAGGCTGCCCTGTACCTCTCTAATCCACCTCCATACTTCAGTAACCTCTTAGTTTTAGAGTATATATATAAGTGTTAAGTGTTTTTGTAAAGGTAGATTGGAGTTTCTTCTGTTTGGGTTAGGTTCTGTGAATCGTGTGACAGTTCATTTTCAAACTTGTCACTTTTTTAAAACAGCCAGTTGTAAAGAAGTAGACAGACAGGAGTAGAGATTGGGCATATCACGTTTCCTGGCCTTTATTTTTCTTTCCTTACCAAAACTCAAGCAGGGCCAAAACAGAAATGGTAGGTGGGCTCTGGGCGAAGTTTGCTTCTTACGTATCACTCTATTATTATGATTTTGGTGGAGGGAAGCTTATTTTAAGGTTACGTGTGGTCCTGTGCTGATAGTGGCAGTGAGAATATTGGAGACTGTTTGTAAATGAAGACAGGAGGAAGGTGGCTTTGGCTTGCTAAGGTTCAGTGATTCTGGTTGGAAAGGCTGTCTGACTTCCTACAGAGATCGTGTTATGACTGGGCCGGGGCGGGTTTGGGAAGAATGAGCGTTCTGTTGACACCACGAGATGTGAGAACTTTCAGTTTTTCATTTCGAAGAGGTGAATCGGGTCAAGAGGCATGGCCGGCTTGGTTTATTTTTCTATAGCGTGTGTTTTCCGCAATTTTATTTTTCATTATTTTCAGGTGCTAAGTTTTCTTGGCTGTGATTTTAAATGGCTCTAATGGGGAATCCTGATTCATGCCAAAGTAATGAAATGAGAAGTCTGCTGGGTTGCTTGTTGTGTGACTTGTTACTTAACCTAGTATATGAAGCAGGGCTTGAAATACTGGTTGACTGTTGACTCTTGTGCAACCAAAATTGGTGCTGTGCACATAAACTTTGACTGTGTGTGAGTGCATGGGTGCTCCTAGAGTATTCAACTGAAGTATATCCTTGGCATCAATTCAATGAATATCAAGCCCTTGTTGTATTGCTTTAAGATCTTAAAGATCTTAAAATCTTAAAGATTTCTGTATGACTTGTGGCAGCGCTCACCATAATTTTCAAAGCTTGAAAACTTTTACCACTTTACTGACATTCTTACATTGTGTACGTAGTAGAGTTTTTATGTGAACCTAGATTTCTGCCATCTAGGTAAATTTAGAGTAAGGAGCTCCTGTGCACCTCACTCACCTACACTACAGTAGAAGCCAGTTAATTGCACAACGGATTAACGCACACTTCTGTTAACTGCACATAATCCCCAAATCCCAAACCGGTGCGGTCCAGCTAGATAACTTCGCATTATTGCAAAGGCCGGATAATTGCACAGAATTCACTGGCAAATCGGCCGTGCAATTAAGCGGCTTCTACTGTATTCCCGAAAATGAATTTCGAGCCCTGTCTCGCATGTAGTCCAAGGAGAGGTGGGTTAAAGTGTGGTATGCGAGAGGTTGTCTTGTGGTGAGACGGATCCAAAATGCGCCAGCCGTGCATGTCCATGCAAAGAAGCTCCAGGCGTTGCACACAACTGGAAAGTGTGACAAATAGACTGTACCGATCTTTCGCTGGGGATTTTTAAAGACTTGCCAACAACTTGCTAGAGAGTTAGACAGGGTTGTAGCCAGCACCCGTCCTTTGAGTTTTGACGGAATTTTGCAGTTGGGGACGGAAAATAACTTTCTTTTTTTTTTAAATTTTTTTTTTCAGCTGGAAAATAACTTTGCCCATTCCGTCCTCTGTAACGGACATTAGATTTAAAAAAAGACTGTCTCCCTTGTGTAATATTTTACCAAAACAGATGCCGTTGAATATCTTAGTCTATCAGCAAAATTTACACCTCAAAATGCAGAAAATAGTGTTTCAGAGGGTCTGGATTAAAAAATTTTCTGGGGGAACATGCCCCTGGACCCCCTCGGAACGCTGTGCCTTCTGCGGTCGATAAGATTCAAAATCGAGCGGATGGGAAATGATTTCAGGCCGGCTACGACTCTGGGTTAGACCACGGCCGCACGGCGATGTGCCACATTTTCCTGCATGCTCTGTTAGCACCTAGCTAAAGTTCATTGGACTTTGTCCTCATTGAAAACTGACAGGTATAGGAGGTTAGCAGCTACCTGTAACAAGGTGATGAATTCCCTTTAAATGTGACAACTTCCGAAGAGCTGTTATGTTATTATTGACCTATATAATGCTGATAAACTATTGAAGCGCCTTTATAGAAGGTGTGGAAGGCATTCTTAAGTCTTGTGGTAAGACCAACTTCACCAAGACCGTAAAATAGTAGTTTGCATGAATTGATCATCACTAGTTTTAGACCACACAGTTGAATTCTTTAAGTCTTGGTCCCTGTCTATAGTGACCACCTGTCCATAAAGACCATATCTTGATGGTCCTCCGAGTGGTCTTCTTGGGCAGGTTTGACTGTATCGTTTGTTTGAACCTTTGTTTATTCATGAAAGCTCAAATCATCTTGCAGGCCGCTTTTCATTGAGATCATAAGGGAAGAGGCAAGGTCAGACAATGTGTATAACAGAGATACAATTTACATCGTTTAATGTCCTTATGAGTCTTATAAGTCTACAAGTCTGAGACTGTATCATAGTGTACGAGACTTGAAATGTTTGCATGATCATCAGTGGTTTTAGTCCACATAATTGAATTCTTGGTTCTGGAATTTAGCATCAAGAATCCTGTCTATAGTGACCACTTGTCCACAAGGACCAAAGTTTATCAGTCCTCCAAGTGGCCTTCTTGGGCAGGTTTGACTTTGTGAGACTTCACACATATCCATTGGTCGGTCCCCAGAGTGGTCTTCTAGGGCAGGTTCGACTGCATGAGACTTCACACATATCCATTGGTCGGTCCCCAGAGTGGTCTTCTAGGGCAGGTTTGACTGTATGAGGCTTCACACATATCCATTGGTCGGTCCCCAGAGTGGTGTTCTTGGTCAGGTTATACTGTATGAGACTTCGCACATATCCATTGGTCGGTCCCCAGAGTGGTCTTCTTGTGCAGGTTTGTCTGTATGTATGAGACTTCGCACATATCCATTGGTCGGTCCCCAGAGTGGTCTTCATGGGCAGGTTCATCTGTATGAGACTTCACACATATCCATTGGTCGGTCCCCAGAGTGGTCCTCTTGGGCAGGTTCGACTGTATGAGACTTCACACATATCCATTGGTCGGTCCCCAGAGTGGTCCTCTTGGGCAGGTTCGACTGTATGAGACTTCGCACATATCCATTGGTCGGTCCCCAGAGTGGCCTTCTTGTGCAGGTTCATCTGTATGAGACTTCGCACATATCCATTGGTCGGTCCTCAGAGTGGTCTTCTTGGGCAGGTTCGACCGTATGGTACTTCCCACATATCCATTGGTCGGTCCCCAGAGTGGTCTTCATGGGCAGGTTAGACTGTATGAGACTTCCCACATATCCATTGGTCGGTCCCCAGAGTGGTCTTCATGGGCAGGTTTGACTGTATGAGTCTTCGCACATATCCATTGGTCGGTCCCCAGTCCGCACAGGTGGCGGCCGTCAACTGTCAATAGGGGTGTGTAAATAGGGTCCTTATCAGGAGGCAGGGTCCAATATTTGATCAAGCGGCCCTTGGGAATATTGTTTCAGGTGTTTCAGAAAGATGGAGGACTTCATAAATGACAAGTGGCTTTCAGGAAGTCCTGATAACTTTTTATTGGCACGCACTCGGCTCAGAGAGTATTAGAAAACCGCATTCCGGGGGAAGAGAGAGTGGTACAAGTATTCAATTTTGTGTCCTGTGGTAGTCCTAAACTTCTCCTACCTTGAGATTTGCTGTCAGCATGAAATGTATTTTGAAAGTTTGAAAATTCTTGAAAATTGTAAGAAGAAGTTCCAGTTGGAAGTGTATCTAGCAGGCACGGGATGACTGTACAATAGACTGCTTGGCGACGTGTACAAGTACTCAATTTCATATCTTTGTGGTAGTCCTACAGTCTTCCCCCCAAAGATTTGCTGTCAGTGTGAAATGTATTTCGGATGAGGCCAAGTTTGAAAAGTGTAGGACTATAAAGTTGCAGTTGGAAGCATCAATCGGGCACGGGATAGCCGTACAGCAGACAGCTTGTTGAGGACCCGGTGCCAGGGGTTACATGCCAGCGCTGGAAGGTCCCCTGTGTGTCAACTGCACTTGGAATGGCTGATGAACCCTGGGTCACCGCGGCTCCTACCGGTTAATTAAAGCCTTCATCAGGGAGTCGGCCTGCTTGTGTTTCTTTCTGTGGTGGACGAAGTTTCTGTTGTGTTCCTTTTTCTGCAGAAGGTAAGGATGCAAGAATTATTACTTCTTGAAGTATGTAAGGTGTTGGATTCATTTTACGTCGAGTGTATAGGCATAGGGCCACACCAATTTAATTTGTTGGTTTTCGGATTAAAAAATGTTGACAAGGAATATTAAAAAAACAGTTGCTTTTGTCAATTTGTGGTGGGATAGGACAAAGTTTCTGTCCTGTTCGTTTTTATGCAGAAGGTAAGAATTATATAATTTTTTGGAGTCATTTTACGTTGAGTGAATGGATCAGTTGGGCAGAAGGCCACACCAATTTAATTTGTTGGTTTTCGGTTAAAAAACAGTTGCTGTTGTGTTTGTTTTTCTGCAGAAGGTAAAGTTATTACTTCTTGAAGTTCTTTAGGTGTTGGTGTCATTTTGCATTGAGTGGATGGATCAGTTGAGCATAAGGCCACACCAATTTAGTTTGTTGGTTTTGGGATAAAGAAAAGGTCTGACAGTTAAGTGTTTTTTTTTTCAACAGAAGGTGAGACAAAGAATTATCACTTCTTGAAATACTTCAGGTCAGTTTGGGACTTATTTTATGTTGAGTTGATTAATCAGCCAGGTACTATCAGGCCACACCAATTTAATTTGTTAATTTTGGGATTTTGGGATTTAAATTAATAAAAAGAATAATGTTGACGAGGAATATCAACAAAAAAATAATAACAGTTTGACAGTAAAGTCTGTACCTTGGTATGCACAGTGGCATGAAGTGAGCATAATCAGATTCAAGTTTTTCTGCTAATTCTTCTTTTACAGGTTTCCTCCAAGCTTTAAGTCTTTTCATCTTGTTAGCTTTTTTTAATTTTTGCCAAGAATTGCTGGAGAACCAAGAATTGAATTGATATAGCCTATGTTAAGAGTGTATAGGTAGAGACAGTTTCCTTTTACATTGTCAGGTTATAAACAGGTACAGGTAGACATGGTTCTGACCCTCGGCCTACAGTATCAGTAGTGTTTGACTCAAACAGATACTGGCAGTTAAAATTCCTGTAGAAAATATATCTACCACAGATTAACCACATGACTCTACTACTACTACTACTTCAGATTGGCCATGAGGCATTACTGTTGTTGGGTTGAAATAAAGTGCCTGTATTACGTGTACTTTGCTCCGTTCCCGTAATTGTGGATTTAGAAATCGCTGCGTGTCCACGGCCTTATCAAAGGGAGTTAATCCCCTCCCCACTGACACGGTTCCTGCGCCAAATGAGAGATGCCTGTGTCGCCACGTTTCCATGGCAACCTGGTGTAACCATAGCAACCACCACTCTGACTTGGCCATGTGGTCATACCTGTCCAAGTGACCACCTGTACATACTTATTACCTGGCCAAGGTGACCACTTTTTGGTGGTACCTTTGAGTCTTGACAAATTTTCCCCATTGATGCAAGTATTACTATAGTGACCACCTGTACACATAGGCCATATTTTATCAATCCCCTTAGTGGTCTTCTTGGGCGAGTTTGGCCTTAGTTGAGTAATTCAAGAAGTACCATCTCAAAAGGCTGTACGTGTCTAAGAACGTCCCACCTGTGTCTCCTTGAAGTGACCTTTCCATCTCACCTTTGCCAAGGTAAACTCACCTGTGGAATCATGATTGACAGGCCAACCTGGTGTTTTTCGTACCTGTAAGTGGTATAAAACACCTGAACACTGTGTTTTCCATCCTACCGTATGAACATTACCTGTACAACTTCAAGTGACCACCTGTATATTCTTATTACCTGGCCAAGGTGACCACATTTTGGTGGTCCTTAAGTTTAGACAATTTTTCCCATTGATGCAAGCGTTATGAATCCTGTCTATAGTGATCACCTGTACACATAGGCCATATTTTATCAATCCCCTTAGTGGTCTTCTTGGGCAAGTTTGGCCATAGTTGGTCAATCTTACTTTAAGAAGTACCATCTCAAAAGGCTGTACGTGTCTAAGATCGGCCCTCTTGTCCCACCTGTGTCTCCTTGAGGTGACCTTTTCATCTCACCTTTGCCAAGGTAAACTCACCTGTGGAGTGATTGACAGCCACACCTGATGTTTTTCATACCTGTTGTAAAACCCCTGAACACTGTGGGCTCGTTCTCATTTAAATGTCGAAATGCTGTCGCCTGACTTTACGCCTTGATATGGAGCAAATTATAGACAACATCACTGGTTCCTTCATTTTTCCACAACCCCAGTAATGTTTTACAAAAGATGTACCACAACATTCGTATATATTGATGGGTTAGAAGATTATTATAGCCACGGGTGGGATTTCACACCCTGAAAAATGGCTGTCGCCTGAGAAGAAACGAAGAATTCAAATAGTGACCAAAAATGTAACAATTCAGTTCCCAGAATGATTGTTCGGCAGGTGAAACCAGCTACCCAGGCCCTCTGTCCGATCACGTTAGATCGCTCCTGTCACTGATCTTGGAGGCTGTGTGAGGTGGTTTATGCCTGTCGCCAGATTCTGTAACAAACGTTACCACCACTAGTACGATGGTTGCCACAGTTATATCATGCATGTATAAGACTAGAAATTGCCGTTTTTGTGACGCTGTACAGTTTTTCTGGCTTTCTAAAGAAACAAGAAAGGGCTGTTGACTGTCATTTGTATCCCACTTTGCTTAACAAAATGTTGTACAAAAATGACTGTAACAAACGTTACCATTGTTCGATGCTGTCTAAGCTTTCTATTGGACCTGGTGTTAAAAAGCTACCCACTTTTCAAATGTCCCTAGGGACATCCACTTATACCTAAATGATGTAGTCTATAATAAGGTAAGTCCTTTCGAAGAAAACAGGTTAAAGTCTACTGTTGTAACAAACGTTACCGGTAACGTTTGTTACGTGCCCTGTAATGCATTACCAATGGGACCGAAAATAATAAGTTTCCATTTTTTGGCTATGGTTAAAAGAGGAATTTTCCCAAATAACCAAGTAGTTTTCAGTGAAAATAAAGCCGATTTATTTTTCGACCAAAAAATGCCATTTTCGACATTTCAATGAGAACGAGTGTGTGTCTTCCAATTCCATCCTACCGTATGACTATGAACATTACAATCTTACTATATTCAAGAATCAAGAAACTTTAAGAAAATTAGTGAGGACCATTTTCTGCCAGATCACTTCAGTGTCACTGCCGAAAGATGGTGGATGCTCTCTGAAACGTTTCCAAAATCATCCAGTTGCTTGAGTAACTCTTTTTTTGGCATATCTTATAACCTGGATGTCTAATCTTCATCGACGTATATTAGCAAGATTTTGCTCTTCTGATTTTATAAGTGTTTAGCCCTGATAATTGACCTTCTTTACCTGTTATAAAACACCCAAACACTGTGTCTTCAGTCCAACGTAATCAACATTACAGTCTCTCTTCATAAACTTTGGAAACTTTATTTTCTTTCTTCACGGAATCTCCTGACATGTATAATTGAGGTTTTGCTCTTCTGATTCTAAGTGTTTCGCCCTGGTAATTGACCTTGGTGAGAGCGTTCTTTACGACCTGTCACTCGCCGCCGTCACTCCCGACACGTCCCCGCGGCTCAAGTGCCGCTCTCTTCACCGTTATCAAAGGCCGGCAATAATTGTGATTGTTGTTAAACATTAACGTTGTAGAGCTCCCCGGTATGACCGACTGTTTGCTGCGGATTAGGACATGAAAGTACGGGCAGGGAGAGAGTTTGGGGCTGTATTGTCTGCCGAGGGTCACCACTGGGCCAACCAAACTCTCACCTCAAACGGGATTCCTTCTTTGTTGCTCTAACTGCCCAAAACAGAAGGTACGGCGAACACTTTCAGCATTTTTATGTATGAATCGGGAATCTTGTAACATTAGGTACAGGTGTAGATGTTGAGAACGTTTTTCTTCTTGTTTACAAGAGTTGCAGGGAAGAATGTTGTTTGTGGGATTCTCGGTGTGAAAGCGGGTATCACGGGTTGTGTTGAGCGGAGATTGGTTTGCATACGTTCATAGCTAGGACTGGGAGAAATTCTTTCCGGACTACTTGGTACATAATATGTGGAACAGCTCGTATGGTCCGCGGATATTCATAGGTCATCTGCAAAGGTATGGAAGCTTTTCGTTGTTTTAGTCTGTAAGTAAGTCGTGGGAGATTTTGCTGCAGTTTTGTAGTTCTTTCTTGATTTTGTTAAGACTATGAAAACGTTGTTGTTGCCTTTGAAGTGTTTTTTTTTTCTGAAATATAGATATAACTTCTATATCACCCCCCAGTGTGTATAGTTAATTCAGAATCCAAGCCTAAATGTCTATCAAAATACACATGTAATATCCATACGGAGACCTAACAATATTGATGATATACGGTAATAGTTGTTTGACGTATTATCTGGTTTATAACACACAAGTGAAAATGTGCAACCATTATTTGGCATGTTTGCATGTGGTGCTGTGTTTCTGTGTCATAACAGACTGTCTGAGCGAATATAGTTTACAGAAAATGTGCTGGCATAGAAATCCGGGCGTCCAGGGAGTCACCAGCGACTCTGTTTGGTCATAACTTCTCAATTTACCCTTTACGACTTGTTTGGATATCGTATTACCTTTCACAGTACATGTGATTTCCTCGGAGTTTGTCGGCCTCCCGAGGGAGCGATAACGAGATCGGACAGAGTCAGAATGAAATGAGCATGTTCCCTCTCAATTCCACTGCCAAAAGCCAGGTGGATGGATTGCATTAAGGGGGAATCCGTTCCCCTGATTAGATTTGGAAGGTTTGATTAGAGATTCGGGGTAGGAAATCTATGGGAAGACCTTGTATCTACCAAGTGGCCATCAGGCCAATGATTGTGTGGGGGAATGATTGTATGGGTTTATCTTAGTGTTCTCCAAGCAGAGGTTAGGCTCTGGCTTCTTGCTTTGAATTTAACAAGAAAAGAAAATCTAAGTTCACAAGAAAAAAAAAAGGAATTTGATACACTATCAAAAAGTATGATTTCAAAGACAATAAGATTAAATAAATAAAATACAGAAAATCTCATTAAATTTTTTCTAGGCCACAGCAAGTAAATTTTATGAATGACATCCTCTGCAGACTGCAAAAATAGTGAGAAAGGAAAAAAAAAAGGGGGGATCCCTCTTCCAGTCTTCCCTGATTAGATTTGGAAGGTTTGATTAGGGATTCGGGGTAGGAAATCTTGTATCTACCAAGTGGCCATCAGGCCAATGATTGTGTGGGGGAATGATTGTATGGGTTTATATTAGTGTTCTCCAAGCAGAGGTTAGGCTCTGGCTTCTTGCTTTGAATTTAACAAGAAAAGAAAATTTAAGTTGACAAGAAAAAAAACTTTTGATACACTTTGAAAAAGTATGATTTAAAAGACAGTAAGATTAAGTATAATAGAATACAGAAAATCTCATTGAATTTGTTCTAGGCCACAGCAGGTAAATTTTATGGATGACATCCTTTGCAGACTGCAAAAATAATAGAAAGGGCGAAAAGAAGTCTTCCCTGATAAGATTTGGAAGGTTTGATTAGGGATTCGGGTTAGGAAATCTACGGAAACTGGAAAGACCTTGTATCTACCAAGTGGCCAATGATCGGGGAGGGCTGTTTATCTTAGGTCTTCTTCAAGCAGAGGCTAGGGTCTAATTTCTTATGGACGTTGTCCTATGTATGTGTTTTGATCAGGCTTTCTATATTTAGGTTTTTGTTTTGTTCACCGTCCAAATTAGCAAAAACAGAAAAGCTGACAAAACTGGAATTTGATGCACTGTGAAAAGTATGATTCAAAATACAATAAAATAAGATGTAATAGAAATAAAGCAAACAAAATCTGAGAAAATGTGTTCTTTGTCATAAAATTTGTTGAGCGAGTTACCATATATATGTATTGTAGGTACTCTGTAGTAGAAGCCTCTAGTGGAAAAGTTTTGATATTCTTTTTCAATGTTTTTGACTTAGACTTTGACTTGAGTGGCTTTTTCAAAAGCTATGTAACAACGACAAGCTGGGAAAGGAATTTTCATGATTACGCCTGACAGCAAACTGATACGACCCTTGGTACGCATTTGGCAAAAACTGTAGGTGAACGAGTGGAGCAAACCAAATTATTACACATTTGTATTAGCTTGTATAGTATTAACTAGGTAGTCTTTACTGTTTGATTAGATAAGTTAAGATTAGATTAGATTCTTACAATAGTACGTAGTTCATGTTTGTCATACACTGTACCTGTCGCGCAATTAAGGTCTTCTTTTTCTTCTCCCTCTTTGTATAGCAGCTGATAGTTACAAAACTGTATTTGGAGGCGGTACAAAAGTAAAGGTTAACCCATGACCTCTTTTGGCGAATAGGTACTGCAAGTTCACTTATTTTCGTGGGGAGTTGATTCTATGGTTCTTTTGTACAAGGGAATTTGGATCTGGATGAATACTGGGCAACAACACCCCACTTGTTGGAGTATTGAGGTTTTTGCAGTGTTCTAAGTTTGCGGTTGAAACACGTACTAGTATTCATGGTATCTGAATTCACATCGGAGAGGTCACCAGAAAAACTACGCAAGTTAAACCGCCGAGTACATTTCAAGATCAACGGTAGCAAGCCTTGTCCTACCTGTCTAACGCCCCATGTACCTTACCGACCAATTTAAACCCCTTTGTGCAGGGGAATCACCCAGATTGTCATCAGTGCAAGTACATGGTGTAAACATAGGAGACATGCATGTAACAATGAACAGTGATAAACGTTATTGTACAAAGAGGCTACTCGAATACCAGTGTTGGCTATATCTAGATAGGTTGGAAACACATTTGCAGTGATGCAAATTCTCGGTGGAGAGGCCACTGTGAAAACTACGCCGTGAATATTTCAAGTTTAACGGTAGCACGCCTTGTCCTACCAGTCGAACACCCCATGTACCTTACCGACCAATTTAAACCCCCTTTGTGCGAGGGAATCACCCAGATTGTCATCTGCCCTGTTATGGCGACTGATTGTTCAGAAGATCCCGTAATGCCGAGTGTCAAGGCTTGTTCCTTCATGTGTCACGCCCTGATCCCTTGTAGGCATGTTCCTACAGGCAGGGCTCGAAATACCACCTGTGCAGGTAAAATTGGAGCTGTGTAGGTATTTCTGGTGTCTACCTGCACCTAACCTGCACTGGTCCATGTACTGGCCTGTCATGTAGGTGTACATGGATTGTTATTAGCTGCATTAACTGTTACCACTTATAAAGTATAAAAGAAAAAAAATTAGCAATGGTTCCTGAACAATTTTAGTATGATCTATACTTCCTAACTTCAGATTGGTGCAGGTAAAATTTGTCTGGTGCAGGTAATCTTCAATGTTACCTGCACCGGTGCAGGTGTGCAGAAAGAAGTATTTCGAGCCCTGCCTGATCCCTTGTAGGCATGCTGCTATCTGTGGTGTTGTTCCCCATTATGTAGGGGAATAGTTGCGGACGTGATGAGCCGATAGGTTTGTGTCATATCTGGGAGATTGCCAGGGAGGCATGTCGTGACTTTGTACTTATCTGCTCTGGTTGTTTATCAGATCGATGGCGGTTTGTCGGGCGTGCGATGTGTGTTACCCATTGTGTGACATATTGGTTCGCACAAAGGCGGGGAAATCCACTACATGTCCTCTCCAATTCACTGTTATTGGGCTATTGAAAACACAAGTTCAACAGGTATATTGCCAGCGGTAGTGGTAACTGTTGAAGGCTGTATGTAAAGCCATTGGCATGTTTTGTGGTATTGCAGACAACTTTGTCATGTTTTTAATGAAAAGTTTAGGTGTGTGATTTATTGGGCTAACATGTACATAAGAGTTTCTTTCGAAAAGTACACAAATTTTTGTAATTTTTCTCTTGCCTCTGTGACATATTGTCTTGGAGTTGTAGATTTTTGTTAAATGGGATTTGTAGCAAGGGTTGTAGAAATGTAAGTGAGTGAGTGAAACACCACATTTAATTTATGTTTGATGACATTTCATGCAATAGAATTCGAAATGTTTCTTAATCTGATGCTCCAAGTGGAAATGAAGTAGATGTGTGTCGCCCATTGTGTGACATATTGGTTCGCACAAAGGCGGGGAAATCCACTACATGTCCTCTCCAATTCACTGTTATTGGGCTATTGAAAACACAAGTTCAACAGGTATATTGCCAGTGGTAGTGGTAGCTGTTGAAGGCTATATGTAAAGCCATTGGCATGTTTTGTGGTATTTCAGACAACTTTGTCATGTTTTTATGAAAAGTTTAGTTGTCGGAATTATTGGGCTTACAAATACAAAAGTTTCCTTTGGAAAATACACAAATTGTTGTCATTTCTCTTCTGCCTCTGACAAATTGTCTTGGACTAGTTTGAGAGTTTTATCAAAAGGGAAGTGCAGCAAGGATTTTGAGTGAGTGAGTGAGTGAGTGAGTGAGTGAGTGAGTGAGAGTGAGTGAGTGAATCGCAACACATAATTTCTAGTTGATGACATTTTGTGCAATCCAATTCAAAATGTTTCGCAGTCTGACGTTCCAAGTGGTAATGAAGTTGAAAGCTGAAGGAATAGATGTACAAATAAATTGTCAAGTCATAAGCAATTAGAAACCTGTTTGCTTTTAATATAATACAGGACCCTTGCCTCTTACGTCTTGACCTTAGTGAAAGCGGCCAGCAGGCCTAAGTACTTACTTTACTGGTGTTCCAATGATTGAAATGTTGATTTTAAAGTACAAACTATCCGAAGTACCAATTCTACATCAAGTTATATTCTTTTGTATAACGAAATGGCTTAGAATCCTGTGGCCTCCCCAAAATATACAATAGGTACAATGTTTGGGTCAGTAACCAGCATATTGCTGAAGAAATTCATCCGGGGGTTTAAAACGCAGGAAATTGGATTTTGTGTTCACTACCGGATCTTCACTGGGGTAATCCATTTTTGTGTGTGTACCTTTGTCCGGGGCAATATGCTGGCTCCACTCTGCTATTGGATTTAAACTCGATTTTGGTGTCCAAACAGTTAAGTCTGCAATCAAATGGGAGTGTTATCTGGTAATCTCGGAGGAACGCTTTACGGATGGAAGTCATCATGTTTTTTTATTGGGGCTCTGCTGCTAACCCCCTCTTTGCGATTCGTCAAAATCAAATCCTCAGTCTATCTCTGGATCATAAATGGAAAAGAGTCAGGATTTTATTTTAGTGTAATGGTAATGGAGAGGATGCAAAGTGTCCAATTTGGGGGTGTGGGGGGTTGAAAGGGGGTCTTAGCCCTTCGACATTGTAAGGAGATTTTGAAAATGGAGGGTTAAAAGTTGGCATTCTTACTCTTAAGGTACAATTTTTTTGCCAGTTTAAAAGGTCACATCAACAGTTTTTATATTTGATCAGGTATTGTTCCACAAGTAAATACTGGCAAAGTATGACTATGCTAATTGAAAATTAGTGTAGTGCTCTCCATTTAGCATTGTGGTTGCTAACTGTAGCGTTGTAAATGCACTAGGTAAAACCATGTGTGTCAAATAGCATAGGAAAATGGGGTAGCTTGAGGAAAGTGAACAAAAATCATCTTTACCATAACACAAGACAAAACTGTAACCTATTACCTATAGAGAAATTCTTAAACAACCTCACCTAGCCATATTATTTATCCGTTATTTATTCACGACTCAACAGTTTGTGGTATCGTCTTCCGTTCATGCTTGCACTGCTTATGTATCATTACATCCATAGTAAGTGGCAATGGAGGAGTGATGAAGTAAAAAATATATCTTTTGTTGGTGTTAGGAGCTATTATGCGAGTTAGGTGCTATTATGTAAGTTATACCACCCGGTAGGTTGTTGTTGTCCTTTGTACCATTCTAATGAAAAGTGGACTGGCAGTCGGGTGGAAGTAAGTGCCTTAAACGCTAAGTCAGAGCACCTGCTCTCTGAAATAACTCGCTTCCTCTGTTATTACCTCATGCCAATCATGGATGGAAAATATCTGGATTGAAGATATATTTTTAATGTTTGAAATTAAAAAAAAAAGTAGGAATGATTGAAATGTTCCATTAACAAAATAGGGGATCAATTGTTAGGATTTTCTTGGGCTCTGTGTCAAGTAATACACCTGAAATTTGGCAATCTTCACACAAGGTTATATTAAGTGTGTATGTTTATTTTAAAGTATTGAACTGTCAAAGTTTTGCACATTCAAAATCTGAATGTAAACGAACACATGGTAACATAAGTTTGTCCTACAGCTTACACATATTTTTATCATTTTGGATTCACCATAATGTTTGATTATTTTCTGACAACTTTGCTGTATACTTTTGTATACAACCCTACAGAAATATCTTGGTGTACCCAGTGTCAAAAAAGTTAGGTGCGCCTTAAATTGTAGGCACACAAAATAAGCACCTTCCGGTAATATTTCTATCCCTGGCAATTATACTATAGCATTGTGTTACCCATAAAAAGAAGTGATGTGAAAAATTCAATGATGCTCCACCATCAGGGTTGTAGCCAGCTTGAAATCATTTTCAGTCCCCTTGATTTTGAATGGGAATCCTATCGAGCACCAAAGGCATGGTGTGACGTTGCGCGTCATTTCTCGGGCCAGTCAAGACCATCTGAAAGACTATTTCCTGCATTTTGAGGTGCAAATTTTGCTCGTAGACTAAGCTGTTCAATGGCATCTGTTTTGGTGAAGAAGAACACATGGGTTTCAGTTTTTTTATATCTTTACATATCAATTTTTGTCTGTCCCAGGGGACGGAATGGGGAAAACTTTTTTCAGTCCCCAGCTGCAAAATTCCTTCAAAGGACTGAAGGACAGGTGCTGGCTACAACCCTGTCCACCATATTGTTGCTCCTTTGTGTGCTCCATCTAAAGAGTAAGCATATTATATCTTTATGATTATGGTGATCCCCCAGTAATGACAACAGTGATGTTATCCTGTATGTCATACTGGCCTTTTGGGAGCTGAGGCACAGGTGTGGTTATCTGGCTGATGGAAAAGGGAAATGTTTCTAATGGGATAATAAGTCTGAGTGCTGCTTGTATACATTCATGGTCGCCTATGGCTGACAAGAGGGTCTGCATGGGGGGGGGGGGGGGGGGGGGGGCGGCATTCTCATGGCATAATGAGTCTGAGTGCTGCTTTTATACATTCATGATCGCCTATAACTTGCAAGAGGCTGTGCATGGGGGGTTAAACATCAGCAGTTACAAGAGGGTCTGCATGGGGGGTTCTCATGGCATAATGAGGCTGAGTGCTGCTTTTATACATTCATGATCGCCTATAACTTGCAAGAGGCTGTGCATGGGGGGTTAAACATCAGCAGTTACAAGAGGGTGTGTATGGGGGGTTCTCATGGCATGCTGAGTCTGAGTGCTGCTTTTATACATTCATGATCGCCTATGGCTGACAAGAGGGTCTGCATGGGGGGATTCTCATGGCATGCTGAGTCTGAGTGCTGCAGTTATACATTCATGGTCGCCTATGGCTGACAGGAGGGTCTACATGGGGGGGTTCTCATGGCATAATGAGTCAGAGTGCTGCTTTTATACATTCATGATCGCCTATAACTTACAAGGGGGTCTGCATGGGGGGGGTTATCATCAGAAGTTACAAGAGGGTCTGCATGGGGGGGTTCTCATGGCATGCTGAGTCTGAGTGCTGCAGTTATACATTTATGTTCTCCTATAACTTACAAGAGGGTCCGCATGGGGGGTTACCATCAGAAGTTACAAGAGGGTCTGCATGGGGGGTTACCATCGGCACTCTGTGCTTAACTGAGGAAGCCAGGGGCTACATATTACATGTACGTTGAACTTACCAAACTTATCCTTACACTATACATAGAATGCATCACTGACACGTTACATAAGATTTGAGTCTGGCTACAAATCACATAGAGTTAAAACTTCTTATTACGCAAAAGGGCTTGCAGGCCACCCTACAAGACTTGGTCAGATCCGATGTATATACAAAGACTTGCCTGGCACCTAGCATGTTCTTTTATGTGTACATGACAAAAGCGAGATCTCTTTCAATCGTTCAATAGGATATGTACAAAGTGACTTCTATGCAGACGTGTACAGTACATGAGGTTTTTGTTGTTGTCAGATGCTTATCAGTTGAAAATTTGCTTTAACATTTCCGTGTGCTGCGCAGCTATATCATAACAGTAAGTTCGTCATTAGAAAAGACACTAAATTCCACGATTAGCCTCACCTGATTGTGATAAGATATTCCAGATTTTCTCATGTTTAGTCTTAACTGTTTAGTAATTAAAATTGCAAGATTTATTTTTATGTCCTATTCTGTTGTTGCTAATTGAGCGTATTAAAGGCATTGTACTTTTGCTACTTCACTAAACTTTCTTGTCACCTATATTCTTAAGATAAGTTCTGTCTATATATCTATAAACCCAGCTGTCTCCTAGCCTCCATTGCAGTCTACAAATTGGGCTGACTTTTAGGGGGGGGGGGGTCGCGCTTTTAAATGTTGGCTTGGTTCTCTTGTGTGCCGGGAAAGGGAGTTTGCCTAGGAAGGGAGTTTCGGCCCGTCTGGAAGTCTGTCTCCACCCCCCCCCCCTTTTCCCCGGGTGAGTGGAGATCTCCCAACCTAATTTTGGGGGATTTGGCCCCAGGATTTGGCCCCATTGTCCGCAGCTGAAATCCCCTGGTCTTGCCAGCGGCTACACTTCGCTGCCCGCTTTTGTTCGCTGGGCGAGGATCGAAAACATCCTCTGAAGAACTGAAATTCTCAGGCAGGCCTTTTCGTTCGGCTTTTGCATCGTTTCTAGGTTAGTACATAGAGTCCACAGACAATTGTTGCATACAGTACAACAATATGATACAACGCTGGAGCCAAGTTATACTGTGGTCAGGTGTGTAACTCATTCATTGTGTACTGTATAGACTAAAGTTATTTGCTGGACAAGGATTGAAAATAACTGACATTCTCAGGCAGGACTTTTGCATCGTTTCTAGGTTAGTGCAATGTTTTCACGGACATCTGTTGCTAACAGTACAACAATATGGTACAATGCTTGAGGCTGGTTATACTGTAGTAAGGTGTGTGAATCATTGATTATTGTACTGTATAGACTTAAGTTTTTTGTTTGCTGGTCTGAACAACTTGCAAGACTTTTGCAGTGTTTTTAGGTTGGTGCAATGTTTCACAGACATTGTTGCATACAATTACACTAGGGTGTATTGCCTACTGTCTTACACTAAGGTATTTGATTCCTTAATGTTTACTTGTATGGTGCTGTTGTTTGCTACATAGGAATTGAAAATATGCCCTGAGGAACCGTCATTGCCAGGCTTTCATGTTTCTTGGATAGAAAGTTTTCAGACATTTCTTGTTTATACATTTACGAAGCAGTGCTGGTTTAACCGTGTGACTCCTTACAATTTTTACTTGTATGTTTTGTTAGCTTGAGCATGTACATTGCGTACATGTAGAAACAAAATTCAGGTCATGGAGGAAAAGCATACCGCGATTTCCGTGAACCCTAGGGTCGCCATTCGCTGACGCAAACGAGTCATGAATGAACAGCAACAACTGTAGCGTGGCGGGAAACGTGGTGTGGAAGAGTGTGTTGTGTACAGGCATTCTTCATGTCTACATGTAAGGTGTGGAGGAGTGTGAACAGGGCTCGAAATACTTTTTTTCTGTCTACCTGCACAGGAGCAGGTAACTTTTGCAATTACCTGCACCAGAGAAATGTTACCTGCACCATTCAAATATACCACAAAAGCGGATAAAAAGAACCTTTTGACTATCAGCGTATGATATTTGGTGCGGCACAGAGTATTTGCAGATCACACTGGGAGCTGATCATCAGCCATCTTTATTATTTATTGCATCTCTTGCAGCATTACTACCAGCACAGCAAAGAAAAATCGACTTCGCAATAATACACAGGATTGACAGGAATACCTTGAGCAGGTTAGGAGCATGTAGACATCAGAAATACCTGCACAGCCCAACTTTTACTTGCACTAACCTGCATATGCAGGTGGTATTTCGAGCCCTGTTATTGCATCTCTTGCGGCATTACAACCAGTGCAGCAAAGAAAAATCCACTTCACAAAAATGATTAATACACAATGATACCTGGTGCAGGTTAAGTGCAGGTAGACATCAGAAATACCTGCACTTTTACCTGCACTAACCTGCACATGCAGGTGGTATTTCCAGCCCTGAGTGTGTAGTACACAGGCATTCCTCGCGTCTACATTCTTTCACCTTCCTTGGGAGGAGAGTATGTGGGGTGAAGACGTGGAGTCCTTTCTTCTCCGGCTTAGGGTAATGTGGGTCCTCTCCGGACACAACATTCCCGGTTTGTTGACAGGGGATTCTCATGCCTTGTTTATCTGTTTGTCTGGACCATGATGTTCTGTCTGGTAGTAGCAGGGACATGCACAAATGCAGTCTTGAAATACTTTTTTCAGCCAGGGTAGCAACCTGAGTCAAAAGCCAGGTTGCACCATCAACATTTCAGGTTGCCCAATGTCCAAATCATTACTTTCTTCAAATCAGCTACTTATCCAAGCTCTGAAGAAAGGCAGCGAGGTTGGTAATAATTGTGCTTTCCTTACAAAAGTTACATTCTACTTGAGCATATTTTTTATGTTTATGGATATGTACATTTCTAGGATTGGTGCACTATTGTAGCTAGTCCCAACAATAAATTTCTTGCCCTGTGCATAGGTAGTTCTTGTGCTTGTATGTACCTCTTTCATAGCTTTTCCCACATGGCAGATCCCATCCCTGAAAAGGTGGTGCTTTCTCTATGTGATCATATTACCTGATGCCTGTTACCTGGTGCAGGAACAATAGGGTAGACCTTATCAGTTGTGCCATCGCTGATGCTTCCATGTCCTCATGTGGATGAACTCATGGAGCTGTCTGTCAGGATGTTTCAATGTAGTAGAAAGAGAATATATGTATAGTGGGCTTTTCTACTCTTATAACACATGGTGTATGGTTCAAGACATTTCATGCAGTGAAATTTAGAATGTTTGATAATCATATGGTCCAAGTGGCAATGAAATAGTTTGCTGATATATGTATATAGATGTAAAATAAGTTAAATGTGAATTAAAGAAAGCAGACTTGAACTTGTAAATTTGAAAAACAAAAGGGAAAATTTCCAAAGAAAATCACTTGTAGTGGACAGGTGGTCACTAGACAGGATTTGTAAAGCTGTGGTGTCAATGGGAAATATTATCTAAGAGATCACCAAAAGATGGTCCATCGGCCTGTAGTACTTACTTAGAGGTGTTCACTCTATTTGTGTAACAGTCTCATGTTGGTCTCATATTGGATAGAAATAAATTCTTGCCAAGCATGTTGTTTTGTACATTTGCCCTGTTTCTGCAGTACCTGTGCTATACTGATAGGGGGCATTGTTGGCAAACACACCATGTCCAGAACACTGAATCTCAGAGAAAGCTCGATTTTTCTCATATACAGATTTCTAGTTTGTATGGTCCCTTTGGTGTAATCCTGCAATCTATCTTGTTAGAAATGGTATGAAATTAAGTTGTTGTCTAGTCATGTTGTCTTTCAACAGTTTTTTCTACAAAATGAATAGTATCGGATGACGAAGACTACTATTAGTAGTCAGTACAAACTGCATAAGAATGGACTGGAAGGTTTGACCCACTCACACTGGAATGCGAATGTGAAAACACAGGGCATCTGGTTTTACATCCAATCCGAAGGGATGTCCCTAACTGAAGCTTTAATAGTGCTCATTTTTCCACGGATCTAGTAGCAGCATGAAATTTTAATAGGAGGTTTCCGTACTTGTTTCCCCCATCCCTTCATACATACATTCCTGTAATACTGTAAATGCTTTAAAGTCTGTAGTGATTTAAGTTCACCCCATAGAGAAAATGGAACGTTTGCAGTGGTTTTCGGTTTAAGTTCTATGATAATATACCGTACAGTAATTGAAACTCTAGTGGTCATATCTTGTATGTTTGCGGTGAAGCTGTCAATGTAAAAAAATGTGAACAGAAACCGTTGCAAAAATTTCAAGAAACTACAGTATAGCATCCTCTCCACAGTCCCCATTGGGACTCTGCACCCCCCTGCATCATTTATGACCCTCCCCTGAGGGATGATGTGGGGAGAGCTCACCTGGGGGAGGATACAGTGGATGTGCACTTCCCTTCCCAGCTCCTTTGTTCCGGCCTCTCCTGGGAGCCATTTTTCACACTGATAATGACCTTGTGTGGCAGGGGTGTGGTTGGTCGGCTCTTCCCTTTGTGTTATCAACTTTCTTGGCATTGGAAAAATGACAGCTTTGGGACTCAGTATTTGACTGATTTTTACTTTATTCTATGGCTGTCTCTACGTCTAGCTGAAAATATTTTTCCGTCCCACTCATTGTTTGGGAGGTCGTCATGTTGATTTGCCACGTTAAATCTGTCATTTTAAGCCTAACACATAACATTTTCATCAATTTTGTGTCATGAAGTTTGTATTTTTCGGATGGGCTGAGTAAAAATTCGTTTCTATTCCAACAAACAAACAAACAAACAAACAAACAAGGACTGGTCCTGGAGACAGCCCTTGGGCTGATGAAGCTATACAAGAAGCCTGATGAGGTATCCTACCTATCCTTAGGAGACATTTGTGATATAGCGGAAAAAGCCTTCATACAAACATAAAATTTCTCTAGATGCTGAGAAAAACCTGTCACTCTCCCGATATTGCCTGTCATGAAATTAAAAAATTTGACATGTGAAGTGAGCCTTCGTGTAAGTTTAAGTAAGTTTGTGTCAGGTTGTTATTTTAAGTTTGAGAGCTTTTTTTGTCGCACGGTTTCATGATGAATAATTCACGCAGCGTGGGGGTGAGTCAGGTGTGATGTGCGTTACCCGAGGTGTGAAGATTTACTGCCGATCCGCCCGTAATCCGATCACCCGGCCTTCCCCATCTGCACCTGGGAGCCGCTAACCGAATATCGGCGCGGCGCTTCTGGGGATACTGACGACATGTTATGGATGGAGCTACACACCTAATTGACAGTGATTCAGTTTGGGGAAGAGCCGTGGTCCCCGCATCGTTATCAACTGCTGGTCCTTGTCCTCACTTCCATCCATTTTACTGTTCTCCTATCGAATACCCATAATGTCTTCATCTTCTAAAATTACTTATAGCATATCTCACGCTTGCGTCGGTGTCGTTTTCCCGGTTTTGTTGTGATTCTAATTTCGGTACCTTAGTTATCTTAATTCTTCTGAAGGATACGCACAGAGTTGATGAAATAAAGCCGTGACAAGGACAAATGACTCGGCGGTTTTAAGGACCAGATTTTCTCGTCTGCTGTCCCACCAATCATTCTATCTGAGTATCTGTCTCAGCAGAATATGATTTTGTGGAGCCGGCTCATTTTTCAGTGTCAGAGGGTCTTTGTTTAATCTCCTTGTGTGATGCTACATCAGATGATACAGCATGTAAATAGCGCTGTTTTCAGGGCTGTCTTCAGTTTAAATTTTTTTCCTGTCCAACTCATTGTTTAGAAGCCCATGTTGCCGATTTACCTGGTAAAGGTGGGGTCACACATGCGTATATATTCAAGTCCGTTTGAGGTGCGTATGAAGCTCTTAGTCTCTACCAGGCTCCACATGCAGGTCGCGGGAAAAATAGTACAAATTGGACAAATATAGATACATAACATGCCAGATGAGTTAGCTGACCGAGAAGTATGGTTAGCGGCCCAGCTAACTCGTCTGATAAGTTACCTGTTTACGTTTGTCCAATTTCTATTATTTTTCCAGCGACCTGTGGGGCCTGGTGGAGGCAAATTCACCCATGCGCGCCTCATACGGACTTAATTATATATGCAGGTGTGACCCCACCTTTAGATATGTCATTTGGAGCATATGAAAGTACATTTTCAACAGTTTCATGTCATTTTTGGGACGGAAGAGGGAAAATTTTTTCCACCCCAGGGAAGACACAAATTTCCATCCCGGGACGGACGAACGCGTCCTGGAAACTGCCCAGGCTGTGGTTCTACTCAACTTTGGGATGTTCCAAGAAGGTACCCTGGGAGCCAGCCGGGATCGGGCAGCTAGGACAGGGTAGCGATAACTCCTTCAGGCTTACTCCCCCGGAGCACTAATGTGAGATCTGCGGGCTGACTGCCTTGGGTCCCCGAACAAAACTCGCTAGCTACCCGGTCCTGTCTGGCTCCCAGGGTACAAGAAGGCTACTCAAGGGACCAAATGTCCTAGATTGACACGTTAATGGACAAGTGACAAGTGACGGACAAGTGACAGATAAAATCTGGTTCATGTAGACAGGTGGTCACTATGACTGAGTAATTGAAATTTTAACAGGTTTTGTATTTTTGGGGGGGAATAAAAATTGTGTCAAACTCTTTTGATTTGATATACATCTGTACTGTTCTTTAGACAAAGGATTTCTTGTTGTATCTTTGTTTCACTGTAGAGACAATGATAGGCAAGGATTGTGGTTGGCTTAATGTGTATAATTATCTCATCATACCTTTTTAGTCCTGTCACATAGCACTTAGGGCGCACGGTCGTAAATAGTGGGAATGGGGACGAAAAAAGTTCTGCTGTAATGTCAAACACAATCGGACAGTTAAAAATTTGAGGAAAGTCCAATTTTTGTGTGTGAAACTACAGTTCAACTCTACTTAAGAAGCTTAGAATGATTCCTATCAACGCAGATGAACAAGCTTTTTTTGCAAGCTAAAGCTAGACGTTTTTTTTATATTTCAGCCATACCATAGGTATGGTGAAATATATTGTATTCGTAATGTTTCTTTCTTTCTTCTTTCTTTCTTTCTCCTGTCAAATCTTGGGAACACGGTATCTCCGTTGTTCCTGAACCGATTGACTTGAAATTTGACACAAGGGTAGAGTAGGCCAATACCCCCAGACGTTTTTTTCATTTTTTTCATATCTGCCTTCAAAATGATTTTATTAAGGTTTTTTGGTCATCTTAAGACCAAAACTGTATATTTGGGCCCCCTGTACCCTGGTATTATAACCGAATGAGCTGAAATTTGTCACAGATGTGCCTTGATAATTCCCCCATATAAATTCAATACCACTTTTGGTGTACAGTATAACGAAATGTTTATTTTTGCGATTTTTTGGTCATTTTTTGACCAAAAAAGGACACTTTTGGCTCCTGTACCTTGGTTTTAGAACCGGATGACCTGAAATTTAGTATAGGAGTGCCCTAGACATATGCGCACATGGATTCATTAACAGTTGAGGCATACAGTACAACAAAATGCTTAATTTTGCGATTATTTGGCCATTTTATGACCAAAAAGTACACTTTTGGCTCTTGTGCTCTGGTTTTAAAACCAAATGACCTAAATTTTGGTAAAATGGTGCACTAGATATTTATTCAAATGACACATGTATAATTTTTGTCATAGACTACGTCAAAATGATAGATTTGGGGATTTTTTTGTCATTTTCCAATAGCCACAGGGGTCAATGACCTTAAGGTCGTTGACCCCAGCTGCAGACCATGCGCCTTCTGGCATATATGTCTATTTAATCTAATTAGATAGGTAACCAATCACTTAGCCTTAATCTATATCCTAGAGAGGGGGGGGACAGCCAATCAGAGAGTCCGGTGTTATCTGGAAGAGTCCATTCTTACACGGAGGGGTTCATTTTTTTTTTAAATTCATCCTCGGACTGGTGAAGTCTTTCAGTGGGTGTATTTTTGGACAGGTCTACTTTGCAGTTTTACAGAAGGTGTGCTGGAAGAGTCTATTCTCGCACGGAGGGGGGATTTTTTTAAATTCATATTTTGGACTTTGGTGACTTCTAGTTTGTCAAAGTCTTTCAGCAGTGTTATTTTTGGACTGGTCTAATTTGCAATTTTAAATGGGTGCGCTGGAAGAGTCCATTCTTGCATGGAGGGGGGGATTTTTTAAAAATCCATTGGCTTTTTTTAAAATCCATTTTTGGGACTTCAGTGATTATGTCAAAGTCCTATTTTAGCGGATGTATTTTTGGACTGCTCTACTTTACATGGAAGAGTCCATTTTTTGCACACGGAAGGAAATTTTTTTCAAATTCAGTTTGGACGGGTGATGATTCAAAATTCAATTTTTAGTGGAAGTGTTTTTAGACTGGTCTATTATACCTTTTCATGCACTGGGACCTTTTTTGCTAAATTCAATTTTGGATTTGGTTTCTTATTCAAAAGGCCAAGGTTTCAGTGGGAGTATTTCTGGACTGGTCTATTGTGCAAATTCACATAGGGTGCACTGGAGTCCATTCTTGAACGGGGTAATTTTGTAAGATTCATTTTTGGGTTAAACCATCATTAGTAAAAGTGATTTTTCAAATGGGTGATTTTGAAATAGTCTATTGTTGCATGGGGAGGGAGATGGCTGAAATATGCTGTATTTGCTCTCAAGCAAATGTCGGCCTTTCTAGTTAAATATTGATTCACTGAAAAACTTACCAAAACTGACTTTCAGTGGATGTGTGATAGATATCTGATCATCATCATGTCGTTCCATGCCAGTACTGCAGCCAGGCCACAGATATCTGATAAATAGGTTCCATGAACTGTTTGCCCTTTCCACAAGTGTAGATCATTTGGTATTTAAAGTGCCTCTTCTTGGCACTGTCACACAATCCTTCTTCAACAAAGATTTCTCAACCAGACTTCTGGCTCTGAAAATCTTTCTAGAAACCGAGTAGTAAAGTTGCTTTAGTGGACAATTTCTGGATGTTTTAAAAACTATTTATTAGCCTCTATTTGGCACTGTAACAGAATCTTTCTTCATCAAGTTTTTTCGACTAGATTTGTGGTACTGAAAACAATTCAAGAAACTGAGTAGCTCAGTGGACAGTTTCTCAATGTTTAAAGAAGTATTTGTCATTTGACATCTCTATTTGGCACTGTAACAGAATCCTTCTTCAAAGTTCTCACCCACAATCTCGAGAAGAAGAAAAAGTTTGCCAACTTTGCTGTGGAAATGTGTGAAAATTTACAAGATGTCATCATGATAAGTATATCCAGTGGACAGTTTCTCAATGTTTAAAGAAGTATTTGTCATTTGACATCTCTATTTGGCACTGAAACAGAATCTTTCTTCAAAGTTTTTCCCTCAGTCTTGAGAAGAAGAAAAAGTTGGCCAAGTTCGCTGTGGATATGTGTGAAAATTTACGAGATGTCATCATGATACTGTATATCCAGTAGACAGTTTCTTGATGTTTAAAGAAGTATTCATCATTTGACATCTCTATTTGGCACTGTAACAGAATCCTTCTTCAAAGTTCTCACCCTCAATCTTGAGAAGAAAAAAAGTTGGCTGAGTTTGCGGTGGAAATGTGTGTGAAAATTTGCGAGATGTCAAATAAATATGTCATCATGATACAGTGATACTCTATATCCAGTGGACAGTTTCTCCATGTTTAAAAAAGTATTTGTCATTTGACATTATACATTCTGTATCTCTATTTGGCACTGTAACAGAATCTTTCTTCAAACTTTTGACCCTCAATCTTGAGAAGAAAAAAAGTTGGCTGAGTTTGCCGTGGAAATGTGTGTGAAGATTTGAACGATGTCATCATGATGATGTGACATGATGACCTCAGTTGACAGTTTCTCGATGTTAAAAAGGTATTTGTCATTTGACATCTCTATTTGGCACTGTAACAGAATCCCTCTTCAAAGTTTTTCCCTCAATCTCGAGAAGAAGAAAAAGTTGGCTTGGTTTGCTGTGGAAATGTGTGTGAAGATTTGAGAGATGTCAAATAAATATGTCATCATGATACTGTATATCCAGTGGACAGTTTCTCCATGTTTAAAGAGGTATTTGTCATTTCACATCTCTATTTGGCGCTGAAACAGAATCCCTCTTCAATCAAAGTTTTTCCCTCAGTCTTGAGAAGAAGAAAAAAGTTGGCCGAGGCTGCTGTGGAAATGTGTGTGAAGATCTGCGAGATGTCATCATGATATATCCAGTGGACAGTTTCTCAATGTTTAAAGACGTATTTGTCATTTGACATTATACATTCTGTATCTCTTTTTGGCACTGTAACAGAATCCGTCTTATCAAGTTTTTTTCCGACTAGTTTTGTAGTACTAAAACCTTTCTGGAAAATGAGTAGCTCAGTGGAAAGTTTCTTGATGTTTAAAGAAGTATTTGTCATTTGACATCTCTATTTGGCACTGTAACAGAATCCTTCTTCAAAGTTTTTCCCTCAATCTTGAGAAGAAGAGAAAGTTGGCCGAGGTTGCCGTGGAAATGTGTGTGAAGATCTGTGAGATGTCGAAGGTCAGTCAGAATTGATGAGAGTGTTTCGGCCTTGGCTGACACGGGCCTGCTGAAACTCTCAGCGTGGTGTTTGTGTAGACTCCCCGCCAGCTTTAACGTCCCGTCCAAGGGCACGCAGGCGACCCCGCACACATCATCGCACCTTGCTAACATGTGCTCAAGACATCGCTACTCCCGCGTCTTGAAAGAGGAGCAAATCCCGAGAAAGTGCGAAGCCAGATTCTGGTGTTGATGTGAGACTCCTGGCAAACAGGTGGCGTGTGGGGAAGGAAAATACTTGGCCAACGTGCAAGGTTCCCCGAAGAAGGGGCCAGGAAATAACACCTCAGTAGCTCGGGCCACTCCAGTAGAATTCCTTATTTGTCTTGCAGTCATGTTTAAACTCCCTAAATCGAATCATTTCTTTCATACATAACTTATATTGAAAATCTAAATCGTATGTATGAAATACTTGGCCAACATGCAAGGTCTCTGAAGAAGGGGCCAGGAAATAACGCCTCAGTAGCTTGGGCCACTCCAGTAGAATTGCTTAGTTCTTATATACATTTTTACGTAAAGTATGACCGATGTTTAAGCTCCCCAAATCAGATCATTTCACCAAATTCTTTCATACACAACATATATTGAAAATCTAAATATTGCATTATGAACTTATTCATAGATGTGCTAAAGTTAGGTGTGACAGGTTGTTCGGTGTGATATAACCAGCTGCTGCCGCGCCGCGTGCCTGCGAAGCTGGTATGTTACGCCGAACGGCGGTTATACCGGCTATATAGATACAGATACAGAACTTGGCCAACGTTCCCCGAAGAAGGGGCCAGGAAATAGCACCTCAGTAGCTTGGGCCACTCCAGGATAATTTCTTGGTTCTAATCATTTTTTACATATGACTTGAGATGTATAAACTCCCCAAATCAAATCATTTCACAAAATTCTTACATACACAACAAAAATTGAAGATCTAAATATTGCATTATGAACTTGGCCAACGTTCCCCGAAGAAGGGGCCAGGAAATAACACCTCAGTAGCTTGGGCCACTCCAGTAGAATTGCTCGGCTCTCTTACATTTTTACGTAAAATTTTAGCAAGAGAATTTCAGCCAACTGCTGCCTACCCCTGCGTCAGAAATTCCAGCAGCAGTATAATCAAACAATGGATAGTGAGTGAATTTTAGCAAGAGAAAACACCATAAAAACAGAGGGCTGGAAGGAAAACTTTCAGCTGTTTCAGGGCCGTCTACAGCTTAAATTTTTTTACCGTCCCTCTCGTTGTTTTGAAGCACTTGTGGTTGATTTTTCTGGTTAAGTATGTCAGTATAAGCTTATGAAAGTACCTTTTTCGGACAGATGGGTTAAAATTATTTTCTTTCCCAACAAGCAAATTTCCATCCCCGGACAGACGGACGGGTCCTGGAGACAGCCCTTCTCTGTTCCTTCCTGAAACTGTGTGTAGCAATGTACAGATTTGTCCCTCATAGTCTGTTTCCATGTTATCATTTCCAATTTATCATGATCTAAAACCAGAGAACACAAAAATTAAAATGGTCATGGTCTTAGTCTTTAGCTCTGGAATTTTGCATGTGGAAATAAAATCCAAGCTTCAAAACTTTCCATGGTAGGGTTATGATTATCAGTACGACTACTGTGATGTTTGAAATCCAAAAATCAAATCATTTTCACCAAATTCTTTCATACGTAACATATAATCAAAATTGTATGTAGTTGTAGCTTTGATTTATACGCATAACTGCTGTCACTCAATTATTCCCTTTGATGTTAGGTTATAATGTATGGCATTTCAGTTCAATTATAACAACCCTGCCCAACACAATGGGATGATTACCCAATTTCGTAAGTGGTAACCGATTTTCTCGTGTTTCGGTTAATGAAATCTGGCGGCGCGCCCCTAAACTGTAAAGGTCATGCGATTGTGAGAGAGCTTCCTCCGAGGATGGGTCTTTGTTCAGATGGACACAGTAGGGATAGTCAGGAAAATATGATGAACAACAGTGTGTTATGGCTATGGAGATTGTTTTCAATAGTCAGGATGATATGATGAACAACAGTGTGTGTACATGTTTATGGAGATCATTTTCACGGTCTCAGCATTACTGAAAGTTGTGTATGCAGCAGTTGGACATTGGATCCTGTTTGTATGTTGTGATAGTCATAATGATATACCGTTGTGATGTAATGCAAGAGAAAGTTTAATCACGTTAGACAACATTGCACCGATAGTATTTGCTTCGTTTTGTAATGTTGGAGGCGACTGATAGTCCTCAAAACGTTAACTGAAGAACTAAAGGAAGGTTGTGAAACGAGGAAGACTTTGTTCAAAGGAAATTTTAGTTCTAAAGTGAACTTTGGAGCAAAGTTGTGAATTATGGCTTAAAACTCAGCTGTGTTTGACAAAGACTAGAGTTTATTGGAAAGTCGAAACCTTGGTTACATCAAATTTTTGTGTCGGAAATTCCTGCTGAACCCTCTTCTTCACGTTTTTAGTATATGAGTAATTTGATAGACTGATTAGACCTGTATACCTGCATACCATCTTCAGTTGAGGGAGGAGTGGTGTCCTGTAGTGGACTGATCTTGTCACTTGTAAAGGGTATGAACTTACAGTATAGTTGAAAAAGTTTAGGAACAAACAATACAAAGTTTGTAAAGTGTTTTGACAGCAACAATAGTTGACCTTCCTAACTCACAGAAACGCATCAAATGATATCATTTCTGTAAAATATCTCAGTTGGGTAAGGATCTACCGCTATGCTATGATAATATCTTGTATCATCTCTGTAAACATCTGGTGCATTTGCTGTTGCCTGAGTATCAAAAGATCTAGCACCATCCAGATCTAATGAAAATGTTTGAGTGATTCTAGCACGCTAGACTTCAAAAGTAAATGAACTAAAAGTAAATGAGTAAAAGTTCAGGAACAGTACAAAGTTTGTGAAGTTTTGGAACAGCAATAATAGCTGACCTTCCTAACTTACAGAAACACATCATCTCATCTGTATTTGTTGTTACCTAAGGATCTAATGCTATAATATCTTGTATCATCTCTGTAAACATCTGGTGTATTTGCTGCTGCCTGAGTATCAAAAGATCTAGCACCATCCAGATCTAATGAAAATGTTTGAGTGATCAGGTCCTGTTGTAATCCTGGCTAATCCCTGTGCTGGTTTCTGTCCAATCATCCCATCCTCAGGACTGTGGTGTATCCTCCTGAGTCTCTCTATCTGCACACCAGGCCCTGAGCACCATGTGGACAGCATTCTCCCCTATTTGATTTCATTAATGACTGTTTACAGTATCTCCATATGTTCTCATTTGTTACACAGGATCACGGCACATGGGTGTCTAGTTTACTGGAAATAGATGATAGGGATTTGATAGGGCTGGGGTATCTCTCTGTGATGGGGCTGCATTGTGTAGTCAATTTAGGCCTGTGTACCTAAACAAATTTCAGGTACAGGTACACGGGTTTAGGTACAGGTCCGGACCTTCACCTGTACCTAAAAAAGTTTAACCAAGTATATGCAAGTTAAACATGTAGCTAACTGTCTTTGCTAGTGATGAATTGTTATCTTTGTATGGGAAATTACATATTTGAATCTCAAAACAATTTCTTTGCAAGATTATTACCATTGTCATTGTTGATTCGGGATTTACTTGTCCAGCAGTCTTAAAAAGTAGTGTTTAATAGTGATTTAGTTTGTTTAGGTACAGGTACACAGATGTTTAGGTCCAGATCTGTACCTAAACAATTTTTTAGGTACGGTACAGGTACGGGTATTTAGGTACACAGCCCTAGACTAGTCATCTCTCCAACTGAACACCACAAAACCCACACATGCAGAAAAATATAGCTTGGGTATCACACCCTAACCCCATCTCAAAAATATTGCACGATAGATATTGAGATCGGGCTAAAAATATAGACCTTTTATCTTCCATGGTCTTCGAAAAGATTCTTCGAAGGTTAGCATCTAAAGTAGAATAGAAAGCAGTGCTCGAAATACTTTTTTCAGCCAGGTTGTCCAAGTGGCAACCTGAGTCAAAAGCCAGGTTGCGCCATCAACATTTCAGGTTGCCCCACTTTCAAGTTGTTACTTTCTTCAAATCAGCTACTTTTCCATAGTCTTTTCTTCCAGTTATATGTAACTATGTAACATGTTTTATGTTATCCAAAAATAAATACAAAGGCTTATGGACATAGGTGGGGGAAAAGCAGTGTTCCAAATGCAAAATTTCAGGTTGCGCAGTGTGCAACCTGGGTTTAAAATCAAGTTGCGCGAGGCAAAATGAGGTTGCATTTTCAAGTGGGCAAGTGGGTATTTCGAGCCCTGAGAAAGGATAATTTTCTTATTGTTCTTGGTGCACTTTTCTGTTGTTGCTAGCAATTAGCTTTTAGTAAAGGAAACTGAAGGACAATATTGAGATGTATATAGGATGTTACAAATGTTAAAAGTAGGCTGATTCAAATCAAACACTGCTGGTTGCTGTTTGAAGATTATATTTGACATTGGAACAGTACAGACACTTGAACTTGAAGTGTATTTCTACTTGGAGACATCAAACTCTAACATTCCATTTCACAAAGCACCAAACTTTCATTTTTCTGGCCACAAGTATTCAGTTGGGAAATGGTTATTAATTGCTGATTAAAAGGTCTCTAAGATTGATTGAATGATTGCCTGAAAACAATACACTCTCTGTTCCCCAAAGTCAGTTTGATTAGGACATAAATTATCCAGAAGGAAAATAAATTTCTAGTCACTAATCAGTGCTGAAATCTTAAATGTCACGCGTTTGATAAGGTTCTGATAAATGTCAAAGTAACTTTTCCGATTGTGGAGAATTAAGTGTTTTTTTTTGTAAAACTTGTGCATTGGTGTTATAGAATTGTTAGAATACTCGCTATATGCTTACTGTAGATACTAATGATTATAATACTAAGGATAACTTTACTTGTAAAAGATTTTGGATAGATTTCGAAAAGTTTGGATTTCAATCATACAAGCTTATACTCTATAGTCTAAGTTAAACAAATGTTTATTCTTTGGCTTAAATATTGGCACAATTTCCTGTTAAACCCAATGCTTAGAATGAGATGTATGTCTCATATAGGATCACATTCCAGGAGGCTTGAGATGATGTTTAATTCTTTTAATCTCAATCATTTTTTCTAGAATTGTTTACCTGATACACCTGGAAGGTGTGAATGTATGAAGTTTGTAGGTTTACCAGTGTTATAACGTATTACAGTATTGCACTGATGGTAAACACAAACAAAAACTCTGCTTTAAATTTCTTTCTCCACTTGGAAAATTGTGGATTTTGGTGGTAGGTGTTTTTTTGCTGCTCGGTATAACATGTAAATTACATTTAGTCACAGCACAACAGTTTTATACAGTGTAAGACTGGACTCACAACTGGATGGACCTCTTCTCTTTTCAATAGATGAGCTTGGTTCTTAAATGTGCTAGAGGTGTGGCTCTTGTCAAATACAAGGCCAACACTTTTTTTTTTCTAACATAATCTTTATTCATTTTTGAAAAAAAGACACAACAATACAAAGTGGATGTACACAAGAGCAACCTAAACCAGGATAGACAATTTGTATTTTCCAACTAAATTAATTTAACAGTGCATAACCAATGGGTCCCCACTTTAACAAGTGTTTTTCGGTTTTCTGTAAGTTTTGCCTTTTGCAAGGCCTCTAACTTAACATCCCATCCGAGAGGACGTTCATATTACTGGGTACCCATAATCACATTTTGACGTTAGTTGAGTATTTCAAACTATATACTTCTTGTTGTATTGTAGTATGATTAGAGTAGTAGACAAGATAATTGTGGAAGCAAAAGATATATTCTTTTTGTCCCAAATCGATTTTGATGGCTTGAAAAATGTGTCAAAAAAGATGTGTGCCGAAACACATATCCGTGCAAATTACGCATCGCATTTGCACATTGGTAGACAATAATCAATGGTCATGCTTTAGTAACCGATTGTCAAGAAGGTTACAACAAAATGTCAGGTTAGATTGTTAAATAGATACCCTTTATTGGAGTTTCCATCTCCTATTGTTGTCCGTGTGGCACCTGGTGAATGACCAGGTATGACAAGTGGTGGGGAACACCAGTCATTGTATTGTTGTAACCAGATGACTGATCGCCTGTTAGCCACTTCCAATATGTTGGGAAGAGCACAAAAGGAGTCTTGGTACTGTACTTTGGTTTATTTTTTGCAGGGATTTAGTTTCACAATGAAGCGGAAAATCAGCTTTTTGCAATGTTTTATGTTTGCTTTTAAGACAATTTGTTAGTTCAGATATGATAGATTTGAAAAGTCAGTGAGTACTTTCATCAGGTTGGTACGTCACTGAAAAAAGAGACTCTTTTTACAAAACCATTGCTTTATTCTCACCAATGTTTCAGTGACTGCCCTGCAGTGCAATGTGAACCAGTCAGAATTGCCCTGAGGAAGGTGACAGATGGTTTTCAAAATGTTGGTGGGAGTAAAGCAATAGTTAAAAGAGTCTAGTCTCTTTATTCAGATTTGAAAAGTGTATTTGTGGTGTTATGAATTTGCATGGGAGACATCAATAAGTATTATTATAACCACTGCTAATGTTTCAGGAGTTACAGTAGGTTTTGGCGTGTGAGGCGGCACATTGTGAGCGACACGTTTCGAGCAAAATGTCAGAGCTTTGTCCCACGAATGGGTGATGGATGATGTTTTAAATAATGTCAGGAAAGATGAGAAGAGAAGAAAAGAGAGCCTTCAGTTGTGAAGTTTCTGTGGTAGAAACTCTATGATTCTGGATGGTAAAATTTGGCATACATTATGTTAAACTTCTGTACTTGTTTTTCCTGTAGGGCATTGCAAACTTTCTATCTTATGTTTTGATATATCTTGATACATAGGCCGTGAGTGAGTGAGTGAGTGATTGATACAAAGCACAATGTCATCTTATGACTTTAAGTTCATTTTGAGCATGTTAGAAGACTGAGGCATGCAGAGAAAGAAACCGACGAAGCCAAACTTGGTCAATTCCCAATGCAACTTGTACTTCAAGTTCAAGCATAAGTTCATAGCTATACAAAGTTATGTTTGTTACATGCTACAGATTAAAATTTTAGAAGTTTTATTTACTTTTTGCTAAAACTATCATCATACATGGGCAGGCTGCAGCCTGAGGGTAATTTTACCCTGGTGAAATAAAATACAATATGAAATGAAAGACTGGACTTGTTTTAAGTTTCTTCATATATTATAGGCGCATATCGTATATCATATTTTGCCACCCTTGAGAACATACTTGTCTGTTTGGCGTGTTACTCGGGCATGTGGCAACGTCTCGTATCATATTTCACGCATTATAAAAGGCAGGAGGGTCGCCAATCCATGGGTAATAATTAATGTTCATAGCTTGCCTACCGTGCTTTGTGCAGAAAGATGATTGATTGAGTGCCATTTTGTGTTTGAGCAGACAGTTTTGATGGATGAGTGTGGCTGTCAGCCGTAGTGCAGTCAGCTTGCTAATAGGAATGGCATTACCTATTTATGGTGGGTGTGAAGGTATAAATGTCCCTGTGTGTGCGGTAGTGGGGAGTTAGGGAAACCTGTGCGGTACCGAGACAGGAAGGCTAAGTGCATCCCTGGTTAGTTCTATGCCAAGGTATGTTACCTTGAGTTTGAATGGATGAATATGGACTACATTTGCTAAATAGATAGATATAATAGTCTAAGTTTATTGGCATTCATAATGATAAGAGGGACATTTTTTGGGGGTGTGTTTGAATTCGTGGTGGTAACAAATTCTGTAGTGCAGTGCCATCAAGTTTAACATCTTCGCAGGATGCTGAATTTTTGTTGAAGGGGTTGTAATAAAATCTGTGAAAACAAAACTGTCCCAAAGTACTAGAAATAGCCATTCTAGAGTTTTATGTATGTTTTCAGCTTTTTTTAAGGCTTTTAAGAGACAGTAAAGTACAGACAAACGAATGTTAGGTCTCTTAGAATAAGTTAGATGATTTTTTTTATTTGACACAAGCACTATGAATACTGTCTTAAGTACCACCTGTGTAGTCTTAATGAGTGGTCTTCTGTGCAATTTTGACTATTTATCTATAAAACTTATTGTTTGTGTGTGTGTTCAAGTCTATCGCCACCATCAGTGGTCATGCTTGATAGTGCCCGTTGCTGTTGCCACTGTCGGTGTTGCAATCGTTTGGATCCAATTCTGCACGATTACGGCCCTGATTTCATTGCCTCTGTAGAACGCTGATGGCTTTTCGAGAGCCGTTGCCGTCCTAACGGAATTACGTACCGAACATTATCCACATTTGCAATGGTAATGGGGTGGATGGGAACTGGCCTTGGAAGGTCTTGTCCAGCTCAAATGCAGGGCTCGAAATCCATGTTTGGGAGCAGGGTTACAACTGGCCCTAATACTAAAATGTAAATGTAAACTAAAAGGTGGGTGCACAGCATAAACAAAGTTGAGTATCAGCAAAACCTAATAATTACAAGCCTTACTGACTCTCTTCTGAGCTTGTATCTGAAATTCTATAGATAATGTCAGGATTTTAAACAGGTGATTTAGCATTTTTATAACTGTTTTCAAGAATTTGTTGGCAAGTCTAGCTGTAATGTCAGGTTTGTTTGCTAATTCTCCAGTCTCCAAGGAAAGGGCCTTTATTGCTGTGACCTTATGTTGTATTGCCCTGGCCTTGGTGCTGGTGTAAGTGGAGATGACAGGCTAGGGGACTGGATTAGATAGCAAGGGTTTTGCATGAGCCCTTCCCACCCATGTACAGTTTAGGTATAGGACTGGGCCTTTACCGGTACCTGAACAATTAGAGATAATGTATGCTCTTCAATCATGACCGCGCTGCATGCCTGCGAAGTTGGTGTGTTCCGCCGAAGGGCGGTTATACCGGCTATAGTTAGATACAGATACAGAAACATGAATAAACAGTTATTAGAATGTTTAATGCTTGGAGTACGACTCTTTCTCACTTACTTATTTAGACAACAGGTATGTCATTTATTGCTGTGACCTGATGTTGTATTGCCCTGGCCTTGGTGCTGAACCCCTCCAGGTGGTCGGGTCAAGGAGAAATAACCCACAGGGGACAGCTGGTGTGTAAGTGGAGGTGACAGGAAGGGGCGTTAGATTAGGTAGCTAAGGTTTTGCAGGTCTCTTGCTGTGCCTCTGAACAGTTATGTGTACAGAGCATATTCCAAAGTCATATCCAGTCGCTTGAGTAACTGCATTTTGGTGTATCTTACTACTTGGATGTCTAACCTTTATTGATGTGCATCTAAGTTTAGGTACAGATATAAGTATATAAGGAGCGGTGACAGGCTCGGGGATTGGTTTAGATAGCAAGGGTTTTGCATGGCTCTTACCCTGTCTGTAGACAGTTACATGTACAGAACGTATTCCAAAGTTATATCCAGTCGCTTGAGTAACTGCTTTTTGGTGTATCTTACTACTTGGATGTCTAACCTTAATCAAGATGCAGAGGTTTAGGTACATAAGAGAGGTGACTGGTTTGTGGATAGGATTAGATAACAAGTGTTTAGCATGACTCTTACCCTGCCTGTAGACAGTTACATGTACAGAGATTCAGGCACAGAGGTTCAGGTACATGTCTGGACCTGTACCTGTACCTGAACAATTTGACAAAGTATGCATGGTGTTCAATCATGACAGAAACATGAATAAACAGTTGACAGAAAGGTATCCTGTACACAGAATCCATGCCTTTGAGAGGATCTCATAATCATATCAAATATGTTGATCATACAGTGTTTTCATTTGTTCGCGATACTAAATATTCATCTTTTTGTTAGAAATGTGGTTTCAGTACCTCGATAAGTAACATAAATGTTGTACACTGGACTTGAGTACTTAACACTTACTGTGTGACTGACTATTGTCCTTATATTTGGTATTCTTTTACCTTACAGTTGTTGTAGTGCTGTGTAGGCTGTAGACCTGTACCTGTGTGACAGATATGTGTGACAACTGTCCTTATATTTGCCGTCATGTTCCCTTACAGGTGTGATAGTGCTGTGTATGCTGTAGACCTGTACCTGTACCTGAGACATATGCGTGAATACTGTGTATACAGATGTACATGTGTGAACAATGTCCTTATATTTGCTGTTCTGTTATTTTACAGGTGTGATAGTGCTGTGTTAGCTGTAGACCTGTACCTGTGAGACTCCTGTCTGCCACTGGACTAGCCCAAACTGGTCCATCCAGGTGCAGTCAACCGTCAACTCCGGACAAAAGAACACGGCATCCGTCTGTCTTGTTATCCTGAAGGTAAGGGTTGGTCCAGAAATGGTCCTGGGAGGAGTGGTGGTGGAATTATTGCTACGGTCATATTTGCAAACCCTGGCCTAAGCTTTTTGGAAAAGTATAATATTAAGGGTAGCATAATACAAAAATTTGAAAACATAAGTCATTAGCATTCCTTGATAAACACTTTTATGTTTCGTTTCCACAAATGTCTTGGTCGGAACACAGTTTTGAGTTTGGAAATGTGACCTTAGCATAAGAAATGGCATTCAGATTGTGCAAACTCTATAAGCATAGATCATATCCTGGTATTCTGTGCTACATTTTGTATATGGAAAGAAGCTGATTTGGGGCTGTTCAATCATTTTTAGACGTAAAGTTTTTGTTAATCTGAATAACTAGTTAACTGGTAAACCACCTTAATACACCAGTTATGCACAGTAGATACAACCTGTGTAAGACTGGACTGTGAGGTTTGATCTACTCACACCTCAAATGATGTGCCCTTACGTTAATATGCTGTTGGGGCAGTGGGTAGTTATCGACTGTGCCTAGGGCACGATATTGGGAGGTGGAGCCCTTCTCTCTCCTAGCCTGGATACCATACCCCAACCTCAAAAATACAGATACTAGAGATCGGGCTGGGGTTTGGTAACCAGGCTATCTCTCTCCTTGCACAGCCTTTTACCTCCCCAACCAAAGTCAGGGACCCATTTTTACACCTGGGTGGAGTGAGGTAAGTTGTGTCAAGTGCCTTTCCCAACGACACAACAATGGTTATACGTCAAAGGACCTCCAGGTCTAAGCCAAACACCCTAACCATTACACCATTAGGAGGCCACAGTTTAGCATTACCTGGATATTTCATAATATCCAAGTTGATCGAAGTCATGAAGCCAAAATATGTTAAGGTTAAACATCCAGGTGAAAAAATACACCAAAAGAAAAAGCAATTACTCAAGCAAATGGATATGATTTTGGAAATGGTCAGACGTTTCAGACAACCATCCAGTGTCTTTCGTCAGGGACACTGGCAAAAGGGACAGTGACACAAAATATTGCAGAATATCTGCAACGTCAGTGACACAAAATACTTTCACCCCAGCGATTGCTGTAGCCATGTACAGGTATGGTGAGCCAGGTAGTCCATTATGTTCACCATCATCATCATCATCATCGGTCGGCTGCTGTGCAGTCGATCACGAGACTTTTCCACGTCACTTTGTCTGCAGCCAGTTACACTTTAGTACTAAAATTGCAATAGACAGAATATCAATCATTTAAATCTAAACTACAGTGTAAAATGCGGAGGAAACAAATAAACTATAGTTTTAAAATAGTATGGTGACAGATAAAATCAAGTAGAAATATATCTCTGTTTGCTGTTTCCTGATAAACAAATTGCACAATCATGGATAACGCAAGGTATTGTTTCCAGATAATTGAAAGTGTGGTATTGCGGCACAAAAGTAGAGGAATACGTAGCAGAATAGAATATTGATAAAATCACGAACCCAGCGATTCCTGTAGCCGTGTACAGGTATGGTAAGCCAGGTAGCCCATTATGTTTACCATTTTAGGTGCAATTGTTACAGTCAATGGTACAAATGTATGTCAAAGGATTCGAACCCAGAACCTTCGGGTTATGGGCTAAACACTCTGTCCTTCACGCCACAGTTTAGCATTAACTGGATCTTACACAATATTGATCGAAATCATGAAGCTAAAATACTTTCACCCCAGCGATTCCTGTAGCCATGTACAGGTATGGTAAGCCAGGTAGGCCATTATGTCCACCACTTTACCTGCAATTGTTACAACTGGGTCTGCCTGCTCCAGCCTTGACCCCTCCTCACCTGCTGTAGATAATAGCCTCCCAGCCAGGTAAGTTTAGGCAGGCCAGCCAGATATATGTGTGATAAGGAGGGTCTCCATATATTGCAATTTCACGCTCGGGTGGACCTGAATAGGGCGGTGGAGGAATAGGGGGCGACTTGCTTGCCTCAGTTGTTCGGCCCTTATGTGTCATTAAAACGTGTTTCTAGGACTTTTTTTCCATCTATAGACTAAAGGAACCTTTCTGTCTAATGCTAGCTCACCTTTATCCGAGGGGTAACCTATATCCGTTTGTTAAAAAAAAAGGATATCTAGCAGCATAGGAATATCAAGTTGAAGGATGGTTTTAAACTGCAAAAATTTTGAAAATATCACAATATGAAACCACCTTAATACCCCCCTTTGGAAAAAAACAACTAGTGTTATATGTCTGTATTTTGGCCAGCAATAACTTACAAAGTTATCGTAACGATATTTAGTAGTTAGGTTGTTATGTTTTGGAAAGGCAGAGGTCAAGGTTGATTATGGGCTGTCTGGCAGCCCTCCTTGGTACTGCAGCAGAACTTTTTGTTTTTGTATCTTTTGTTCTGGACAGGCTGTGTTCTCGATTTTTTTGTGGCAAATGGGATTATTGTCACAGGGCTCGAAATATGAACTTTTGCTTTGTTTCCAAAATTAGCTCATAGTCATAGTTTTAAAAATCAGATGAACTCACAAATTCTTCTTAATTTACGACAGACGCAATATTTCAAATGGTCTTAAGTCCACGCAGTTAATTCTTAAGGATACAAAAAGTTTGCAACATTTTTGTGAATAATTTTTTGAATAATTTCATTATTATTACTGTATACTTCCTGGTAGGTCAATTTTCCAGTATAATTCCTCTACAGTCCTATTGACAGGAAAGTTTAAAGTTTTTCCCAACATCCTTTGTGATGATGCAGAGTAAGTGTAATGGGTCATGGCACTATAATTTGTGACCACTATGCTAAATTAAGAACCAATTGAGGACAAGAGGAGGCAATGCATTGGTGGTTTTAACCAGTGTAGTAATGTGAAAAATTATGATATGATTGTCCAAACTGACAACAAAAAACCCTTCCAATTACATGTGGATTGCAAATTCCAATTACAAAAGAATGAAGGTCTCCATGGGTGCCCTTAGAGTGCCAAATTTTTTACCTTACATTTTCAAAACCTCTGCGTAAGGGCCAAGACCCCCCTTTCCATAGTCAGATAGGTCGCTCCTGTACCTTGCCATTGCAGTCATGCTGAAAAATTTGATAATTTTGTATATAATCAATTCTGTGTATAATTGTCACCGAATTTGTATATTCATGTCTACTGACTTTTGATGTCTAATGTTTATTGTTTGATTTTGGTTTCGTATTGTTTTCTATTATCATTTCAGGTTTGGGAGGACAACTTGTAAAGGTGTTGATACACCTGTTTTGTCCTCCCTTCCACTTGTTTTTGCATGTGGTAAATTCAAATAAAGAAATAAAGAAATAAAGAAATAAAACTCTGGCTAGAACCCTGTGATGTCTCTTCCTGTCTTTTGACGCTGACCTTCGGGGTTGAGGTCACTGAAAGCTGGAAGCCAGAACTGGCCTGCAGGTGCAACTAAACTGCTGAACTGAACAAATTTTGACTAAAATGGAAAGAATTTGGGCTCATTCATGTTGTGCTGTGCACTCAACCTTTTTTTTCTATGGAGCTAAATTTTTATATGAGGTTTTTAAGATTGGGTACGGTATCACAGTGGGGCTGTACTCTGCTTTCGGAAGAGACATAAGTCCATGTTACTGAAAGCCAGAACCCCGCTGCAGGTGCAAGGATAACTGAATAATTAATGGCGGGTGTTAGAAGTGTTGGTGAGAGCAGGGAGCATTTAATCTGCCAAATGTATCCATGGCACGAAATGATACAAGTGACAAAAGGGCTTACATTTTGTAAAACGTTGGTAGATCCTGGTAAGAGGAAGTGAGTGGATGATAACAACCTTGCCTCGCTGACTCTTTTCCTAGTAAACCAGGCAAAAAATCTATGTCTTTTATTGGAAAAAAAATGTTTTTGACCACCAAGAACACTAATTTCTATCAATATTTGGAACATTTGGATGTCAACTTCCATTGTTGAAGATGAATCCCTTATGCTAATTTTCTAAAAATTGTTCATCAGATTTAAAATCTGTGTATGTTGTAGTATCTTTGTTTTGAATCCTTTTCTTATATGTACAGTGTTTTAACAAGAGAGACGTCAGAATTTATCGATTAACGAGAGAGTCATCAGAAAAGGCAACCGTTTTACGTCGGTCCTACAGGTTAAACGTTTAGTATCAATTGCACATTTCCCATGTTTGAAAACATTTAAGTTTTCACTGAACTTGAGGTGCGTAGAGCGAGGCAAACAAAGCCGGCTGCCAGCGCGAGGTAAGGTGTGTTTACTCCCCTCTCCTGCGCATCAGTCATACTTTCAAGGTCCCATGGGCGTGTCAGGCGGTGACACAAGCAAACTTTATGCCTGACAAGACTCAAAATGAGAACTGTTTTCCAAAGTTCGCGGTAAGGTTAGTCAAACAGGAGAAGGCAATCAGTCAGAGTCAGGCAATCGGTGCAGAACGCAATTAACTTCTGGTGAAGAGGGGAGGTTAACTTTTGGTGAAGAGGGGAGGTTACTTCAGGTGTTGTTGGTTGTTGATCAGGGTAGGTGGAAATGTCACTTTGGATTTTTATGATTTTTTTTGGTGTTTAGATGTGGAGAAATAGGAACCCTCCTTCTGGCAGATTTGCTTTTAAATTGCTGATTGTAATCATTTAGTAAGTTATAACTTATAACACTGTTATAGAGACCTCCAAGTGTTGTTGGTTGGTAGAACAGGTAGGTGGAAAAGTCACTTTGGATTTTTATGATCTCTTTTTGTGTTTAGATGTTGAGGTCAGTATCACTAGGGAATAGGACCCCCCTTCTGGCAGCTTTTTTTTTAAATTGCTGATTGTAACCATTTAGTAAGTTATATCACTGTTATAGAGACCTCAAAGTGGTCAAAATGTAGCTATGTGATGTAAGTAGGGCTGTGGCTAGCTTTGCTTTTTTTCCGGCTACCCAAGTCCTTGATTTTCGGTGTTGACTATGTCTTTTTAAGCTTGTGAAAATGCAACTTTCCTCGGTTTTATGTCATGAAGTTTTTCGAAAGGCTGAATGAAGTTTTGTTTGTCCCTAAATGCAAATGTCTGCCCTGATATCGAAATAACCCTGGATGTAAGTTTTGTAGCACCCTGTAACATCAGTGCTGACAATTAGCTTTTCACTTACTCAGTCCGTGTAACTATACATTGCTAATGCACTACTTGCAGTCATATATCTGTTCCATGGAATGGCAGCCCAGTGCTGAAGGGAATATCCAGTATTCAGTTTTATTCACCCAACTCAGTATCATGTTATCAGACAAGTCTCTGGGATAAAACAAGGGTATCCTCTGTTGTGCCCCTGAACTTGGAGAAAACAGGCGAGGTCATCCCGTTGAGAGAGAGGCTACTGACAGAACCGAATCGGGCTCCGCTTTTCAGCATGGCTGTTCTGGACTTGCTCAAGTAGCAGGCTCCTCCATGCTTGGTTGCCATGGTTACCGCTGCTGCAGTTTTTGTCTTGCAGGGCTCGAAATACCACCTGCTTGTGCAGGTTAGTGCAGGTGAAATTGGAGCTGTGCAGGTATTTCTGGTGTCTACCTGCACCTAACCTGCACTGGTCCATGTACTGGGTTTTAAAATACTTTTATACATAAATGTCATATCATGTAGGTGCATGTGGAGTGTTATTAGGTGGTTTGAATGTTACCACCTATAAAGTACAAAAGTAAAAAATAGCAATGGTTTCTGAACAATTTTAGCATGATCAATACTTCCTAAATTCAGAGTGGTGCAGGTAAGATTTGTCTGGTGCAGGTAATTTTCAATGTTACCTGCACCGGTGCAGGTATGCAGAAAAAAGGATTTTGAGCCCTGACTGTTGTAGTTGTCCTGGGTTGGGCGGTACACGTTTGGCAGACTTGTAGTTGGTTAGTGGAATACTGATAAGTATTTCGAGCCCTGACTGTTGTAGTTGTCCTGGGTTGGGCGGTACAAGTTTGGCAGACTTGGAGGCGGTTAGTGGAATACTGATAAGTATTTCGAGCCCTGACTGTTGTAGCTGTCCTGGGTTGGGCGGTACAAGTTTGGCAGACTTGGAGGCGGTTAGTGGAATACTGATAAGTATTTCGAGCCCTGACTGTTGTAGCTGTCCTGGGTTGGGCGGTACAAGTTTGGCAGACTTGGAGGCGGTTAGTGGAATACTGATAAGTATTTCGAGCCCTGACTGTTGTAGCTGTCCTGGGATGGGCGGTACACGTTTGGCAGACTTGTAGGTGGTTAGTGGAAGACTGATAAGTATTTCGAGCCCTGACTGTTGTGTTATAGTTGTCCTGGGTTGGGCGGTACAAGTTTGGCAGACTTAGAGGCGGTTAGTGGAATACTGATAAGTATTTCGAGCCCTGACTGTTGTGTTATAGTTGTCCTGGGTTGGGCGGTACAAGTTTGGCAGACTTGTAGGTGGTTAGTGGAAGACTGACCAGGCCTGCTGTCATCAGCGCGCAGCAGCTATACCTGTCAGTCCTCCTGGAATCACCCATCCAGAAACATGGGGTAATTAACCTTGTCCTGGGTAAAGAGGAAACATTAGGGTGATCAGAGGGTTGGGAGCCTGTGGGACGTCTCACCAACACCTCCATGGGATCCAGTAAAGCACTGGCTGGGGGTGTAAATCAGTGGTGGGGACATGGTACTGCAGTGGGGATGGAAATTACCAACCTAGGATTGTGGATTGACCGAGTTACCAACCTAGGATTGATGTGTTCAAAAATTCGTATTTTCCCAGAACTATCGTAGAGTGGAACTTGTTATCACCAAGCACAGTAGGGGCATCTTCTCTGGATAGTTGTAAAGAACGCTTGCAGATAGATGTGCAAAAGTTAGGTGTGATGGATCGTTCAGTGTAATATAACCAGCTGCTGCTGCACCGCGTGCCTGCGAAGCTGGTGTGTTACGCCGAAGGGCGGTTATACCGGCTATATAGATACAGATACAGATACAGAAATACTGGGGGCATGTGGGCCAGAGACTGTGTAAAGAAGGTGTAGAGGATGAATACCATTTCAAAGAATGTCGCAATGGTCTTTTTTATAGCCTTTGAAAAGATGAGGTCAAGGGACTCCAACTCCAATAAAAACCATCTGTATATGAAAGAAAACTCACCTTTGGCCCCAGCATTCTTCTGTATCCATCCACACAACTCAAATCTGTCCTTACGTCAACTAAACTGCTGAACTGAACAAATTTTTACCAATATTTTTACCAAGAATTTTTATTCATTAGTTTTATGCTATGCATTAAAACATTTTTCTATGCACTTGAAATTTAGATTAGGTTCAATCCTGGGAACAGTATCTCTGTTAGCTTAGGGCTGCACTCTGCTTCTGGAAGGGACGTAAAAGTGGGTTTCCATGTTCAATGAGGTACCTCAGCTCAAGTACACTAAAGGAGAATGGCTAGTAACCCCTTTAGAAATATACACTGATGCTGAAACAGCAAGCCTAAAACTTGCTGCCCTGTTTGTTACTAGGCACTACAACCATTTGAAGGAAAGAATGAAAGAAGACACCAGAAAGAATGTACCTACTTTTCCTCAAAGCGAATTTAGAGCCCTGATCTTGTAGACCACCAGAGGAATGCGTACAGTATAAGATCAATGTTACTATATAGCTAGTTGTCTTATACAATATACTTCACTTTGCCATACATGTAAATTGCAGTTGATAGAGCAAGGAAATGTTTGAACGAAAGAAAGAACGAAAGAAGGCACATAGTGATTTTCGAGCCCTGATCTTGTAGACCACCCGGAGAAATGTGTACTTCAGTTCCACACAACGACGTTAAGCCTTAGGAGAAATCCTGGTTGTACAGAACGCAGCAATGTCGATGGCAGAGTTTAATGTAAACATCGAAGTGCACCCATTTGTACTCCGGTAATCCAGACCCTACAGACCGGTCCGGTGTGTACGTTAGGGCTCTCGCTGTTGCTATGCAACCGGTTACAGACACGTTCACTCATGGGGAAGCAATGATGGGATAAACAGTTTCGTGTAACTGTAAGACAACAACGGGCATGGCACTTCTGGAAATTGTCAGAATATCTCTTCAGGAATTAGACATAACATTATTGGCTTAAGTGATAACTAAATTGAAAATCCCTCCCACACCTTACAGTGTATAGGGGCATTGCACATCTCAGTTTCTATAGCCTTGGGCCACACAGACCACAACACGGGGTCTAGTCCACTAGTAGTGGTGTGTGTTCAGTTACCATAGTCTTTCTCACAAGAGCTGAGTGCTAAGTCAGGGTTGGACAAGTCCACTAGCCCTATTGTCCAGGGCAAGTGAAAGTGCTATTCAGGCAAGTGCATGACCTACACCACTTGCCCATCGGGCAAGTAAGATTTTTCCATTGATTGAGTGCAATTTTGATATACTTTTTACAGTCATGACATCAAGCAATTGTCAACAGAGAATTCAATTGCTGGAAGTGAAAATGCATATACATGTATTGAACAGTGACATTTGAATTTTTGGGCAAGTGAAAAATTGTTTCAGCAAGTAATTTTTTATGTGCTTGCCCGATGGGACAAGTGATTTTTAGAAAACTTGTCCAACCCTGACTAAGTGTAAAAAAACAGTTTGGGGTATACTCAAGGCAAAATCTCTACCCCCTAGGCCGTTTTACTGGTTAATTGGAGCAGGTAGAAGCTCATATTTCTATCGGCTATATCCATTAAGTACAGGAACATGATTTAGCATGTTAGTCAGTCACTTCTCATTGCGAGTATATGAAACCTCACAGTCCAGTCTTAAACAGCTTTTACTTACTGTACAAAACTCGTGTGTCGCGCCTTAAGGCAGGTAACTGGATATGCAAAACAGATATCTACATGTATGTTAGACCCTGTTCACATGAGAAAATTGCAAGTGAGTTAAACAAGGAATCCGATTGAAATTTTCTATCGGATTAAAAAAAATGTGTTCACATGAGTTTTATTCAATCGGATTAAACTCAAACTTGCGACCGCGACCACACAATCGGATTAAACTCTTTACCGCGGCACGCGTCGTGTTTCCAACGACCACCGCGGGCACGCGTAGTTTCTCCAAAATGTTGCCAGACTGTCTCATAATTTTTGAAGGATGTAGCGACATCGATATTGATTATAACTGTTGAGAAATCGGCCGGCTTTGGTCAGATTTTGACGCGTCGACGGTCCGCAACACACACTGACGAAAGTCGCGGCTTCTAGGTCATACGGGGTCATTGGGATAGTCTATTAAATTGGGGCTGGAAATATTACGCGCGGTGTGATTATACTCCACATTTAACTATATAAAATGTATCCGTTGCAGAAGTTGCATAAATAGGGAAAACTGCTACCAAAACATTTGACTTTATCACATATTTATCTGAAATAAAAGTCTGTGTTTCGTTTAAAAAAACTGGTCGCCCATGCTTGCATGCAGTGAAGTGACCCAAGCTCGAAAATTCTGTTTGGACACGCTTCCGACTGTTTTTCTCGTAGAATATTTGCCTTTTTAGTGGTGTTGGGACATTGCCTCCAACAATAGAAGAGAAACAAAACCACACATGTTATTTTCATGGGCTATATTGCCAAAATGAACCAGTCAGTCTTCTGCCGCACTGCCGATTTTCGGCAAGAACCGATGCACATGTTCCGGCAAATCTTGCGGCGTCCGGTTGTTAACCATAGCGGTAAGATGCAAACTTGCCCATAAACTTCTTTTCTATACCGTGTATGATACTTTTTTGTCATGTTGTAGGTATGGTTGTATGTCTAATGTCCACTGTACCTGTATGTATGACGTCAAAACCATGAAACAAGCCCGAATCCAATCCAATTGTGTTCAGATGGGCGATTCTGGTCAATCGGATTGCGCGGCGATCGGATTGCGCGCGCCGAATCCACCTCCCGAGGTGGATTGCAATCCAAGTCAATCCAATCCAAAATGGGTAATCCAATCGGATTAGTTCTGTTCACATGGCTTTGGATTGGTCACTTTAATCGGATTCCTCGTTTAACTCACTTGCTTTTTTCCCATGTGAACAGGGTCTTAATCAGATTCTTCCTTGTGGTCTGTCTTAAACTGAGTTTACGTTAATGAGGTTATCTTAATTGTTACAGGTGCAGCAGAGATTCTGGCAGAGTTGAATGATTGACATTCGCTTCGGATGATTGGCAGTTCCCTCGGATGATTGACATTTCCTTCGGAGGGACCACCTCGACCCAGTGCTTCCTTGCATAAAGCGAGGGGTAGGTGAAGTTTGTTTGTTTATTATTTTGTTGTTGTTGTTTTTGTTCAAGAGAATGGCGAGAAAGCATCATGGAGGAACTGGAAATGTTGGTGAAATTTCTGTGCTCTCTGGCAGAAGCTGGTTTTGTTATCTTACAGCACGGTCAAATTCATCAAAAGTTGCGATGAAAAAAAATTTGGTGTCATGGGATCTCCAACCTAGTCACGACAGAACCAACCAAGGACAAGGATTTAAGACAGCCTTTTTCGTAAGAAGGCTGCTGCATTTTGTACGACACTTGCACTACTATCCAAAGAATGCTGACAGTTTGCAAGCATACTACGATATTGTACGACAAATTTGACCAAGTCCAATGTTTTTTTAGATAGGCAGGCATGATTTGATTTATTCCTACATTTCTCCTCCATGGTGCTTACTGCATTGGTCAATGGTTATAATTTTTGAGACTACAAGACTGGGATGTGCCACTGAGGAGAAAAGGTTTAAAATGGGTGACTTGTACTTAGGTGCTAAATCCCATCTTCAATACCTTAGATGTGAGATGTCAAAAAGTTCAATGTGGTTCGTCTGAACTTGACTTTGCATGATGTTTTTGTTTAATTTGGCCTTTTTACCCCTTAAAAAATCAATTAGTAAACCCTATTAGGGACAGGAAATATTCTTATTCCGGGTTGTAAGAAGTTATCCCCATATTGGTAACAGATATTGGTAATCTCCAAGCAGATCCTACGGTGCCATAAGATAGTAGCAAAGCTGGCCAAGGAGTGTAGCCGGCTAAGGGAGTCAAACAGGCAGTTTGATACTATACATTACGCACCGTGGATCTGGTTGGAGATTAAGATATTGGTACTGATATGAAAAATGTTCAGAAAATCTAAAGAAGGAAGGAAAAGGGAGAATTGAAAGAAATTTTGTGTTTTAGTACCTTGACTGCAAACCTTTCCAACCGGCTATTACAAAGTCAAGTTTAAAGGCTCCAAATCTCCTATTGGCACCTCCCAGTCGTGTTGCTTGCTCTTAAAACTGTTTGTTTAATAAAAGTCGATACGATCCCTGTACAAATATTGACCAACACGCCAACATTATATTTTCTCTGCGCATGAAAGTTATTAAGCTGTACCAATTAAGAGTTCAATGGTTTGACTTGGGTTTTGACACCTGTCAAAGCAACATGGATTACATAGGATTTCGTAAATGGCACATTTTCTATGTCAAAGCATGAAACACTTTAAACCTTTTTTCATATTTGTGTTTTAGTCACGAGTTCAGTGACTATCAAGTTGATTTGACAGAATCAAAGCCCAAGTCTTGTCTTTTGATTTTATACGTCTGCAATAAAATGGCCCGAAACTGTCCAGTATTATTTACGAAGCAAAATGCGATGTTTCGCCCAGCATTCAGCGCGCAAGAAAGCGCGTTCATCTTGTTTTCTTTGCTTCTTCTTGAAACATTTGATAAAAAACTTGAATGAACACGTCCAAATTCAAAGTTAAACTCTGTCAATAAATCACAGATCCACTGTTGTTGTCAAAGACTTTGACCCCATCCCTACACCATGATTTGTTGTCAATCGGATGAGGCCACCTGATACCAGCTATACATGATTTGCCATGAGAAGCTGCTTGAATGACATGCCAACGAGTACTGAACATAACCCGCATAGACTCATGTCCAACATACCGTGTGTCAAAGTTTGGACGCCCGTCCTAAATTGGGATGCATCCCCTCTATATCGAGCGGGATTTCAGAGAAAGGTGCACCCAAATGTAGCGGGGGCAGAAATTCTGGCGTGCCATTCGAGACACGGATTCCCCTCATGGGAGTACGTTTCACATCGCATGATGTGTCGCACAGAAGCGAAAATATCACATCACAGACATACGTACACCCTACCCACTCACTCACACTCGCTTGTTTGTTGTCTGGCTTAATACCATGTCCTCAGCCCAGGGTCCTAGCAAGGATTTCATTTTAGCGTAGTGGGAATGGCATGGTAGCGAAGCGATCAATCAGGAGATTGGTGTGGAAGGGAGGTTCTTGGCCCTTCCACGCTGAGATTTTGAATATGCAGCGTTAAAAGTTGGCACTCTGTTAACGTCACATGTAATTTGATGTATTTTTTGGTCAGTTATGAATGGCATATCATCATTTTTATATTGTTCAGACATTGATTAGACATTGTAGAACAAGCAAATGATAGCAAAGCACCACTACACTTGTTAAAAATTAGTGTAGCAGCCCTTATTTTTGCATAGAGGTCCTAAATTTTAGTGTAGTGGCCCACTACGCTAAAATGCGCTAGCTAGAACCCTGTTAAATGAACACAGACATACACCCTCCCGCTCACTCACACTTGCCTGTTTGTTGTCTGGCTTAATACCACATCCTCAGACAGATCCTTAAGAAATGCACAAGTCCAGATGTGTGTACTGGACAGGAGGCATACCTGCCATCGGTGAGGGATGAATCCCCTTATGTTGGAGGGTGTTGGAGGATGCGACCAATGCGAGCTATTCATCCCGAGTAATTGGGGAGAGATCTCGATCGTTAGTTGGGCGAACGTTAGACACCGCATGGATCTACAACATCCTGGAGGCTTGCCAGGTGTATATGGAGAACTGTGCTGCACTGAATCTGTGGGGAAACAAGCAAACAGTTTGTGCCCATATTACTTCAGAATGGTTTATCGAGTGGTTTAGAGCTATTTTCAGACCGAAAATGTATATATATATTTGTCTCCCTGGTATGAACAAATGACCTAGAATTTTGGTATGGGAATTGTCTAGGAAAGTGCAATTTACAACCCCTATTAGTTACATGTAGACGTGTACTGTACTAAGATTTTATTCAATACGAAACATTTAGTGATATCTAAAGCTGGGGACAGCCCTGTGCACCACACAAGAAAAGTGGAAGGAAGACTGTCAAGGTTCTTCTGTTTCATATTTGCTTGCATGATAGTTATTGTTAGATGTGAAAATGATAATGCAAGAAGCTGAAAAGTAGAAACAAACTCAGAAAAACTAGGTTACCTGACCTATCCATGTTCAAAGCAGACATATAGGATATTGCAACAGACCTGACATAGCAAGAAAAACAAGAGCATACCTGTAGCATGTCCAAAACAAAAGATGTAGAAAATTGAACATTCTCCTGTAGTACCAAGGAAAGATGCCAGGATGCAGAAAATTTACGTGGACCTTCATCTTCCCAAGACTTACCCACACACCAAATACCATCACAATATATCAAGGAGTTCTTCAGGTATGCTGACCACAAACATGCACACACACACACACACTCAGATAGTCAGACAGACCCAAAACAGTACCTCCATTTTCATGTAGGTAACAACTCCATCTGCGAGTTGCATGCCACTGACACAGGACATGCATGAACCCATGTGGAAAACCCAGTTGACATTTTGCCCATGTGTGACCAAGTTCTCCCCATGTGTGACCAGGGATGTTTTGTCTCACAAGTCCAAGTGTGGAAAGTGCGTCAAAGTCCGAGTCAAATTGATTTTTTCTGCCATTTCCACCCTCTGTTTTCTCTGCCATGTGTGTGGGGTGGGGTGGTCTGCATGGTCCTTTCAGTACAGGGTAATCAGCTGAGTTAATTCCACTTAATTAGTAATTAATAAAACTTGTAACATATGTAACAGTGGGGTTCAAACACTGTCAAAATAATTGATACATGCAAGAAAAAGTGCAATTGGCGCCAGAACTTAGCAATAAGCAAAGATAGTTTGCCAAATTTATTTATCTATTTCTGTATTCTTTCACCAGGGTAAGCTCCCATCAGTGACTAGCACTGCTTTTCAGGGAGGCCCTGGATACTCATACAAATAATACATAAATACAATACAATATTTACATAGTACAACATATCGTCAAACAGGAAATAGTTTGACTTGAAACGTGTTCACTGACGTTTTGAATTCAGCACACACACAGTGTGTTTATGGTACCCCCCTCCCTCCGTGCAGGCTCCCTATGTATTATTAGTATAGCAGTTGTTGAGCTTCTAATATACAGCCATGTTGTGGCATGGTGCAGTGTACGCAGACATGGTCATATTACACAAGTATTGTAAGCACGCACAAAAACAGTGTCGCTTATTACACGAATAGATGGTTGCCGTGCCTGGCATCGCTGCGATATCTGCGCCGGCTATCCGGCACAACTGTCCGGTAATAAAATCCCATCCAACTCTAATCAAAACATGACACCCGAGTAGATGTCCTGTAGGATTCCCAACGCAGGCGGCTGTAGATATGCCGTCGTGCAAGCTCCTTACGCCACCCCTGCCAGCATAGCCCGCATTGCAGGCATATCCGACGCATTGTGGGTGCTGAAACAGAATGGAAGGGCAGTTGTGTGGCTAGCCTGGGTAATAGTCCAAGGAAGCTAGCCTGATTAAAGCTCGCTTATAGCATGGTGGCACGGCGGGCGGATTCGAACCCGCAACCTCTCGGTGCAAATCCGGACATGCTACCGCTGCGCCACGCGGTCACCACGAATGAACGAACGATAGCAGCTTTCTCAACATTCACCGGCATCTGTGGGGATGGGTCAGTTACAGCCTGATTAAATCTCGCATGTAGCAGCTCGCCCAACATCTGCTGGCCTCTGCAGGCAGGGATCAGTTACAGTACAGGACAGCAAATTTTGTGTTACACAGACTATGTGGAGGGGCCAGTTACAGCCCGGGACAGCAGAGTTTGTGTTACACAGACTACAAGGAAGCCATGTGCCCCAAAAAGATGGAGCCACCATATCTCTAGCTCGGACTATAACTTTAATAGGGTGGGGGAAAATATACTTTGGGAGTATTTAAGTTGGTCCTAGAGCCATGAGCTGTCCTGTGTAGGCCCCAGAAAAAGCCAGGCATCCAGGCTATCATCTACCCACTGATCTACATTTATACTTGACAAACTAATTGTCGTTATTTGTAGGCTTTGGAAAAAGCCTAACACCCAGACTATCATCCAGCCACAGATCTACATTTATACTAGACAAACTAACTTTTGTCATGCCTGTCATACTATCATAGATACACATGCCCATCTGAATATGGGAGGTATGGCCATGACAGAAGGTGAGGGTCGTAGTATTTATAGGGGATGGGTTCAGTATATATATATATATGTGTGTATACATGTATATATAAAGGTGTGAAGCATTCCCAAGATACTCCAGTCTGCATGTAGAACTAGAAGGCTGGAGGAATAACAGAGACGACAAGCAAGCTCACAAGCTGCTGGACTGAACAGTAGGAAGTACAAGGTAAGTACAGAGGGAAACAACTTTAAAGTGGTACATTACAGTTTACAGTTTTGCTATCAATTTCTTGTTAGCAAAACTGATGACATGTCCCAATGGAGATGTATCAAAGAACAACATTTGATATGACATTTAATGATTTATTGAGTGAAGTCTGTTATGTACAGTACAGTGATTATATTGGGCAACAATTGCATTAGTGACCATGTACATTTGTATTAAAGAGGGAGGGAGGGATGGAGGTAGGGAGGGAGGTACTGAGGAAAGGAGGGAGAGAGAGGGAGTTAGATGTGTTAGTTTTGCCCATCATGACAGTATTTCACTGACATTTGTTGTGATGTACATTTGATGTACGATAAATGTGATTATACAATACCATACCATATATGGGGGAGCTAAGATATTAGCCTCAGCCAAACAACCTCTGCTTGGAAAGTGCCCCCCTCCCACCCACCAGGGGTATCATGAGCATATAAGGGATTGATGCTTGTGTCTGTCATCAAACCTCCACTGGCAGACATAAAGAAAAGGGGACAGAATAGAAAGCCCGACAAAAACACAGCCATAAGCCAAACGAACGTCTGCTTGGAAAGTGCCCCCCTCCCACCCATGAGTGGTACCAGTTGCTGTGTCCAGCCTCCATGGCATTTGTCCAAGCACCAGTCACATGTGGATCCAATATGCGCTCAGTTTACTCCTTTCACCGCACTGATTCCACAAAGGTCAGCTCCCAGACCAGCTATGGCGCTGCCAGAGTGGCCTGCCCAGAACTCAGCAGCACTGAGGCAACGTCAAGTTATTACTGTGGTTCTTAGAGAAAAGAATTACTAGTATCAAGCGGTGAAGATGAAAGTATGAAAATGAGAAGAAAAGTTGCATCTTGAAGACTATAGAAATTCAAAATAAGACATTACAGAGTAGCCTGCCTGGTCATAACTCAGCGCTAAGGCAACATCAAGTTATTACTGTGGTTCTTAGAGAAAAAATTACAATAGTGAGAAGAAAAATGAGAAGAAAATTGCTTGAAGACTGTAGAATTTCAAATTAAGACATTACAGAGTAGCCTGCCTGGTCACAACTCAGCGCTGAGGCAACGTCAAGTTATTACTGTGGTTCTTAGAGAAAAGAATTTATCAAGCACCGAAGATGAAAGTATGAAAATGAGAAGAAAAATTGCATCTTGAAGACTCTAAACATTCAAAATAAGACATTATAGAGTAGCCTGCCTGGTCACAACTCAGCGCTGAGGCAATGTCAAGTCATTACTGTTGTTCTTAGAGAAAAAATTATCAAGCGGTGAAGATGAAAATGAGAAGAGAAATTGCATCTTGAAGGCTCTAAAAATTAAAAATAAAACATTACAGAGTAGCCTGCCTGGCCAGAATTCTGCGCTGAGGCAACGTCAAGTCATTACTGTTGTTCTTAGGGAAAGAATTACAATAGTGAGAAGAAAAATGAGAAGAAAAATTGCTTGAAGACTGTAAACATTCAAAATAAGACATTACAGAGTAGCCTGCCTGGTCACAACTCAGCGCTGAGGCAACGTCAAGGTCAAGTCATTACTGTTGTTCTTAGCGAAAAAAATTATCAAGCGGTGAAGATGAAAGTATGAAAATGAGAAGAAAATTGCATCTTGAAGAAATGTAAAATTGAAAATGAGACATTATAGAGTAGCCTGCCTGGTCAGAATTCAGCGCTGAGGCAACGTCAAGTCATTACTGTTGTTCTTAGAGAAAAGAATTTGTCAAGCACCGAAGATGAAAGTATGAAAATGAGAAGAAAAGTTGCATCTTGAATGCTGTAAACATTCAAAATAAGACATTATAGAGTAGCCTGCCTGGTCACAACTCAGCGCTGAGGCAACGTCAAGTCATTACTTTGGTTATCAGACATCTTAGAGCAAAACCTTAGCAAGCAGTCAAGTTGAAAACATAAGCAGAGAGGAATACATGCTTATAAGAATTCAAAATAATATAAGACGTTTGATAATAAGTTTTAACCAGAGTAATATTTTCCACATCGAAATACATATTTACGTTGTATATGCTCATTTATCGTTATATTCGTATTTCATGATGAATGTATATAAATTGCATATTTTGTAGGTTTACATTCCTTCTCTGAAACTAAGTGTACCAAGGTACATATCTCAGAAACAAGACTATTTTAAAGTTGATATTTCAATCTAGCAGCATTTCTTAAAGGCCGAGAACCGACATATGAAATTGGTGTGGCCCAATCTATCAGGGCGGTGTGAGGAAAAGGACTGAGTTGTAGGTTAGGCCATTTTGATTTGATTATGCGGATGACATCCTCTAAGAATCTAAAAACTGACGCGAGCCTGCCAATAAAAAAAAAGTTTGACCAAAAAAAAATTGCCTTCCTTATGAAATCTAAGTGGTCTGGAAGGTTGAACAAATGACAACCACAGATTGCTGAATACTGAACAATTATTTTCTTCATTGTTTTTTTTCACAGTCTTCTTCTTTGACCCTAGAATTGATGTTGGGGATTAGTACATGTTTTCCAATATATTTTTCTCTTAATCTACGGCATGTATTTTGCTCCTTATCAACTGCTTTGTATGAGTCAAAGCATGGTTGAAAACTTTTTATTTTCTTTTTGGCAATGGCCGAAAAGCAATGTGCGCGTGGATATCATCCATAAAATTAAGTCAGTGTGGCCTTAGTGACAGGAGTATTTCAAACACTACAGAGGCCACAACATAGGAAGGAAGGAGACTCTAGAGATCGGTAGATAGCGTAGGTGACACGGCAACAACTGGCCAGGCTGGAATGATCAGAAAAGTAGCCCATGTACGTTTTTCGTTTGTGCATTCCCTGTCAGATTTCAGAAGGTCTTTTTCGTCGCAAATCTCCATTCGGTTTAAAAACAAATGCTTTTATATACAATGTATATCACCCGGGTCCTTGAGAGCGCGACTTTGGTACAACATTGCTCGGTTTGGTGGCTGTTGTGCCCTTGTATTTGCCTGAGTATTGACCCATACCGAGGGTAGCGAGGTTGTAGGAAAGCTGTGTTTATATTCCACATAGCATAACCTCCCACCAGACTCGGCCATATGAAAGGGACGAAACTCCTGGCATATCTGGGAGGTCAAGGTAAGACATACCTTCAGCTGAACTCCAAGCAGATGTAAGGAAAGAAAAAGTAGAAAAAACACAATGCTACTACAGTTGAAAAGAGCACAGTGAAGTCCCTCTTGGGTTGAATCCAAACTCCACAAGTCCTGTCTGTAGTTCTTATCAAGCTCTCAGTCCCCACACCGGAAGATGTCAACTGTGTAGGACAGGGCACCAGTCATGCCTAGGTCAGGATGTGACTTCACTGTTGACGTGTGGGCAGCTCTTTGGTATCAGAATCAGTAGTCATAGGATATACAGGGATAAACAAGTCCACTAGCCCTATTGTCCAGGGCAAGTGAAAGTGCTGTTCAGGCAAGTGCATGTCCTACCCCACTTGTCCCATTGGGCAAGTAAGATTTTCCATTGATTTTAGTGCAATTTTGATATACTTGTTACTTTTTACAGTCATGACATCAAGCAATTGTCTACAGAGAATTCCAATGCTGGAAGTGAAAATGCATATACTAGTAACAGTGACATTTGAATTTTGGGCAAGTGAAAAATTGGTTCGGGCAAGTACATTTTTATGTGCTTGCCCGATAGGACAAGTGGATTTTAGAAAACTTGTTCAACCCTGATATAGGAGAATTCTTTATACAAAAGCAGTAAGTTCTTACTTTGCTTACGTTTTGATGTCTCTCAGACACCTTCCTCAGGTTGTGTATAAAGAATTCTACATACTTTTTTCTTTTTTCCGACCTGATGAAATTATTTTTGGAAGTTCCCAGTCACCTTGAGAGACATAGACGGTTTTTCTCTTCTCCTTTCTCCCTGTTGCCTCAAGTGTGGAGTACATTCTCTAGCCAAGTAGGAATTTGGTAATATCCAAGCAGATCCTATGGTAGCGTACACACCCCTAGGCTGGCTTCACTCCTCTGCCAGCTTTTGATACTATCTGCTTGAAGATTAGGAATTTGGGGTTGGGATGTTCTTCAACTTCAAGATACTGTCATTTATGGTCTATGTGGGGTGTCTGGAGCGCTGTAGTTGTACATTATTGAATGACTTTGTATAGGCTTGGTATGGGCCTGTCCAATATTGGTTTTCAAGGTCATGTTCATGATGTAAAAATGAATGTTATCCCATAACGGCGGACCAGTTGACAAAAAGGATCATTTGGTACTGAGTGACACATTAACCAATCAGAAAGCTTATAGATATATTTTTTTATAACATTACAGGTGACAAATTGGCTCACTGGGTTCTGAGTGACTGATACCTTATCCAATCAGAAAGCTTATACCATCACAGGTTCTAAGTGATCCACTAGCCAATCAGAAAGCTTTTACTTAGTGTCACAGGTATCTGATGACAGGGTCAGAAAGGTCATACTGGATATTAGAAATGAGGTTAGGGAGTATAGTGTACCAATGAGGTTATGTCTTATATGAGAGTGTACCAGTCTCACTTGGAGAGAGAGTAGCTTATATTTTATTCTGGAGCCACTTTTTATCACCTCCAAAGACTTGGCTCTAGTACAGGCTGTGTTTGGCGTATTGTATTCCCAAACCAAGATCATGAAAGATGTCATTCAGCCTTATCCTTCAAAGTCTGCTACTGTCCCTGCAGTTCCAAGGGAAGATGCGAGAGGGCCCAAACTTCTGTCTTTTCATCTCTAGCACAAGAGCAATTGACCACAGCTTGTACAGAACACAAGATAAAAAAAATAGAAACAGACTTCTTGCTGCAGTACTAAGGAACGTTGGCAGGAGGCACATAACCTTATCAATTCTTCGACAGGACAACAGCTAACCATAGATTAGAATTCATGACAAGCCATCATAGCTTCTTGAGTAATGGTACTAAAACATAACCTTCTTGGCAAAGGTAATAACAAAACCCTTCCTTTGCAGACCAAGTTCACTACAGTGTGTTAACAGGTTGCTCTTTGTTCCGTGTATCTCCTGAATCTGTTAGTCATCATGGAGGTTGATGCTCCCCTGGTATGTGACACCTCACCAACCTGCGCCAACCTCTGGACGTGTTTTGTAATGCACCCAAAAGAAATAAATGGATCCCCTCCCGAACCCACCCAGGGGAATCCAACCCTGCAATCCTCATTTCCCAGCCAGAGCCCATAAACCCCTGTCCGACTGGTCAGCCCTGCCCGCCACCCTCCTCCATGGCTGGCCGTGTTTGGTTAGCGGCCTGGGCGCTCACCTCATAAGCTGACCCTGATAGGAGCCGGTGCCAAAGAAAATACACTCACAGACCTGTTGTCTTCTTTTGAGGGATCCAGATGGGGGATAGGACATGAGAAAGTAGCAAAGGTGCACAGATATTGGTCTGCCAGCTCGTTTACGTACAACGCAGTCAGTCTTTTTGATTCCATTTAAAGCGTAGTGGGGCTGCCTAAATTTTAATGACTGTTGATGGGGAAAATTGTGACCGTTTTTTTACATGCACTCTTTTTTGGTCAGCTATACCCACCAACTAGCTAACAGAAAAAGACGAGCATCTAAGGAAAAGGGCATGATTTTTCCCATCAACTTCTGCTTGGAGAGTAACATGGCAGTAGAGCTTTTGCTAACATCTAATATTTCATGGAAGAAATTCTGTTTTTACTTGACAGAGATTTTGTCTTTTATCATCCCTGAATTTGTACAACTCGGAGTAAAATCTACGTTGAGTTGTTTCCCTCAGGTGCGTTTCATCCTTCATCGAGAAAAATGGTTCAGTTTATAGAATTTTCATCTAACAGTGACTTCTTTTAAAGGTATTGCTTTAAAGGTTTATACCTCTATTAACTTTGCTCATATGTGACTAATGATTCTCTTCAACAAAAAATGGTTCGTCGTTGGGACATAGACCGTAAAGGAAGTTGACAAGTTCACTGCTCATATCTTTGTCTTGACCTTCCTGTGGGAAGTAAATGTCACATCTCAGCGGATAACTGGCCCTGGCAGATAGATAAAGCAGGGGAGGTTCATTAATGTCAGCATTGGAAGGGGTGGTTCATTGCTGTCAGTAGTGGGATGTCTCCAAGCAGATGTTAGGATCTGGCTTATAAAAGTGCAGTACCCCCATTTCTTGGTAGGAGGCACTTGCAGTGTCTTTAGACTGTTCCACTATTATGTTAGGGGGACACAGCAAAGGAAGGGAACAAACCATGATCCAGTATTTTCTCTACACTGATCGTTACTGTGGTGCCCAGTTTTCATTTATGGAGACTTATCATTCAATGAAACCAGAACAGAAGTTTAAGCCAGTCATTCCTTCAGATTTGTATTTTTCATTTTAAAGATACCTATACAATTAGAAAGATAAGACATCCAGGTAATAACATTTGCCAAAAAGCAGTTGCTCAAGCAACTGGATATGGTTTTGGAAGAAAAAATACAAGGTGGATTTGGAAATGGAAAACTACATTTGTATAGCCTTTACCAGGTTTCAAATTTTACTTCTTGGGTAGCAAACTCCTGGTTTTTGGAAGCCTTTCTGGTACAGTACTTTTCCAGTAACCTGTGGAGCCTTGGTAGAGGCTAAGGAAACTGAGAGGAGTTTTGGTATTGATGATGGTCAGACTTGAGGAAAAACAGATGAGTCAGCATTTGTGTGTGTGTGTGTGTGTGTGTGTGTGTGTGGGGAACTGTACTGTTAATCTTAAAACCTTCCTTTGCAACGCCAACGGCTTGATTTTTGCAATTTTCACTGTAAGTAACCTCCCTGTGATACCACATATATGTGTTCTTATCATTTTTTCTGCCCTGCAAGAGAATTTTGTTAATGACCAACTAAAGGAAAACCTGTGAGGAATTAAATTCACCACAAAAGTAGATATATTTACAGTATAAAGTAAGTGCTGCTTCTGATAAAAGAAAACATGGGGTCATGAGGGGAGTTTTGGAATACCCCCACCCGTATTTGTATTTTACACACAACTGTTGTTTCAGGGCTGAGGTAGGGAAAACAAAATATGGGGTGAGATGATAGTTTTGTAATTCATCTGACGGGTATGTTGGTTTTTGTGTTATAACATTGAAAAGAAAACTGTTCAGGCTTCCAGAATGGTTGACTTATACTTCGTTTTAATCTTTTGATGCTAGCTTTCTAGAAATGTTAGAAAAGAAAACAAGAAAATAGTTACTTTTAAGAAAACAGTAACACTATTGTATGCTAAAACATTGATGAAGCCATATTGTCACTTCCCCTGTACTATGGTATGAATACAGAAAGTTCTATGCCATTTTTACCATATTTGATACCCCCTCACCCTTTGAACCAGTGACTGAGGAAACATAATAGATGCACCTTCGATGATGAATATACAAGTGTGAATGTTTCCTCTTTCGGGTCTACTGTCAGAAAATAAGGTGATGCATTGTAGAGGGATCAGCATCATAGGTGGTCAAGGAGGTAAATCAATGTTGCTGAACTTTTGACTTTGTTGTTCTTGTTGTAAATCGAGTGGATTGTTGTTGATTTTCGGAATGATACGTGGCAGATTTATTTGTAGAGGGGGGATGAAGTGGTGTAAATACTGGTACAAGATGTGACAAGTTAGCGCAGCTCAAGGTCTCATTCCTGTATTACTTCGAGTGTATAGTCTTAGTGTCAGACACTGTAGTCTAAAAGTGTGTGTGTGTGTCTTTGAGTGTGTGTGTGCTTGTGTGTGTGTGTGAGTGTGTGTGTGTGTGAGTGTGTGTGTGCTTGTGTGTGTGTGTGAGTGTGTGTGAGTGTGTGTGTGTGTATGATGTGTGTGTGTGTTTCTTTGAGTGTGTGTGTATGTGCGCGCGCGTGTGTGTGTGTCTTTGAGTTTGTGTGTATGTGCGTGTGTGTGTGTGTGTGTGTGCGTGTGTGTGTGTGTGCGTGTGTGTGTGTGTGTGAGTGAGCTTCAGGTGTAAGCCTTTAGAGTAGAGAAGAGTAGAGTGTCAAACCTCTGCCTGTGTGCTTGGCTAAAAACATGAGCTGCAGCGAAGCCACACATTTACCACTAGCTATCGAATATGCTGTTGTTTTGGCACATCGCATTTACCTTAACTTTATGGTTCATAGATCTACTGATGGTTATTTCATCTGACAATGGAACTGGTCGAACAACAATGTGCTAAGGTTTGGTTAATCTGATGTGCCCTGGGGAATGGAGAGGGGAGGGGTGTCCTGTCAGCTTCAAAAATCCATTTGTCATAGCCTATATATCCCTGCCCAGGTTAAGAACGGACAATTAGGGTCTGTTCCCTGACCTCATTTTCCCTGCATGCTACAGTCCCTTTGGAAACACTGGTCACATAGTTACAAGGTCTCCTTTGGTGGATTCATAGGGTAGCAATTGGCTATATAGAATAACATGGCAGAGGGGTTATCTGGCCAAAGAGTACAGTTTATAGCTTGGAAGGAATAATATCCTTACCACTGGTCTGGTAAAAACCTATTTTTGCAGAAATTACTATCCATACCCTTTGAATAGTAGCCTGCTTACCAGACCCAAGCCCGATCTCAAAAATATCTGTCGATAGATGTCTGGTATCCAGGCTATTTGAATAGGGGAATTTTAGTTTTTTACTGAAGCTGTGGTACCTTGGTTGGTGGCGTTGCTTCGTTCTAAATTGAATTTGCTTTGCCCTTGGCTTTTAAATTGTTAATATGACGCAAAACGCACAAATAGAACTTAAAGTAAAAGTACAACAAGATAAGCATAAATTTTTTTTAAAACGAAGAACATACATTGAGCTCTCTGTCAAATCGCTCGACCACAGTGATACACAAGCGTACACCAATGTACACCAAGGCGTACGGTTACTCTCCAAGAAATTACTTTGCTTGGAGAGTATTTACATAGCTTCAGTGAAATCCCCCCATTAGGAATCCCTAGCAGAGGCTAGTGGACACCCAGGTCCCGTGATTCACCTTTCCCCCACCACCGTCCATAATCAATTGGGCATCAGAGTGTGGGAACCCACCAGGCTGTGTGTCATCCTGTGTCACCCCTGACTCCACTTTCTGAAGAAGCAGCTCGCCCCCCACTGTGGTCCAGCTCTGTGCATTCGTTCTGCAGGAGCCTGGCCCCAGAGGGGTGAGCTTCAGCAGCTTCTGGTTGGGGATAAACTGTTTTTTTGCAAGGCCATTTCAAATGACCACTTCTATGCAACAAACGTTCTGCAGAAGTTTGTGTCACCCCTGACTCCGCTTTCTGAAGAAGCAGCTCGCCCCCCACTGTGACCCAGCTCTGTGCATTCGTTCTGCAGGAGCCTGGCCCCAGAGGGGTGAGCTTCTGAAGTTCTGTAGCTTCTGGTTGAGGATATTAAACTGTTTGGTTTCTTCAATGCAAGGCCGTTTGACTAGTCTGGATACCAGACCCTAGTCCATGGTTCCTTTCAATGCAAAGCCGTTTGACTTGACCACTTGTATTGTAGGCAACTAACTACATTATTTCTGCAGGAGCCTGGCCCCAGAGGGGTTAGCTTCTGTAGCTTCTGGTGGGGATATTAAACTGTTTGGTTTCTTCAATGCAAGGCCATTTGACTAGCCTGGATACCAGACCCTAGCCCATGGTTCCTTTCAATGCAAGACAGTTTGACTTGACCACTTCTAGGCAACAAACTTCTGCAGGAGCCTGGCCCCAGAGGGTTTAGCTTCTGTAGCTTCTGGTTGAGGATAAACTGTTTGGTTTTTGTGAATGCAAGGCCGTTTGACTTGACCACTTGTAGGCAATGAACTTCATTATTTCTGCAGGAGCCAGGCCTCAGAGGGGTTAGCTTCTGCAGCTTCTGGTTGGGATAAACTGTTTGGTTTTTTGCAAGGCCATTTCAAATGACCACTTCTTTGCAACAAACGTTCTGCAGAAGGTTCTAGTTGGAGATAAACTGTTTGGTTTTGTGAATGCAAGGCCGTTTGACTTGACCACTGCTAGGCAATGAACTAGTTGAGGGTTGATGGTTGTAGGAAATCACTGTGCCAGGAGGTAGCAGGGAATATTGGTTTTGAAGGCTTGTACACAAGAGGGAAACAGTTGCTATCGAGAGAAAATTGTCCACTCTGTTTGAGACATTGTTGGCAGTTTTCAAGTCGTTGTATATTCATATCTGAAGAACAATGTAAGATTATAGTTTATACTCTATGGAGATGTGTGGGATTATATTCTAGCTTATAATTCCTTACCTCTGAGTGTCTATGATGTATCTATGTATTCTTTTAAACAGCGCTCTGTTCATCTGGATAAAAAGTTAACTTTATGCTTGGAAAAGCAATCATGAACATCTATTTCAGGAAGAAGTATTTTCCTTTGGGTTCCAGCATTGACTACAGTTCACCCAGTTCCTTACATAAAGCAGTTGATGTACTCGACACAAATAGTTTTCACACAAGGCTAATCATTTCTTGATACTGATCTGGATTTGGGTACCTCCTACAGTTTTTACACAGAAAGTGGGTTGTCATGTTCCCTTCCCCTGTGTGTGATGCTGGGAGGGTGTGTTTCTGGTGTTGGATGAAGGATGGGAGGGAGTTACTGTCACACTGTCTGTCATCATCATGACTCATGCATGGTGTTTTCTTTCTTTGTCATCGTCACCCAAATCTTCAGCTATGCACCCGGATGCATCTGTCTCTCTGTTGGGTGAAAAGTTTCCGTCCATTCTTCAACCGCCTTGTCCCAATTCATGTGACAGTCTCCTCTTCTATTCACCGCGGAGAACAACAGGTTGCTATGGAGACCGCACCACTTTGGGGATGTATTCCGCCCCCCTCCCCAGCAAGTGGTCCACAGTTTTGCCCCTGAATGGGTTCCCTCTTTCTTCCCTGCCCCAGGAAGCCGTCCCCGGGATTAATTGCATGTTTTTGAGGGCTTCTCAAGCAGATTTCCATGGTCCAGGCGAGGATGAAAGGGGCACTGCAGAAATTCTGCATCACAATATGAGCCTGGAAACAAAGGCATTACTGTGCATCGGCTAAGCAAGTTTTCGGGGCAAAACTATTAGTAATTTCTAGTCAGGCTGGGTACACCAGAGGTAATCATCTTCACTAGACTGCCCAGATATATAATTTGGGAGCAGATTCGTTTGGGACCCAGTTTTTCTCATTGGCTCGAGGGATGATAAACAACCATGATAAAGAGAATGTCTTTGCTCCAGGTTTAAGACAAGGTTTAGTAATCAAACTTCTGGTAAAAGGTTGACAAGTTAGTCTTCTGCTATGTTCCCAAGTGTTTTTTTGTTGTTCTTGTTGTTTCTCTTGAACTAGCCATGCCAGAAACATGACATTTGCCCCCAAAAAAGCGTGCTAAGTAGGATACACTTCGTCATTCTGTTACCCCCCTTTCCCCAACCCCCTCCTACAGAAAAATGACTTGTTTTGGAGAGATGCACACGTCTACCCTGGGAGCCAGACAGGACCGGGTAGCTAGCGAGTTTTGTTCGGGGACCCAAGGCAGTCAGCCCGCAGATCTCACATTAGTGCTCCGGGGGAGTTTAAGCCTGAAGGAGTTATCGTAGATAAACTGTCCTAGCTGCCCGATCCCGGCTGGCTCTCAGGGTAGCACACGTCATGTGAGCCACGAAAAGATTCACTGGTAGAGAGACTATACTTTAAGTGCGGATGGTGACATTGTATTGTGAGTATTTCTGACTCGGGTTCTTCTGTAAGTTCTGACACCGCCCCCCTCCACATAAAGTATAGGTGAAGTAGGCAGCACAACTTTATTGCACAACAATTGCACACGGTACAATGTATGGCAACAACCATTACATATAGATGACTATTTCTGTTTTGGAAAGACAGTGTTGTGGTGCACACATGTCTTTTGCAGAGGTATGTGTGTCTGTGCTGACAGCTGTCCATCCTGGAACTGAGATGAAAGGAGCTACTGCCAAGCCTCTTCCTGTGTCTAACTGGCACACATGTCATTCTGGGGGGAGGGGGGTGACGAAGACTGGCACACATGTCAGTGGTCAACCTGTGGGGAGGGGGGTAACAAGGGTGGCCATGGCAAGTGCATAAGAACCTCCCAAAAACTAGCTACAATTGCTGCAAAGAGGAGATTGAGACTAGCCTGCAGAACCAAGCTCTGTTGTTTGAGTGTTTGGAGCTTGGGGAGATGGGAGAGACCAAGATAGTTGTTGAGGAGAAGAAGGAGTTGGAAGTTAGCAGACACCTACAGCTGCTGTGTCCATAAAGCCACTGGTGGTCCAGCTGACTTCCTCTTTCCTGCTGTCCTCCTGCCACGAACCTGTCACTCAACTGTCACTCACCTGACATCACTGAGGGGATGGTGTGTCGTGGAGTGATTTAGGGCTTCCTGTAGGTTTTTGAATTAGTAAAACACACTATTAGAAGGCAGGAATTGTGATGTTTTACAGAGTTAGCTGTAGATACGTGTGTTGGGTTCTTTAAGGTGCAGAGGTTTGGCACCTGGGCCTGGAGCTTGAAGCTCCTTCATACATACATAAACGTAGAGTTATCTCCTTGGCATAGAGTTTAGAACCTGTACAAACTTTCGTTCAAAGTATTCACTAAGTCTGTCATATCATTCAGTTTCTCCATTCACATCAGCTGCCTTTAGGCATAACAAACTTATTTTGAGCTTTAGGTACAAGCTGCACAAGACCGGGCTGTACGGTTTGATCCACTCACACCAAGATTGACCCCTAATCTTTTGTATAACCGATAAGTGTGGTGCGATCTTTCAATGAGCCTTCATGAGGAGCGCAAGCAATGTGAAGATGTCTGCTATTACCCTAGTGTCTTACATACCCTGTTCATACCTAAGAAAAGAGTATAAAACTTTGATTTTAAATTGTTGTCAATCCTTTTCTCACCACCCCCAAACACCTTGGGGGCCTCCTGTCAATGCTGATGCCTGTCCCAAATGTGTGCAGGTCTCTAGTGCCAATCTCTCACTGAATTATATTCCACCACATGGCCTTTGTGGCTGGTCATTTCATTGCCCACATTTCTAATCTACTGTTGCCATGGAGGGAAAACACAACAGACTCGGTGCATGAGGTTTTATTGGCCTCTGTTTCATTAAGTGTGGGAAGGTGTGAGAATGTGACAAATGTTGGAAGGTCTGCATGCAGTTTTTCGTGAGGCATAGTGAGGTATTTTGATCGTAGCTTGCCCACTGTAATTCGTTGGTGAATTACTTGTAAATCATAATTGGTCATTCTGATTTTACACAGTCTGTTATCTCTTATGTGAATTCATGTACGAAACATGTATAAGCACTATGACATATTATTTGTAACGCCAAGTACCAGCCATCCATCCATCAGTCCTATAGCCAGGTAGCCGTAGGGGCAGTCTGTCTGTCCACAAAGGTTCTCCACTTCTGACGCCCAGTATACCAGATTGTAGAAGTCAACCAGTGTCTGGTTGTGTTCGCAGACTAGTTTTGCCACCCACCTCATTAGTACAATGGAACAATCCAATGAACTCTTTCCCAAGAACAAGTTGATTTTCTGAATTTACCAAACATTGCCAACCCTCCTAAACATTGCCAGGATCCCCCCATGCAGACCCTCCTGTGTTGTGTGTGACATCCCCCATGCGGACCCTCCTGTGTTGTGTGTGACATCTGTTGACCAGGATCCCCCCATGCTCACCCTCCTGTGTTGTGTGTGAGGGCTGACGTCACAGTTGAGCTGCGCGGTAGAAGGCCCAAAATGGGAAGACGATTTGGGTGTGACTTAAAATCCTTTCAAATCTTCTTTTTCCTTGAAAATTTTGGCCCAACCAGTAGCCTTTTTGTGATAGAAGGAACATGTAAGGTCTAATCTTTCCCATTTGTGTCAAAATTTGCTCAGTTTAGCAGTTTAGGTGGCGCGCAGAAGGATTTTAGTTGTTGTGTCATATTGGTGGTATCAGGAGAAAACTGGGGTCAAAGTTGAGGTTTCTTTCATAGAGCGGGGATTCCTCGGAGTTTGAGGTGGTTGACCCTCTGTTTTCTTTTAGTTTTTACAAAGATGACCCTTGTGGCTGTCTGGTGGAGAATTTTTGTTAAGATTGAAGTTGGGGTTAGTACTTTTCTGAAGCCTTGTTTTAGTGTATTTTATAATGCTTTCCTATGTAGAGGTCCAACTGACCAGGATCCCCCCATGCACACCCTCCTGTGTTGTGTGTGACATCTGTTGACCAGGATCCCCCATGCAGACCCTCCTGTGTTGTGTGTGACATCTGTTGACCAGGATCCCCCCATGCACACCCTCCTGTGTTGTGTGTGACATCTGTTGACCAGGATCCCCCCATGCACACCCTCCTGTGTTGTGTGTGACATCTGTTGACCAGGATCCCCCCATGCACACCCTCCTGTGTTGTGTGTGACATCTGTTGACCAGGATCCCCCCATGCACACCCTCCTGTGTTGTGTGTGACATCTGTTGACCAGGTTAATCCCATATAATCCCCACTTGATGAGTTCTTAGTTCTTCCCTGCCTCCAGCCTAAAAACTCATTTCCCCAGACAAAGGGGGAAAAAATCATCCAAATCCGCCACCAGGCACAAGACAACTCTCCATCCTTTCACTAGAGGTTTCCTTTTTGTATAAGAGACGTGAATGTGTGAAAACAAAATTGCTTTGTGTTGTATGATTTATATTTATTGGAGTTCAAGCTATAACATGTGTTGAGAAGAAAGCAGTTTGATTTAAAAGCCTACCCTTCAAGCTGAGGTGTTCTGTTTTTGTCAAGGTTTTATTTATAGTTGTATTGTTGTTGCTGTTTATTTGAATCTACATAACCTACTAATATCTAATACTACCTGCAATTTCCTTTATTTTTAGCCTAGATTCCAGACCCCAGCCTGATCGCAATGATATAATATCAGGATCTCAGTTGGCCTGTATTGTGTTGGCATCCAGGCTATTTCATTTTCCTCAAAATAGGAAAAAATCAGCAAAATAACCTTTGCTTTGGAAGTTTTGGAGTAATAAAAACTATATATAGACATACATCTGTATATGGCATATTCACACATTGGTGATTCACTGCCCCCCCAACCAGGGATTGTAGTGCTGCATGAATCACCTATGCAGGAATAGTTTATTGGGTCCCCCATGATAAATTAATTAGCAGCTTGGTGGGTTGATTCCTCCTCCCCCACCTCCCCTGATTATGGCCCTGGTGTTGATAAGGGGCCTGACAGCCTTTCTAATGGGTTTATTGTCATTAATCTGTTGGTGGTGTGTGTACAACATAAGTGTAGACACACTTTTCTATCTTCCTAGGTGTGAATATGATATTATCACCAACACGTTGGTTACCCCCTTTTCCTGTCAGGCCTACCGTTTTAGAGCTAGATATTGCGACATACAACTGATTTATTGCAAATAGTTTGAACTTATGTTTCAACCTGTAAGATTCTGATTTCTTGATTCTGTTGCTGTTTATCTTCCGAGGTGTGAATATGACATTGTCACAGACATATTGGTTACTCCCTTTTCCTGTCACTCCCACCGTTTTGGGGCCAGACATTGTGAAAAATACTTGATTTATTGCAAGTAGTTTTAACTTCTATTTCAAGCTGTAAGAGTCTGATTTCTTGATTCTGTTACTGTTTATCTTCCTAGGTGTGGATATGATATTATCACCAACACGTTGGTTACCCCCTTTTCCTGTCAGGCCTACCGTTTTAGAGCTAGATATTGCGAAATACAACTGATTTATTGTAAATAGTTTTAACTTATGTTTCAAGCTGTAAGATTCTGATTTCTTGATTCTGTTGCTGTTTATCTTCCAAGGTGTGAATATGACATTGTCACAGACATGTTGGTTACTCCCTTTTCCTGTCAGGCCCAACGTTTTGGGGACAGACATTGTGAAATATATTTGATTTATAGCAAGTAGTTTTAACTTCTATTTCAAGCTGTAAGAGTCTGATTTCTTGATTCTGTTGCTGTTTATCTTCCTAGGTGTGAATAAGATATTGTCACTTCACGACTTAAACATTGGTTACCCCCTCTACCTGTTACACCCACAGTTTAGGGGCCAGACATTGTGAAATATACCTGATTTATTGCAAGTAGTTTTGCCTTCTGTTTCAGCTGAAAGATTTCTTGATTCTGTTGCTGTTTATCTTCCAAGGTGTGAATAAGATATTGTCACAGACATGTTGGTTACCCCCTTTTCCTGTCAGGCCTACCGTTTGGGGCCAGACATTGCAAAATATACTTGATTTATTACAAGTAATTTTAACTTCTGTTTCAAGCTGTAAGATTCTCACAGACCACTTGAGTATATCAATACTTCTTGATTCTGTTGCTGTTTGTTAAGAAAAAGAAACAATGTGAAAGGGAAGCTGTTTATGTGTGTGGGTATTTGAAACTGGAGTACTTTTTTATTAGAAAATTCTTGTTGACATTGAGTTGATATCAGTGCCTTCCATGCAGGAGATAGTGCAAAGTCTTCTCCATCTTCATCTACGTTTGTCTAAAACCCAATATTTGTGGACTGATTAGGGAATGATAACCTTTTTATTTATTACTCGCACCTGGACCATCTGGGTTTTTGTTTGCTTGATTCTCCAGTGATTTAATTAGGTTGTGTGTGGATGGGGCTGGCAGCACATGGTTACTTCTGAAGAGTTTGTTATGCTTCAGCACAGGTGTTCCCGGGTTATTACAAGCTCGCAAGGTGTTGAAAGAAGGAGGGCTTTGTTACCTTGCCTGGAACCCATGGCAGTGACAAAAGAGCCTGTCTTATATCATACCCAAGAATGTCATTCGTGCACGACTTTTCGTGCCGCAAGTTTCACATCTGTGCGTGGACTGAAAGAAGGTCTTGTAATTCCACAATAAGACACGCAAGAAGACAAGATCAGTCATGCGTCTTATGAATTGTAACACCGTCTTCACTACTACATCTTCACTAGGGTTGTCATACTTTTGATTATTTTTCCGTCCAACTTATACTTTGGGACTCCGTGTTTTTTATTTTAGTTGTCAGATCTGCCATTTCAAGCTTACAAAAAAAATGTCATGAATATTGTTCCTTGGAGTTTAGATTTTTAGATGAATGGTGAAAAATAGTTTTTCTGTCCATACATTGATACAAACTACATGTAATTTCCATCCTTGGACGAAAGGACGGGTCGAGTAGACAGCCCTGTACAGGTATGACAGTTATTTACAACCCGATCACTCATCTCTATGGTATGGGTGTCTCGGAAGGAATTTTTCTCACGCAGCAAGACAGGTCCTGTCATTCCCTTATGGGTAATACATAGGAGATGGACACAATGTTATTAATTTAGAAATTGAAATGCTAGTCATCACGGAGATATGAAACATGCCATCCTTTTCCTGTTGTTTTGATTGATGTCAAAGGGGTTTGGTAATGCTTACATATTTAGGAGATGGACACGATTTTTGAATATAGAAATTGTAATGCTAGTCATGACAAAGATGCCATTTGGGAAATTCAGAAATCTTCATGCTGGCCATGGCAGAGATATGAAACATGCCATCCTTTTCCTGTTGTTTTGATTGATGTTAAAGGGGTTTGGTAATGCTTACATATTTAGGAGATGGACACGATTTTTGAATATAGAAATTGTAATGCTAGTCATGACAGAGATGCCATTTGGAACATTCAGAAATCTTCATGCTGGCCATGGCAGAGATATGAAACATGCCATCCCTTTCCTGTTGTTTTGATTGATGTTGTAAGGGTTTATTGAAAGGGAAGCAGAGTGACATCAGAGACAGGTACTGTCATATTTACATATTTAAGACATGGATACAATGATGTTTATCTAGAAATGGTAATGATGGTCATGACGTAGATATGAAACATGCCACCCTTCTCCTGTTGTTTTGATTGATGTTGGAAGGGTTTATAGAAAGGGAAGCAGAGTGACATCAGAGATACTTACATATTTCAGACATGGATACAATTATATTTATCTAGAAATGGTAATGATGGTCATGACAGAGAGATATGAAACATGCCATCCCTTTCCTGTTGTTTTGATTGATGCTGGAAGGGTTTATTGAAAGGGAAGCTGACACCAGAGCCCCGTCCCGTCCAGGTGTGCGGAGTTTGCGGTAGAGACGAGGTATGGGGATGCATTCACGCCGGGGGATCAGCGACACGGTCGGCTGTGTCTGTCATTGTGCTTCGCTTTGTCCATCATCCCGGCTGGCATGTGTCAAAGTTAGTCCGGCGTTATGAGGGGAACCCGCGGGACCCTAGCTGGTTGTTTTCCTTAGCGCCTTGTTGGGGATTTAATCAAGGCAACAGGTTTGAAGGATGTTTACCTTGGTCAGATAGGCTATCAGGCGCATTTGTTTGCCCATTGTTGTCGGCGGCTGCGTACCTGTACTGTGTATGTTACCTATCAGTCCGGCCCTTTCATGGGGGGAGGTGTTGTACCACACCTGTTCTAACACACCTAACCAACAGCCCGCACCTTTGTCTCACTCACAATGCTGCCGGCCTTTCCCACTGAGGACTTACATCTGGACTCTGGTTGGGAGGATTGCAACTACGCGCCAGTGGGACCCTCCGAGCACGGAGTATCCACACGTTCGCTTTCTTCTTGCCAGGCCCAGTTCTTGCGGCTTCATCAACGGCAGTACGTTGCACATGTGTGAAGACTTGAACGTGCCGTAACCCTGTCATGGGGCCAGGAAATAACACCGGGAAAGCTCATACATGGTAAGCACATCTCAGGTTGTTCACACGTTCTATTCTTGCCAGGGCAAATTCTTGCGTCTTCATCAAAAGGCGTTTTTCGGGTCACTCTCGCTCTCTGTATGCAAAGTTTGAGAAGTTGAACGTGTGCTGTAATGCTACAAGCCAAACAAGCCAAGATGGGGTCCGAGGGAAGTTACACCGACAAAGCTCCAATGTGGTAAGCATATCTCAAGGTGAACACGTTCTCTGGCCAGTCCTGGTTCTTGTGTCTTCATCGAAAGGTAGTTTAACGCTACAAGTAACTTTGGAGCCAGTACTGTATGTATGTCACTAAAGCACTACTTATTAAACATGGTAAAAGAATATCTCGAGGTGTCCAGGCTTTCTCACCAAGCCTAGTTGAGTAGTTCTTCGTCAAAAGACAGGTCACTCTCAGTAAATGAGTTCTTCTATCTTCGTCAGAAGATTTCCAGGTGACTCTCACTCTCAGTAGTGCACGTGTGAGGAGTTAGAAGTGCTGTATATATGGCTACCATGGGTCTAGCAGGATGTGAAACTAGCACTGCTCATACGTGGTAAGCATGTCTCTAGGTGTACACGTTTTCTTGCCAGGTGTAGTTGCTGTGTCTTCTTCGTCAGAAGATTTCCATGTCACTCTCAGTAGTACACGTGAGGATTTAGGAGTGCTGTATGGCTACCATGGGGCTAGCAGGATGTCACACCAGCACTGCTCAAACGTAGTAAGCATATCTCTAGGTGGACAGGTTTTCCTGCCAGGTGTAGTTGTTGGGTCTTCTTCATCAGTAGATTTCCAGGTCACACACAGTCTCAGTAGTACACATGTGAGGATTTAGAAGTGCTGTATGGCTACCATGGGGCTAGCAGGATGTCACACCAGCACTGCTCAAACGTAGTAAGCATATCTCTAGGTGTACACGTTTTGTCACCAGTCCTGGTTCTTGTGTCTTCTTCATCAGGAGATTTCCATGTCACTCTCAGTAGTACACGTGTGAGGATTTAGAAGTGCTGTATGGCTACCATGGGGCCAGCAAGCAGGATGTGACACCAGCACTGCTCAAATATGGTACAGCTATCTCTCTACTCCCTCTGCCTGCCACATTTGTCCTTCCCCTGTCGGAGGAAGTCACACCAGCGTGCTTATCCGTCTGATGTTCCTCAGGGCTGTAATTTTTTTCGCGCGGACGGGCGGGAGGTCGTGTCAGCCCGTGCGGCGGCTTTGCTTACCTGGAAGCCGTGCCCGAGGGCATCTGACCCCGCCAACGTTCGTGCTCACCGCCGTGTGACATTCCCCACTCGCTAGCCATCATTTCAGTGCCGGTGAGATTAATAGGATGATGGCCTGTGATGAGGGATTACTGGAGCCAATGTTGCCTGCTCCAACGTAAAGCCATCGGTTCCTCCCTGGTCAATCGATAACCGCCCTGAGTTAACAACCTGCTACGGAGCTTGGTATGTGGTCTTGTGGATGTTGAATTGGAATCTTAAGGTCCTGGGTTGGAATCCCTTGCAGGCCCCAAGTTTTGTGCCCTACGGCATACTTTTTCCTTTCTTGGCTTAGGTGAAAATGAGTACCTGCTCCAATGTTGATGAAGTTGGAGTTTGGTACGTGGCAAGGTGGTAATGTGGATAGTGACTTGGAATCTAAAAGTTCTGGGTTTGAATGCAAATGTTGTGCCCTTAGGAAAGGCACTACATACTTTTTCCCTCACTTGACTCAGGTGAGAATGAGTGCCTTCTCCAATATTGACAAATTTGTGGAGTTTGTGGTAATGTGGTTAGGGAAGTTTACATAGATTCTCAATGTTCTAGGTTCCCATCCATAGCATGCCGCAGTGCACCAGTGCATTTTGATGACAGCCTTTGAAGCTCAGTGGGTGTAAAATTCTGAAGCCCTAGTCCGAACTTCTGACGGTGAGAAAGTACTGGAGACCATTAGGTGTTTAACCATTGAAAGATGAAGGTAAGACTTGCTGGTAGTAAGATATGCAGGGTAAAAGTTTCTCAAGCAAGTGAATACTTAGTAGATGTTGAAAATGATTTGAAGACGTTTCAGGTAGCACCCACCACCTTTGTCAGTGACTGTACCACGAAAGGGTACTAAATGTTACAACACAAAAAAAAAACATACACAAAATGCAACAATGACCTAGATCTTTACATCTGCTTGGACATAAGGCGTGTAACACCCTTGTCCAAAGTTCTAAAGGTACGAAAAGTATTGAAGACGCAGGTGTTAATCCTTTGTGCATTGTGCGTCACAGGTATTCGTCTCACACGTAGATCATTGTTACCTGTGGACAGTACAGATGTCGGAGATGGTCAGCTCTGTGTCAGCGGGAGGATTAGCCCGCGGGGATTAAGTTTTAATCCTAGGACAAGTTTGCCCTAGTGCCTAATCCCTCCCAGCCCCTGTCCATCATTGTCAAACCCCCTGCCCCTGTATGGGTCGCCCTTATTGCCGACCTGTCAGATTTGATTACCCAGCGTCAGAACTCAGTTTAATTTGCAGTCAGGGGCCATTAAACAATACAAAACGTTTCCCGCTCGGACTGGGCGCTAATCCGATGGACCGGTGGTACATCACAGGCCCCTGTCACTGGTCTGCGCTTTGAAGAGGTTTGATTATTGGGCGTTATGTTTCATGCCTAAGTCAAACGTTTAATAACAAGGACACAGCAAGTGCTGTTTGAGTGTTTGACTAGCCTCCACCGGACCTTCATACCGGGGTACGGGATTGTAGAATTCAGCAAAAGTTGGAAAAAATTGGCCAGGGGAGTCAGTCTACGCTTAGGTTCATGTTCCCCCTCCGATCAGCTCCTCTGGTAGCAAAACTCCTCTGGCAAATTATTCTCCCTATAGTAATAATAATAGTCAGTCTGGTAGAGACTAATGTTTGACAGTCAACTTGGAGGACTTTGTTCCACAAAAGTTAAGGAAAAGGTAGCGAAGGTTGTTCCTTCTGCACCTTCAGTATCCATGGTCGTACCTGATGTTTCATTCATAAGTCGAAGGTTTGATAACAAGGACACAACATGTACTGTTTGAGCCTTTGACAGTCGGCTTGGAAGACTTTCTTGTATGAAAGTTGAGGAAAAGGTACTGAAGGTTGTTCCATCTACACCTTCTGTATCCATGGTTGTACCTGATGTTTCATTCATAAGTCAAAGGTTTGATACCAACAAGGACACAACAAGTACTTTTTGAGCCTTTGACAGTCGGCTTGGAAGACTTCCTTGTAAGAAAGTTGAGGAAAAGGTACTGAAGGTTGTTCCTTCTATACCCTTAATGTTCCGTGGTTGTATCTGATGTTTCATTCATAAGTCGAAGGTTTGATAACAAGGACACAACAAGTACTGTTTGAGCCTTTGACAGTCGGCTTGGAAGACTTTCTTGTACGAAAGTTGAGGAAAAGGTACTGAAGGTTGTTCCTTCTACACCCTCAATGTTCCATGGTTGTACCTGAATGTCTGCGGTGGCAGAGCAGTATTTGTGAAGTGCTAAAAACGTCGCCCAGCCTTTTCATGATCATCCTCCGGTTGAGTGAGAGGCGGAGGATGTCACCTGTGGGAAGGTGCTGCGGGAGAATGTCACACCTGAGAAAATAAAGCTGTGCGTGCCAGCTACATTGTTGTTGTACTGAACTGTACTGAACTGTATGCATCATGTGGTACTGTATGGCATCGGAAAGTTTTGGGTGTTAAAGTTGGAATAACATTAATAAGCAAAAAATGGAAGTGTTTTCACTGAAGACTATAATTCAAAATATTACAAATATTATACAAATAACCTTTGCAGTGACTTGGATTCTACAAGGTGTATTTGCAATGATATCACAACTTCTAACCTCAACTTATTGTCAAATAACTGACAAAAAAATATGAGGGTAAATGAGGAAAAATTCTCACCTGAGGATGTCACCTGTGGGAACGTTGTGCGGGGAATGTCACACCTGAGAAAATAAAGCTGTGCGTGCCAGCTACATTGTTGTTGTACTGAACTGTACTCATGTATGCATCATGTGGTATGGCTGTGGAAAGTTTTGTGTGTTGAAGCTGGAAAAACATTTATTAACAGAAAATAAAAGTGTTTTCACGTAAGACAGTTATTCAAAATATTACATATAATATGTATTATTGACAACCCCATACAGTGACTCTGCTTCTATAGGTGTATTTGCAATAATGTCACAACTTCATAATTTCAACTTTGATATTGTCAAATAACTGACAAAAAACATGAGAGGAAATGAGGAAAACTTCTCTTAATTCTTACTTAAATTGGCAGAGGATGTCACACCTGAGATAAATAAATAATAAAGTAATAAAGAAAATAAAGCTGTTCCTTCACTGTGCCAGCTACATTGTCTTCGAAGGTACATCATGCGGAATGGCAGTGTGCCTCTCAATAACACGTATAGACAAGAAATAAAAGTGTTTTCATCAATTCAAGTATTTATAAGAATGTCGCCATTCATAACTTAAACATTTGAATTGTGTGTGTTGCTTCAATTTTCATAAAATAGAATTTTAAAAGAAAACAAGGGCTTACATGAAGAAAATTTCTCTTAGTTGTCACTATAAACTCACCTTTTTTCTGTCATTACTTGCTTCACTATTATGATTATATACATGTGATGAATATCTTGCATAGTCACTGATCCGTACACAATACAATTTCATTCAAACGCTTTACAAGCATGATTTATTTGATTGATTTTCTTGTACCTGTTATTTTATTTTACACTTTCCATTCTTGTGATGTCCATCTTGTTTTAGTTTATCCCGTTGCCCCATGGCTTTTGTCAACACGGTACATGTGGGAAACCGTGCAATAAGTGATCAAACCTCCTCTTCGCTGCAACTTGTAAGAGCTAATCACGCCTCGCGCTCGGCGGTGTGGTACCCCAAACAAATACAGGCCAGGATTTAGATTTACAGTGTCTGCACTTGTTTCCCTCCAGAGGGCCGGGAAAACCGCCGTAGGAATGCTTTCTCCTGCTAAGAAAACAATCAGAGATGTCCCAGGTCTTCCAGGGTGCATTAGATAGCGGGGTGATGGGTGTGCTCGCTGTATAATGTGTTCTCCACACTTTGTAACATTTCCAGATTTCCGTCGGACTTCGTCCGTGTGTGTAGGAAGGGTGTTACTCCGGGGAAAGTGTTTTTTTATCTCTGGGTGTTACCAGCCTTCTTCTTCCAAAGGCCATCTCTTCGTCTATTGAATGTATAATGTTATGCATAAATTTGTATACTCTTGATTTACTCCACTCAGTCAGTGTAACATTTCCAGATTTCCGTCGGACTGGTGTGTAGGAAGGGCCTTACTTTGGGAAAAGTGTTGTGTTTTTTTTCAACACTTGTCTTTGGGTGTTACCAGCCGTCTTCTTCCATTTCTTCGTCTTTCGGTTGTATAACCAAGGACGTCATTGGTATAATGTAGTGGTCATATATTTGTATAGTCTGCTCTACTCGATGTAACATTTCCATATTTCCGTCCCTCTGGTGTGTGGAAAGGGCGTCACTTTGGGAAAAGTGTTTTTTTTTTTCAACTATTGTCTTTGGGTGTTACCAGTCGTCTTCTTCCGTTTCTTCGTGTTTGGTTGTATAATCAAGGACGTCATTGGTATAATGTAGTGGCCATGCATATTTGTCTAGTCTGCTCTACTCAATGTAACATTTCCATATTTCCGTCCCACTGGTGTATAGGAAGGGCGTTACTTTGGGAAAAGTGTTTTTTTTTTTCAACTCTTGTCTTCTTCCATTTCTTCGTCTTTTGGCTGTATAATCAAGGACGCCCTTGGTATAATGTAGTGGTCATATATTTGTCTAGTCTGCTCCACTCAATGTAACATTTCCATATTTCCGTCCCACTGGTGTATAGGAAGGGCGTTCCTCAGGGGAAAGTGAATTCTTGTCAACACTCGTCTCTGGCCTGGGTGTAACCAACCAAATGTACAAAGGAAGGGGCCAGACAGGAAAAACTGATACATGCTTGAGTTTTGTCGGTATTTTACTTTGGTCCAGCAATGTTTCTCTTCTACTAGGGCCCTGTCACATCGGTCCAACGATCGTTGTACCATCGCTAAATGAGGGCACATTTGAGATAGTCAGTTCTGCGTATCGTGCTGTCTTGTTTCGGAATAAATCTGTCACACTCATAGAACTTTGATTTTGGTTCTGTGTTACACTTACAGCCTCTTTTGATAATTCTGCCATCAAAATGTAAATCAAAATAAGAATTTGAAAAAAAAAATCTTTGGCCGCAAAGGACGATTTGGGGCGATTATCATCTCAACCGTTACTGTTACCTAACTTTGTATTTTACAGAGGTCCTTGATTTTACCATACGTGTCGGGAAGGAAATGTCAGTGTGCGGAAGGTGTGGAGATATTTTCTGGGGTGTAGGTTTGAAGGGTTTGGGAGGTGTGGGGATATTTTCTGGGGTGTAGGTTTGAAGAGCGGAGTGATGACATGAGGCGGTATATCGCCAGTCTCTGCGGTATTGTCAACTACCTGACAAGTAGGCCCTGGCCCTCTGCCAAACCAAATCAGCCCCAGCCATCAAAACTTGTCAATCTATTTCAGTCCTTCACAAGGCACAAAAACAAACAAACATAGGGTACTTGGTAGATCGTGGTTATACTTTCGTAGCATACATCGTACATTTGTTCGTAGTGTGGTAGGTTCTACACGAGGGGAAGGATAATTTGAAGGTTCCGAAACTGTTTTCTTGTTGGAAGCGCGGAGAAAAAACGTCACGGACCATTGACTGGCAAGTAGGCTCTGCTGTACCACCATAAATTACTTGATAGGGTGTCAAGTAATGGTTGATAGACCCTTGAAACCAGGAGTAGTACTGGAGTGTGGAGAAGAGTGTGGTGCTCCGTGTGTAAACCGGCGTGTGTGCGTGGTTCCCCGTGCGGGTTGGAGCGGGTAGAGCGGCCGGGGAGGGAGCGGGGCCGGTAGAGTCGGGGACAGAAGCGATTCGCCACGGCCCGCGGGGTCAGGGAAGACAGCTGCGCCCCCGATGTGGCATGTCCAGCGTTCCTGGCGTGTTCAGAACAAAAACACACATCTGCGGCCTGTTTGCACAGTCTCCTGATTCAACAGTGCGGGCCCCGACCGCCGGTATAAATACGCTCTGGCTTGTTCCTCGAGCTGGCTAGTGAAAAATTAGACCTCTATCAACTTCATCGCTGTTTTCCTAGAGGACTATCAACTTGGGCTGAGAAACCTCGGTGGTAGCGCTGCGATGTGGGAACAGACGGGGGCACAGGAGCCCGGGAGCACCGTAGGAAGGTGGGTCTCTTCTTCTGACATGTGGCGGTCAGACGGACTTCAGCGAATTCAGGATTTCGATTCAGACAAATTTGCTTAGTATCTTGTCCACATTTGCTGTTGCCGGTCGAGTTAGGACCTTTCAATCGCATTGCCATGTAAGGTAGAAGGGCCAGTCTGTGGGCTCAGCGAAGAGGCCGTCATGTGGCAATGGTAGGAGTTCCTGGTCAATAGTAGTAGAGAGATGGCAGACGACGGTCGTCGCAAGTTTCCATCCTCCGATCTTCTTACCGGGTAATGTAGGATTTACTGCTAACTTGCGTAGAACTCTAGAAGGTCAGACTAAAAAGTTTGAAATACGAAGATAGGAGAATGTCCTGGGGGGTCTCGAGTGGTCCGTATCTTATCTCCAGATCTAAATTGTTTTATCTGAACACACACTGATCATGACAGGCTATTGAATGGATGAGTACGAATTCAACAACCAGATCTACATTCTTGTATCATTGAATACCTAAACACGTTTATCGGTGATTCACAATGTAGCTAGTCTAAGATTTTTCGAATGTGTATAGAAAGATATTTCAGGAAGAGGAGTATCAGGGGGTCTAAAATCGTAAATGACATGAAAATAACTGAAAGTATCCTTCTGCTAGTTCTAGAAGATTAGAATTTGATATCGATATTCGCTTTAGAAAAATACTTGTATGTTTTCCTTTTTCCAGTTCTTTTCCTCTTGACGTTGTTCTCGAAAGAACACGAACGAAAAGTCCAACTTTTTAGGGTGATTTGGACTAGAGTAGAGTAGACTCGGACGGTTGCCTCCTCTCAGCTGTGCCACAGAAATAACAAAACCCTTCGCGCTTGAAGTAGTTGTAGATTTCGGCGGAGGATTTGTCGCCCACTCGCCGTTGTTTACCGGTAAACTTTGGATTTTGTTTGTCCTAATGCAGATAATTAGCCCCATCGAGGGGTGTCCTGTACCTCCTGCGCATCAAGCCGCGTGCAGGGGGTGGACTGGTGGTGTGGTTGTCGGGAAAATTGCATCAGTTTCAACCTTTATTGATTGAATGAAACTCTTCTTGTTCAAACTTTTTTTTTTCCGTGGTGCCCGCCATGGTACTTAATTCTATATAATCAACACTGTACAGAGAACAGGAATGCAGAAAAGTCGTCGTCTTTCAGAAGTTTTCTTCGACTGTCTTTACATGATCTTGCCCAAGAAACGTAAATTGAGTACTTGTCAGCAATTGTCAGATTGAAACTCTAATATGTTTATATCCTGTGGTATTTCTATATACTCTTAACGTGTCATGTTGTTCCTTGTCGATGACTACTGTGCAGCGTTCTGAAGTGGAATCAAACTCCGACAAAACCGCAAATCCTTCCCGCCCGCTTGTGTTGACTTTTCGAAAGATCGCCCTTCAAAAGTAGAAACAACTTCTGCCGCGTGTTGTCATATTCCGATTTGCGGGAACGCGCACAATACTAGCACATGACGTGACCCGGCTCCGATATCTTTTGCATGCTAAAGTAGTTGAAACAAAAACTGGTGCTACAAAGCATCTATTATGTCGGATTATAAAAAGACCCGCTGGGAATAGCTTTCTGGATGAATTGTGATCATGTGATTAGTGAATCGTGTGCTTCCCAACACTTTGTCCGACACCGGAGACGCCTGTGCTGTGAAGTGGCTACACGGAGAGACTGAGGTATGGTCGTATCGCTTGGCAACATTTTGTTGGGCTGTATATGAGACGTAGTTTCCCCTAACTTTGTACCGAACGTTCCTTGAGCACCGGGGAACGCTAAAGTAGCCAGGAATGCGGTTGCCTGTTAATTATAGCTCGATTTGCCCCCGAGAAATGGTCAGTATGTATGGGCGAGAACAGTAGGCCATACAGCCAGGTCGGGGCCTATTTAGATATAATCTGTCGTATCTTTAAAGGCAAGTTATTGATCGTAGATGGTTCAGATGAGGAGATAGATAGAAAATGCGTGGACACGGCGGTGGAACGTGTAGCCGGCGCATACCGCTGGTATACGTGAGCCAGGGCCCTTCAGCGCGCCCTGTTGGATTTGAATGGCAGATTGCGCCTCTCCGTCATAGTTGAACTGGCTTCAAGCGCCCTGCAAGCTGTTTTCCACCACAGCCAAACCGGCGATTCTACGTCCTCACAGAAGTGTGTAGATGAACCCTCGATCTATGGCAACGCTATACATGTGGGTGGGAGATACAGGGAGGGAGGCTAGAGCACGTAGGGATGGGAAACTCGGGTTGTTTTTGTGCGAGGTTGAGTCTATTATCCCCTTGCCGCCATGGCCCCTACAGCCGCTCCCTGACAGGTAAACTGACACGCTGTGGACATTTTGACGGTTGAAGGCATTCGGGTACAGTCGGGTTAGTGGATGGATGGGGGACGGGTTTTACACTTGGCGGTGGTGGACGTTTCTGTTTTTGTTTTACCGCCTGGCCCATGGACTAAACAGTTTAACCAGTCGGTAATGTGATTACGGGTCTGTGAAGAGTTTTTCACACGTTTGGTGTGTCCGGTGCTGGCTGGCCCGGTGTGTGTGTCAGTCTGGCGGAATGTGGGCCCGCATGGACACGGTGAACCGTGAAGAGCCGAGCGGGTGGTGGGGCTACCGAGGCCGAGGGCTGGCCGACAGGCACGTTTCTACTCCGAGGTGTGTTTATTTATTTCTGGCCGGAATGTCGGTAGCCTAGCTAGCTGGGGAGGGCAGATTTTTAAAGAAGGACACTTCTGGATTGAACATTTCTTATTGTAGAAGCTGATATTTGTAATTTGAAGAGAACTCTCTGTCAGGAAAATCTACTACGACTAGTAAAAACGATTTATTTCGGTGTTTTCCAGTTGGGAATAAAGTTTCGTCAGAAATGCAATTCTACCTGCTTGTTTTACAGAAATTAACCGCTCTATGTCCTCCGGCTGTCCTGTTCTTGTATTATGAATGATGATTTGGGACGTGTGTTGTCTTGATAGTGTGTCATTGCGTAATGGTATGTCCAAACATCTACACCCATTCATGTATTTGTGTTGACTGGCACTTGGTAATCTTCTAAATAGACATATTTTCCAGCTATTGAGCAATTTGTTTTTTATTTGTTGAAGTTCTATAGAGTTTCTGGTCTGCCGAAGTGGTGTATAATTATATTATGATAGCTTGGTTGAATAGAAAACAATGTAGTGCAGTAAAATTTCCGACAAACCAATACAGCAGTTAACTCCGAAATCAAGACAGCATTTCTGTCAAAACAATAGCACCGAAAGTCGCTTGAGCCTCTGTATTTTTCAAATATTGGCATTGGTTAGTAATGTAAACAGAGAGTTGTTTTCGTTTTTACACAAGTTAAAACATGATTTTGATAGGTGTAAGTTTAGGTGGCACACACGCTAGAAGTTGTGTAGATATTTCCCCTTCGGCTGTGTGAAATGTGGCTAAAACGGCTGTGCGGGGATTTTACAGCTGAACACCCTACAACTAAGCTCCACTTGACCTCCATTTCTTCCAGACGCTTTGTAAAGATCGCTCATTACCTCATATCCCCCCTCCCCTCCCAGAGTTGGTCACGTTTTACTAGTACTACATGTTTTACGGAGCGGGTTGCCACCATTGCATTACCGGCGCTTTTCTAGTCGTAAACAGCCAATTACTCTAGTGTCTGTCTGGCCTCGGGCAGTTGACCTGTACAGTCCGATCTCCCCTCTGATCATCTAGCTCGACGTGCTATGATCCCGCTTCTCTCTGTCAAACGATACCCCTTGCACTGACACCGACAAAATTAGACAGCTGAGCTAACAACAGAAACAACAGTCCGACGTCGGGATGCTCGCGAACTATCCCCTACTACACGTATCGCCTCTAAAATCGGGACATCACAAACTTTCCACTATCGTGTGCTGTAGGAAGGATAACCGTATCAAAATTCCTCACTGATCTGTCGTGAATGGCGTTGGTGTATCGCGAAACTATGATACCTAACAGCTGAGCTAATATAACCTGGCGTAGTTCCTCTCACTCGTGCACCTAAAATAGAACAGGAATATTGACAGCTGACGACGTTTCTCGGAATTGCGATGGGTGAGAAAGGAATAGAATGGCAAATCACTTTCACAAGTTTCACTCATCCTTATATAAGTTATATAATAAATCTAGAGCAGAAACACGTGTATACACGTCTCCAATTCCCCGTGCAATAGCTTACACCCAGAAGAAGAGGATTTGTAAGACAAGCGATCGTTTACCCGAAGCTGTTCAATATTGGGGCCTATTTGCGAAGTGAGGGAATTTGCCACAAATTGGCTGGTGAAGACAGCTCGGAATCCGCGCGTGGTTGGCTCGGATCGGATCTGGGACGTCTCTGTCACAAACAGACACTCTTTAGGGTCAAGACGACCATCCAACAGTCAGGGAGAAAAGTGTAAATCTTATACTATAGTGATAATTACCGCGATTGACTCGCGGGTGTGATAATAAATCAGCCCCACTAACGCTATCATTCATTAGGTGATAACCACCCCATAAAGTCCTATTAATTGTGGGACTGTGTGGGATATCGTTTGGGGGCTGAGTTGTCCGACCACAGTAGCCTCTACCAGGCTGCCCAAGTCGCTGGAAAAATAGTAGAAATAGGCCAGATAGACAGAAAACACATCAGAGGAGTCGGTTGGTTGACTGACCTTAACTGTACTCCTCAGCCACCCAACCAACTCCTCTGGTGTGTTTTCTGTCAATTTGGCCAAATTCTACTATTTTTTTTCCAACGACCTGGTCAGCCTGGTAGAGGCTACGACCGTAGGATTGAATTTCAAGGCGCAGTTCGGGTACAGATCTGGCTGAGAATAGTTGGCAGTAAGGTAAACCCCCTGTAGACCGGGCCCTGGTCGGGGAGGATTGTTATGCCAGATGTGCATGCCGTCAGGACGGAGCAGGGTTCAGACGAAATGGATGTGGCACGAGAAGTAATCCCCCAGGAAAACTCAGCACATTTTTGGGCACGCAACTCAAGCAGACTGACGGTAAAATCGCCGCCTTTTGGACAGACTTCAAGTGGCGGGAAAACTCGTCAAATACGTGTCAAGATCGTTCGTTTGAACTTGAAGTAGAAATAAATAAATAACCGTCAAATAATTTTTTTTCGGACCGGCTTCAAGTCCAAGTGGGGAAAAGCTCGTCATTTACGTGGCAAGGTCGTTCGTTTCAGGTGGATCTGTCAAGTTATTTATAATTTTTTTAGTGACTGCGTCTAAAATTTTCTTTTCAATCTGACACTGACATTGCTCTAGTCCTTGAATCAAAATGAATGAATAAATGAATGAATGAATTTATTGCCCAACAATTGAATAGGTGACACTGACAATGCCTGGCAATGTACAGATACTAGTAGACTATATTTCTGGAATCTATAGTAGTGAATCAATACATCAAATTGAGTATTTCTATGTTACTTTTCGACATTACATTTGTCAAATACTAGTATCATTTAGGCATGGTACAGTTTCTTTTGTTTGCATATTGCGTTGTGTCTTCAATCTCTATAATATGTAATGAGCCTATAAAGGATTAGCTTAGAGTTGTTCACATAATCTTTACTACTAGTAGTTTGTACGCCCGTCCACACCGAACAGATGTGCCAAGTTGAAAACCTCTCCTGTATATAAATAAGCGCATGAATATGAATGACATGACAACAGTGGGAAAATCCTCAGCAAGCGGGAAGTGAGCTCCCAAGAGTGTACCGCTCCAAAGCCCTGTCCCGTGGGTTTGGGGATTTGTATTTCTTACCTAGCGGGGTGCGTGTGTGTTCGTCAGAATTCTCGGCTTCCCTTTGTTCGTACATTTTCATAATTGGTTGGTTTCAGATCAGAAGGGCTTCAATACAATGTGCTCTTACGGCATTCAAGTAGAATTCTAATATTTAGAATTTAGCAGGCTCGGTCTAGCCAATTTCAAGATGCTTTCATGCCACAGTACTAGAATAGAGGGACTGTCCAATAAAAATGTAGCTTATTTTTTTGACAGCTTTTGGCCTAGATTTCGGTGAGCCATTTCCGAACGTGAAATGGCCATGCTTATGTCATGAATATAACATGATGGTAAATAATTCATAGCCCGAAGTGAAAGAATGTAAATGATTTAAGTGTGTCTCCAACAATTAGAAACCATGCATTATAGATCTAGTAGAATACACAATAATGGCGATATAGACAGTTTTTTTCGTGAACATGACAGCATTTTAACATTTATTTGACATTTTGAAATAACTTTCTGTTCTGTTCTTATGGTTTGTATTATAGATCTAATACTAATAGACACAATAATTGGCGATATAGAGTGGGTGTTGTTTTTTTCGTGAACATGCCTGCATTGTGACATTTATTTGACTATTTCAGTATTCGAGATAACTTTCTCTTCGTATCGTAGACACAATTATTACTGGCATATTATCTGTATGTCGTGATTTGTGTAGTTATGAATTCGTAGCCTCTACCAGACTCCCCAGGTCGCTGGAAAAGTAGTAGAATATTTGCAAATAGACAGAAAACACACTAGAGGAGTTTGTTGGCCGGGGAGTAGACTTTGCGACCAATTTCTATAATTTTTCCACACGGCCTTGGGGAGCCTGGTATACCGTATAGGCAAACGGGTTCGCAAACTCGTGGGAAAGCGAATAAATGTTGACATATATTTTACTTTTTGAGATAACTTTCTCTTGTTCGTAGACACAATTATTAACGGAAGCAGTCTGTTGTTAATGTTAGTAGCCGTATGATCGTGGTTTGTGTACTTACGTGTTTCATCTAGAAAAGTAGAAGACAAAATAACGGCGATATCACATACTAGTAGAGAGTGTTTTTCGTGAACATGACTACATCATATCATTTATTTGACTTTTTTTTAGATAACTGTTTTTTCATAGTCGTAGACACAATTTATTATAACGGAAACACGGTGTCGGTAGCTCCATGTCGTGGCTTGTATAGCTACGGGTTTTACAAACTCGTGGGAAAGCGAAGAATGTTCTCCCGAATGTCGACGCAAGGCCGTCCCCTTCTCCGGTATCCCGTTGGCATCGCGACCCTTGTCAGAGGGAATAGTCCACTTTGTCGCGCTGTATAGGTTTCACGCGGAGAATGCAAAGGTATACACGCGGGTAAACAAATAGAACAGGATACTTCGGTGTTGCTGGATTAGATATATTCGCCTCGGCAAGACTGATAAGGGTTCGCGCTTTCCGATTTCCTGTGCCGATACGGGACCAAAACCTCGCCGTGCATACAAAAGTGCCGGTGTAACAATAACGCTGTGTGATTCTGATGCATTCAGAAATTCAATAGGAAGGCCTAATTAAAAGTGAAGAGCGAACAAAAGGGGAACATAATCAGGGGTCCGCGAACCCCCGGGTCCCACGTACCGATGCCCTTCGTGTTAATTCTACCAATCTGTTACCCAACAAGTACAAATTTTGCCGGGATAAAGAGATAGCCATCTTTTGCCTGGAGTGGTAAACTCGCTCACAAGCGAGACCGATTATCATACTGCCTGCGTGTGTGTGCGAGAGGCGGGTAGGAAAGGCACGATAAACACTTCAAATTGTGAAAGTTCTGCCTCTTCACACCTCGGAAGAAAGGTGTCGACTAGTCAATGATCTGTTAGAAGGAAGCCACGGGGACGAACCGTTATAGTTGGAGAGAGGAGGGTGGAAGGGAGAGGGATTTGGCTAAACCTGGGGCGCAAATCTGGTCGGGTGGAAATAGTTTAATAACGTAAACTGCAGTGATTGACACGGGCTAGTTTGGAACAAAGTGGCGCGAACAAAAGGTCCGGGGCGGCACAAAAAGACTTCACGCCTTGCTGGCCGTGTCACCGCCGGCCAATCAGAGGGCCCGGTCTTGTGTTTATTTGCAATTAGATTTGACAGCTGGTTGGAGAAACTGGATCCGGCCCCATGTGATCGCCTAGCTGGGGGAAGGCGGAGAAAAATTCAGCCGCGCGTTTCGGGTTTCCTCCGCGCGCCGTTCTCCCCGCAACACGTTTACCCTCTCTTACCCAAATTTTCCCCCGCCATGGCCGACAAAAAACGTTCCTTACCGCCTCCCTGACCCAATCTGACCGTTTCCTGGTGGTATGGGGAGCGAACTGGACAGTTTCGGGCCCCGAACTGAGAGCAGACGTTGCCGTAATCTGGACCTTATTGAATATGTGTCAGGTTGATTGATGGGAGACTTTGTCATTCTATTTTCATGACCACAGGGCATATCGTGCCGGAAAGACGAGTCGCTCGCCCTGTCAGTGCTGTGCATGGAAGGGTATGGGGACGGGGCGGACGCTAGGGTCGGTAGCACGCCCGCTCTACCCCGCACTACGGCTGCTGGTCCTCACGGTACTGCTGCACAGAGGTGAGACGCATTCCTTCTCCTCCAGAGTCTTTGTTTCTGGGGTAATCCTTCGGCAGGGAGAGGAGAAATGTCGGGGATCAGGGGTGCATGCCAGGCCCCGCCGCGGGTAGGATAGAATGTCTTCCACAGAAGGGGGGAGGGCGGCGTTTTCTTGGGGACTCTTTTTGTCCGTCTTTGATATTTTTCTAACTCAACTTAGACACGATTTCTCACATGTATACTCCCATTTAGTGTTTTCTAGTGCAAACCAACTGTAGTGTGTATAAATATGAATGGTAAAGTTTGTTGTCTTTCTTGAAGATCGTGGGGAGGGCGGCGTTCGCTTCTCAAGACTTTTTGTCGGCTTTTCTTTAGATTTTGAAACACAATTTCTCACATGTATATTCCCTATTTCGTGTTCCCTCCCCAGCACATGCGGACTGTAGGGTGACCAAGTGTAACTCGGAGTTCGTGGCGAGCACGTCGGCGCTCAACCCGGCCCACCCACGGGACCTGGTGCTGTACTGCCGGGCCCTTCGGCAGGCCACGCAGTGCGCCCGGCGGACGGCTCGCCAGTGCCGCGGGGACCTCCACTACCACTCCACCATCCGCGGATTTGCCGACTTGATGCAATCTCACAACTGTACTCATGTTTCTGACGAGCCAGTGCCTACCAGACCCACCCAGGAACAGCTGCCTCAAATGTGTGCCTATCGCGGCGGCTCCAACACCGTGTACAGACACTGCGGCCTGTTTGGGGACCCGCACTTGCGGACGTTCTACGACGATTTTCAGACGTGTAAAGTGGACAGAGCCTGGCCGCTCATAGACAACGCCTACTTAGCCGTGCAAGTGACAAACGTGCCGGTAGCAGTGGCCGCTTCCCACGGATTCACCGCCACAGCGACAACCAAGGTAAATACTGTTATACTCCGATGTTTCTGTGCCGAGTTTTTTTGCCCTGGGCTAGCTAAAAACACATTCCCCAAACCTGCGCCTCACAAAGTACCCCCGGGTTGGGTTACAAGGTTAATACTAAGCCTCCTGTTTACCGGCCGGGCTGTTGGAACACGGCGATGCCAAAGTTCAGCTAGCCGCGTACCTTTTGTGTACAGTACGGAAAGGGAGAGGAAAAAAGTCTTGTTGTAGCTGTACTGTAGCACAACACAAATGGTGGGCAGCCCTTCGAGCCCACTCGAGAATGGGCAATTCACAGCTCTTGATAATGCACATGAAATATGTATAACCCACTCAAAACACCACTTCGTTCTCTCATGCATTCTCCTCAATATGACGGTAAAAATATACACAACATTTGTAGCGAGAGAAGACCACTTCGGCCTTGAATTGGAGTCATCCGAAGTGATTTTGAAGAGCTCACTTCAGTGGCCAAACCTGTAACACTCTCCCACAAACTGCACTAGAACAAAAGGGTGCACAAGTCGGGACACGGCTTGGATAAACAAGCAGTGAGCGAATCAGGAGAAGATGACCTATTTTCGCTGATTAGATTCTAAGCTGGCCTAATTCGGCATCATTTTTCTTGAATGACAACTTTGTATGACAAACATGACGACTTGCACAGGCATGATCTTATTGTTATGGTTTCCTTTTAAATGAAATAGAAAATATCTGACAAATCATAAATTTAGGTTTTTGATTTGCAATTTTTGACTTTCCAAAAAATGATTTTATTTTAGTTTTTACCATTCCATCAAAGATATATTTCTGTTGAAATCATAAATATATTGAAGTCTATAGTGTGTGAAAGAGAAGAATACTGAATTGACAAGTCATTTATGCCCAGGGTTTGGATTTGGTTGCTGTTGTAGATTTTAAATTCTAGAAAAAAAACCCCAGTTTTAGCAACATTTTGAATTTCTCCTGTATGCAGTACAGCAAATCATTCTAGATCCATGAAAGAATCATTGTGCTTTCATGCAAAAAAAGTAGTTTAGATGCCTGGTTGCCGTATCCCTGACAACCGCTGAAAGTTTGCATTTAGAAATTAAATGCCACCCATGTAGGTAATAATGACATTAGTAATACTAGAGTCAGAAGCCCAAAAGGGGGGGATTGTTTTTTCCCCAGTACTGTCCTGGTAGTGTTGACTGTAACATATCAAAAGAAATTACAACAACAAACGATATGATAGGCATATTTATCTAGCCTAGAAGTGTCCCGAAATTTGCATTCATATCTGAAGTTCCTTCCAGTCCACCTTGACACTTGCAGGTGAAATGTCCTTCAATCTGACCCCTTTTTGAACACCTAGGGACAAACCAGGTATAATCTTAGAAGGGGGGATATTTAGGAAATTTTACTTCACTGTGACAGTCTGTGTTCTATTGAGTCAGCTGATAGGTATTCACTGGCAAAGCTGTTGTGTTGTTAGATAAGAGGATAGAGGAAAAAAAGGGCTTATCACAATGACCAAAGCAATTTACATATTCAGTGGATAAGCACTCTGAGAAAGGGGCGATGGAAGGAAAACTTTTTGGTGCGAAGACATTGTTTCAAAACTATAGTTGACCACTGTTGAAGTATTAACAAAATTGAAGTGCGACTCTTGTCTTGGCTTCTTGTATTTCAATGTAAAAATCCTGAAACGAGGACAATTGCTTCCACTGTTGCCACACTGGCATGTGTGCGCTTATCTGTAAAATATTCATTGCTTCAGTTGTTTGCCACACAAGTTTTTTTCATGGTAATTTTGACCTATTATTGTTTACATAGCCCCCCTAAAAAGAAAACAACTCACAGGAAATGCAGAAACCAGACCTTTTCCTTTGGCAGCACAGCTGGGTTCCTGTTAGACTCTACCTTTCAGAAATCAATGTTAAAAATAATCCCCTCACACAGAGATTTAAGTTTTCACAAGAAATTTTGAAGTCCTGGTTTGTTACCAGATGAAGTTGATATCTTGTAATGCTGTTTAGCCTTTTAGACTTTACCTTTTACAGACATTCCCATTTGTACCTTTTCCTCACAACAAATTTAGTGAACATTTACAAGACCATCTCATCAAGTTGAATTTGTATTATATAGTTGAAAACTCTTATTCAACCTTCTCACACAAGTTCTCGTCTCCTTTTTATTCACAACAAATTTAGTCAAAACAACAACCACCAATCTTTATACATTTATGAAGTTTATACAGAAATGAATAATATTTAATATTCAGTGAGTCTTGTCCACCTGGTTATTACAAACTATATATAAGTTGAAGAAGATTGACAGTATGATATACAATACATCTGTAAATGCACAGTAAACTTTGTCTAGTTGTATAGATCTTTTTTTGTACTATGAAAACCAACTGTGTTTTGAAGGCTCTTTTGCATGATTACCTCCCCCCTCCAGTTGATATTTTGTGTACTTCACGTGTTATGGAGTGGTAGATAGCACTTGTTAAATCTTTTCTACAATATCTAACTTATGTTCTGTTCCCCTGCAGCTGACGGTGATTGTGAAGGGAGAGGTGGCGGAATGTGCGCGGGAAAAGGTCTACCAGGCGCAGCAGAACAACCTCCCGGATGCCTTCGCGGACGGAACGCGCAGCGGCGGCCCGAACGGAATCCGCAGCCTTGTGCTCGACGTGCGGGTGCCGGGCAGGCACGTGGAGATCCACATCCGGTACATCGATACCACCATCGTGCTTCGCCAGATCGGGAACTACTTGACGTTTGCGATCCGGATGCCCGAGGACGTGATAAACACGGGTAACGTAGACGAGGATGGGCTGCAACTGTGCGTGAAAGGATGCCCGCTGAGCGAGAGGATAGACTACGTGGAGTTCCTGAAGCACCCGCCGCAGTCTTCGAACACGGTGCTTCACCGTAGCGAAGTTGCCATGCCGAAGGATTTGGCGATCGCGAAATGCCGGCAGAGTAACGTGACAGACTTCTACCTGGATTCCTGTGTGTTTGACCTCATGACCACGGGGGACGCCAACTTCACCCTAGCAGCTAAGAGCGCGCTTGAGGATGTGAATAGATTGCATCCGAACCCGGGGAGAACTCACCGAAACAGAACGATAGAGTCTCACCTCAACGTTTCGCAAACGCCAGTCAACAGCGCCCCGTCGAGAACTCTTCCCAGACGGACGCTCTCCCTGTACATGTTACTCATCTCGTGTATAATTTTATTAACTAATTGGTCATATTTTGTAACATAACTAATATAATAATCTAATATATATTTCAATTATAAAAAAGACTTTATATACAACTCTCACAGCACACAACAGATGTACATATGTTGATAAGAATATGTTGTGCTGGGCTTTTTCTACTATTGATAATTACGGTAGTAGCATTAGTATCGAAGGCACCCCTCATAGTACCTGTACAAACCCTTTCCCCAAGCCGACTAGAGTGAGGAAAATAACTTATAAACGCTTCAGAACACGTCTCAGAGCTTTCCTCTCTACCTCCCTACCTCCTCTTCTCCTGACCACTGGGACACCTAACATTTATACGTAGATCGAAGTTGTAAAATTATGACTAGTTGGTCGTAAGCAGAACGAGACCTTTTTCCGAAGTATTGGAGAAGAAGTCTGGGAAAATTAGGGGATACAAACAAACGAGGGCCAGTTTAACTCAGATACAAACCAAGAAGGATATTTTAGGGTTGGAGGGCTAGGAACATATGTCGTTTTAGTTGGTCAAAAAACTCAGATCAGTACATGGGAAGGACAAATTCAAAAAAGAATTTGAAATTTTGAGAATTGGCTACCAGGAAAATCGTACGACCGCCCTTCATATATTTCTTGGCTTGTCCCTGAGTTGATGCCACATACTCTCATATTTACATTTGTTAGGGTTTAAAAAAACTGCTTTTCATTTTTAAGGGTTGGAAAAACCTGATATGGTGCTGCAGACTTGAAATAAATAGGAAAATTCTTCCCTTCCAAACTGTTCTGTCCTACCCAGATGGCGTTTGAACCCCCCAGTCTGACCTTATTGTTAGTCACCTTGCAGTTGCCATTCCAACATGGCGGTTCGGTTCAGTTTACCTCAGTTCGGTTCTTGTTGTTAAGAAACCTGCGCCCTGCCCTCTCTCCTATTGGCATGTTAGGCATAGTTGTATATTTTAAATTATTCAAAAAGACTTACTAAAAGTATTCCTCTTCTAAGGAAGTTGTAAAAAATAAAGAAACGTTAAAGAAAAGGTGTTGTGTCGTCCCAAGTATGACCGTGTTTGTGTGTTTGGTTCCTTGTAAGCTTGTTGTTCTGGGTTGGGTTTCCTATAAGAGCGTTATAACATGTGCCTTGGGCAGCTATTAGGTTTCAGTGTACTACTCTGTTCCGGCCGTCCCGTATGTAAACCAGATTTGGGATCCCAAATACCCGCACGGGAGATTATCTCACCTATTGCGATTCCTTATCACCTATTGGGCTATTTTAGATATCTTTCGTGTGCTCGGCGGCACAAAGGCCCCTTTCAGTATTTGTTCAAAGGGCAAACTGTGAGTGAATTAGAAAACGTGCTTGTATGACCGTTCCCTTGGCGCTCTGCACCAAAGCGGTCTCAGTCATCAAATATATCCCACTGGGATGGCCAACAGTAGGTCTTTTCGAATGCTAATATATGATGACAGCGCGCCATGGAAAGAAAAGAAGAGAAGACATACAACCCCCGGAAATCTGCTTCTCTGTACGGACTGTTGCGATCGTGTTTGGCTGTATATCCAGTTTGTAAACCGCAGTGGCTGTAGCGTAGGCTAGGTCGAACTCTGTGCCGACAAAAAAAAAGACATGGTTTGTGTTTTCACCGTGTCCGTTCGCATTGAGGTAGAAGGTGGGAAACTCTAGCAGCGCTGCGGGGAGTTTTGGACCCTAGCGCAGACAACAACTTGCCGCCTGTGGTGCTGGGAGTTGGGATAAATAATACAAATACCGCGAACAAAGGCAGTAGAGAGGCACGCAGTCTGTATGGGGGAAAGGGTTGGAATGTGTGGTGGGCTGCATGGGGGGAGGGGGGCAGGGGGCGAGAGCCGGCAGAGATCGCGGAGGTGCCGGGAAGGGACCCGAAGTATGCGGGGGCTGATTTGCATGCCGTACTGCCGCCAGGTGTGTGCCAGGTGTGAAGGTTGACACACGTGTGCACACAAATACTCGGCCGCGTGTTGACAGTACGGCCGAGCTCCGTGATACCGGATCAATGGTTGCCGTGGCAACGAGCATTAATTTGCTTGTTTAAACAGGAGGGAATAAGCTGTGCTGTGTGTGAGCACTCGTCCTCCGTCCAGGATTAAAACCCCGCCTTGTAGGACCGCACTGGGTGGCGGGGCATGGCAGAAGCCAAACAAAGGTTAATTAAAAAAGGCGGAGCTTCGCAGTTCTCTTGCTGAAGAGGGCCAATTTCGACCCCAAAATAGCTGTCTCGGTTTGCTTTTCTACATACAGTCCAGGAGACTAAATTTGAAAGTTTTGAGACAAACAGAATTGTCCGAGAGAGAAGTTAAGGTAAAAATCGAACGCACGTTCTTCTGGGTTGTCGTCAACTCCATGGTAAAGGATTGATGGATCGGGGACGGTACGTTAATGATAGAGGGGAGATCGTCGAGTTGTCAAATGCCTGTCCCTCACGGCCAAATTGACGTTAAACATATAAATTATTTCCCCGTCTAAGCATGGAGGATTTATCAAGATAACCTCAATGGCCCAAGTTCATCGAAGGAATTGTTCGTGCCAGCGAGCAAACAATTCTTACGGGGTCAAGGTGAATGGCTTTTCAACCGCCAAGGTCGGGGTTAATTTATTGAAATTCAACATGACAGTAGAAGTTTATTGCCATACAGACAAAAAGATATAAAATTTTGCAAGTGATACGCTTTTAGATTTAATTATTCATTCGCCCTTTTCTCCTACGTTAAAAAAAGTTACACCAAGTCACCAACATTCAAAAATTAACAAACGCTGACAAGTTAGTGATGATATCAAAAGTACCTGGTGTTTGTAACGTTACATGCACCATCTATTAAATCAGGTTGGACTTCTTGATCAAAAAGATATCACCAGACGTTTCATCCAGACGATGTATTTTGAATAACAGAGATTTAAAGTAAGAAGTGCATTTCAACGTGAACTTGGGAGAAACTACGATACTTTCAGTTCCACCAAGAGGCCCTGGCACCACTCCCTCCCTTTGACACCAACATTGATCGCTCCCTCCCCATTCTCCCTCACCCCGCTCCCAACACGAACCTCCCCCAATCGCGGCGAACAAATTGATCATTGACCGATCTACCAACGAGTTACAAAGCGATGAATGCCATGGCCTGAGGCGAGCCAGGCTGCAGTGGTAGTGTTGGCAGGGCGGACTTCCCTGCCTTTCCCCGGTGGGGATTAAACTCTAGACAACATCGCGCATCTGCGAAACATTTGAGCGCAGATCCGTTCTGCCCCGGCTGTTGGCACGCAATTTGCGGTACGGATGCCTGCCTTGATCCTGGCCGGAACCCAGAGAGATCGTGGCGTGTTGTTCGGTCGGTCACGTAGGCATGGTGGGCCCGAGCGCCACGGGTCAGCAGCGCCGCTATGCGGAAATATTATACACTGCAGCAGATAGACTTTCTAGTCACCTGGCAATGACTGCTACGCTGTGAATCCATCCCCATAAAGAATATGTTCCTGGTATGCCCTGATGTTGTATTCTTGGGAAAGGTCTTTTGTACAAATTTTCTCACTTCGCTCAGGTGAAAACAGCAGGTTAGGGACTTCCTTCCCACACGACATTTAACGGACGCCGTCTTTTAAGAGAGCCACAACCCGAACACAGAAAATAACCCACCGCAATTATGGAAAATAGGAGGATCTAGTAAATCTTTCTAGATATTTTTTCTGTGGTCAGAAGCTTCAATGGAAACAGAAAAATTTACACCTATCAACTTCCTTACTTTAAAACTTAGCTTCATTCAGACCAATGTAGTGCACATAAGGCAGCAAGTTTCCTTGCTGTTACAATAGCAGGGTAAATGCATTTAAGATTTCATTTCACAGTAGTGCAAAAATGAAGTGGTTTTGAGTTCTCAATTTGTTACATTTCCGAATAAAATCTCAATTTGTAGTACAGTGCTACTTTTCTATCATGATGTCTTGCAGTATGTCGTGTGGAGAAATGAATGAAATTGTACTTAAAACATTTGTGCCTTTTGTGTGTCTTCACCCTAACAAGTACCTCAAATATTTCATAATAATACTGTAACTATGTGTAGTACACACAAACAGTGAGAAGGAACAGAAGGCAGAAGGAAAATGTCTGCGGTGGTTTTGAGCAGTGGTGCAGCTTTGAGCAGCCACCGCGAACATAAAACCACTGCGAAAGTTTCTGGATTTACAGTGGATAACAGTGGTTTTTAGCAGTAGTGCAGCTTTGAGCAGCCACTGCGAACATAAAACCACTGCGAAAGTTTCTGGATTTACAGTATCATTTTACGGGAAGGAGTTGCTAGTCCTTCCCCTTTCACATGCTTGAAGCACATCACAACTCGAATACAGTAATGCCATTTTACGTCCCTTCCGAAAGACAGGTGCAGCCCCAACCTAGATGCCCTTCCCAGGATTAGAACCTGTTTCTCCCAGTTAGGCTATCATCACAATTCCAAACTGGGGCCCGGCCGGGCAGTTTGTGGAAATGAAAAATAGAAATGTATACCTAAAAAGTATACCCAAAGAATGCCCACGACTCTACTTCCTGTGTAGTTTGGTGTCTTTTGTTTACCTTTCGTTCCCGAAAGCTGCCCGGCCGGGCCCCGGTTTGGAAATGCGACGTAGGCCTTTACCCAAAACTTGGCTGAACCGCGAGGCTGCTACCAGTTGAGCTCAAATAACAAAAAAAATCAAGGATTCCACAAAGGTAAGGCTCACCACGATTTATTTTCATTATGTGGACACTTTGTAGTCACTTGAACACGGAAAGCACAGATGTTTCATAATCATGATTGAAATGTGTCCAAATATCACAAGAAAACATTACCTATGGTCCCATCAGTCAGACAAGCCTTAATATTATAAAGAATCACAGGATGGCCTTATATGGTGTGGAGTTGCATATCATCGATTTGAGAAGATGAATTGGATGGAAGTCGTTGCTTAGCAATCAGTGATGTCACAAAACAAAAACACGAATCTTTACGAATGACATTCAATGTTTCATGTTAGATATTGGGACAAGCAGTATTATGACAACAGTTTTTAACCCCTCAAGTGACAAGGGTTGATTTGTATGCTTAGTTCTCATGGGCCTTGGTATGAGAAGGGTTGACATAGTAGTTATTACACACAAGAAACAGCTCTAGGGAGCAGATATGCTAAAGGAGCCAGTTACCACCTTTACTTGGGAATGTTTACAAGGCTTTGTTTCTGTAGGAATGAAAGCACAGGCCCACTATGTATGAAACGGTGAGATTCAGGGTAACAAAATTCCGCACACACAACCAAAAGGATTTTAGCTAGCCAATGTTTCGGTGACCGTCTGTCACCTTCCTCAGGGTAATACTGACTGGTGTCATTGATGCAGTACTTCACACAGCAGCTAGGTGTCACTGCTACAGCATGAAGGAGGTGGAAGGTGAGAGATGGTCACCAAAACGCAATCTAAGTAAAAACGCTTGGTTGTATACGGGGAACTTTGATTTCCATTGACTTACCAACCTGAAGAAACTATTCAAGAAAGTGAGATACAGTTTCATCTGAAAACTAATTTTTACAGACTAACTCCTGTAATGTTACCTACTTACTTACAAAGTTGTCATCTTATAGCTGCTTCCGAAAGTGTTACAATCTACAAATCTTTAAGAGATTCAAGTGATCTTAGAACTGTAGGAGCTTTTTGCATGCTTGTGATCATCTCTTTTTGTTTGACAGAAAGATATCTACAGAGAGGACTTGAAAACGTAAGCAGAATCAAATGATTTAGTCTAATGTACAAATGTACTGGGCTTTTTAGAGATTGCAACACATGATGTTGCATTTTCAGCTAGCTACATTGACACATTGTAGCGGTTTAAGACTGCAGATGTGGGAGTCATGTGTTAGTTACATGATACACAAAAATTTTACAATACTGCTACAGCTTTTGTTTATGCTACACGAAGACCACGATAGTTCCCTTTTTTCAAGTCTCTGCATTTGCTGACATATACATAATAATAAAGCTATCTGCGCTGTATACAGACTATGTGGAGTTTGTGTCTATGTCCTGCTGTTTGTGTCGCCTCAGAGCTCGTCCCTCGCGTGTGTGGCTTTCCTCTTCAGGAAGGACATGAAGTCGTCGACCTCTCGACCACCCTGCAGGGAATTAAGGAAACATTCAGTATGAAATTCCTATAAAGGTTCATCTGTGATGGTAGTCAACACAGTCTGGTAAGATTTTTTGAGCACTTGGAAGGCCTTGCAAATGACAAATCCAACTGGAGATGCCCACTGCCCAGTTCAGTTCAGAAGCCAAACTTATGTGCATGGCAGAAAAAAAGTGGATCCAGAGAAAAGAATCAGTCTGTCTTCTCCTGATTTTAGAGGTACCATCGTTGAATCTCCAATCGCCATTGAAGTTTGCGTAGTAAACTTGCACAGCATTAGAGTACACACTCAGTCTGTTATCAACAGATGTATGGTAGGATGAACAGTGTGGTGATAGCTCCTGTAATACTTGAGACATCTGCTAGATGGCTCTTCACAGCAGTATGAGGTTGTAAGACCATTGTCTGGATGTTACTGTGTGTATGTGTCACCACTGATCATTTACGTAAATTGAAGTAGCTAAGGGTTGACATTGTACTTACATTGTATTTTTCTGGATTATCTTTGCCTCCTGCTGGTGCCCAGAATATCGTTGGGAACCTGCAAAGAAAGGGGACAGTAAGAATAATTAGACACAAAGCACTGAAACTGTAATCATCTTAAAATCATGTCACATAGAATTATGTATTTGGATATAAGACAGAACCTAAGATAAAACAAGCAACCACCCTTAAAGCCTTCAAACAGACTCTGATACCATGATGCTGACCTCTGACAGCTCAATAAACTTTATGTTTTGTGACATTAAGTTGTTATTCTTGTGAGCTTTTCTAAGTTGTTATATGATTAGGCGGTTGACAGAAGAAGAAGAGTCATAAACCATCTCAAACAATGGAATTCTTCTGTGAGACATGCGGAAAGCCCTGCAGAAGTTTATCTGGCCTTGTGGCACACAGACAAGCCGATCGGCGGTGAACAGAGTGTCTGTCAGGATGAAAAAGGACTGATGTGTGGGAGTGAGTGAGCGGGTGAGTGAGTGTAAGTGAGTTAGACTTACCCTGACACTTTGAAGGCCCCGGGTGTGTCGTTGGCTGTAGCGTCCATCTTGGCGATGACGATGCTCTCTGTATCCTTCAACTGGAAAATCAAATAGAACACCAATAAGCTAAGCTACACATGGAATTAAGTTACGACAGATCTATCAACATTGAGACGGCAAAATATTTCATCAATTTGATTAGAGCCAGTGTTTCCGCCAGAGGGGCGTCCACCCGTCCAATGACGGTCTCATTTCGTTTTGGACGGCTTGAACGCAACCAGAGGCCGTCCTCATAAAAAAATTGCGACCCACATTTTGCCGAGAAATCTGTACAAAGTTGATAAATGTAAACCGCAGTTTTGTGTTTTGTATTGAAGCTAGAGGCTTGGGACGCCGTCCACAGTCAGAAAGCCGCTCACTGTTTGTTTTGCTATTGTTATGGTTGTTGACAATGTGTGTCGGCGGCCTTTCGCATACGACAATCAAAACCCGTTTTTCAAGGCCTCAGTTACGCGAATTTGCCGTCACATCATTCGCAAACTTGGCGGTAGGTCGATCTCGCTATAAGTATAACACTACAAACTAAACTTTGTTATTGGGAGAAATAAGACAACACACTATTAAACTTTGTCTAGATTAACAACTTTAGTCTCTGTTTTCATCGTCAATCATCGTAAACAAAACAAAACACAATCAGATACATGTGCCCACCGGCCCGGGTGCTCGGCACGGGAAATCGACCTCGTTCAAGTTCGCTATCGGCAACACAGCGGAAAAATAAAGTGTTCACATAAGAGATGATGGACGTAAAAAAACATCAAGTATAACTTTGGTTCCTTTTTATATGAGTTTTGAGCCCGCAAAATCTCCGAAAACGGCAGAAATTTTCGGGATAAATACGCATCAAAAATGGCGGTCGGTTGTTGTTGTGTATCCTAGCCAATCACAGCGCTAGTTTCCCGTGACGTCGCTAGCTTTCCCAGATCTCGCGAGAAGTCACCACGTGAGATTGCAGGATTTCGGCCGCCATTACGCTCACTGTCGCCGATAGACGATGTTTTCGTCATTTCTGAACGCAAATTTCTCGATCTATGGAAGGTTTTAGATGATTTATAAGTATACCACAACATAAAAGAGAATATATACAAATGCTATTTCTTTTTTGAAAGTCCAAGAACCGTTTCTAGAACTTTTTAAAAGTCGTAGTACCCGTTCGGTGCGGCATACCGGTACGCGGCACAGATCATAACACTTCGGCACTGAACTTAATCGGACGTTAGTTGTTTTGTTTTTTCTTGCGACAGTTAACCATTAACTTTAATTTTCGCGATTTTACAATTAAATTTAATTTTCGCGGTTTTACAATTAAATTTAATTTTCGCGGTTTTACAATTAAATTTAATTTTCGCGGTTTTTTAATTAAATTTAATTTTCGCGGTTTTCGCGCCCCAAGGTGGACGGCCTCCCAGCTGAGGTCTGGCGGAAACACTGATTAGAGCATATATCTTTTGTTTGATACAGTCTTACTTAACACATGACAGCTTGCCTAATTTATAGCAATTACAATATTTCACAATAGTTATCTTACCAACTGTCCAATCTAACTGTGCCTCTATTTGTAACTGTAATTTGTGTAAAAAATAGTCACTATCAAATCTGGGAATGATAGGCGCTTTATTAGGCTTCACTTCAAACCTTTGGGTACTCTTAATGGGGGGGTGAGATACTGGATCAATGTCGGAAAAATGAAACATCAGACATATTCCTGTCCCCTGTGAGTATGAATGGTGTTTGGTCCAAGGTGCAGTTAAGTCAACTCTTCAGTCAAGCCGGGTAGTAGTAGTAGTAGTATCCAGTATTTGATTATGCTACTGCTAGCATCCCTGACATGGGTAGGCTGCAGTGAGCTAGTCTTCACACCGTGCTTTCATGCTGCTCTGTCCAGTGGATTCATTCTAGTCACCAAGCTTCTCATGAATAAACAAAGATTCAGTAAACTCTGCCGTACCTTTTCTCCCAGCTCGTCCCATTTTGGAGCCAGGTTCTTGCAGTGCCCGCACCACGGAGCGTAGAATTCTATCAGCACGTCTTTTGTGTCGTCCATGACGATCTCGTCGAAATTCTCAGCCACGACAACCTGCAAAACATACCATGAGTCATAATTCTGCCCACAGCTCATGTTCCGGTAGTTATCTCGCTTATCTGAATTGTGAATCGTGAGTAAGGTTCATGATTAGGTTTTGCTAACAGTCTACTTTATGATCAAATACAATTCAATCTCTACAACAGGATAAAAAATGGAGAGTTACTTCTGGATCCTTAGGAGTTAGTGAATTGACATGTTCAACCAGTTTTTTGTGTTAGCTGTACCTGTATTGAATTGTTCTGTTAGTTCATTCTATTGACACTGAAGAAGAGTGATGGATGGCACTTGAAACATCAGGAAGTAGATCTCTGTTTTTTTAAATCCAGTTTTAGAAATTGAATTGTGTTTAAATATTGTTCACCCGGATGTCTAACCTTCATTAACACATCTACTTCATGTTGTGGAATGAAAATGTTTTTTGTCCACCTAAAGTTTTAGGTTAGCTGCACTAGACCCAGGGCTGTCTCGAGCTTAAAATTTTTCCAGGTGAGACAGGACAGGTAAGATAGGGCAGGTAAGACAGAACAGGTGTTGTTACCTTGACTGGTCCATCGTTATCTTACAGGTGAGATAGGACAGGTGAGACAGAACAGGTGAGATGGGGCAGGTGAGATGGGATAGGTGCTGTTACCTTAACTGGCCCATCATTATCTTACAGGTGAAACAGGACAGGTGAGATAGGACAGGTGAGATAGGACAGGTGAGATAGGACAGGTGAGATAGGACAGGTGAGATAGGACAGGTAAGAGAGAACAGGTGTTGTTACCTTGACTGGTCCATCGTTATCTTACAGGTGAGATAGGACAGGTGATATATGACAGGTAAGAGAGCACAGGTGTTGTTACCTTGACCGGCCAATTGTCCAGGTGAAACAGGACAGGTGAGATAGGGCAGGTGAGAGAGAACAGGTGTTGTTACCTTGACTGGTCCATCGTTATCTTACAGGTGAAACAGGACAGGTGAGATAAGACAGGTGTTGTTACCTTGACTGGTCCATCGTTATCTTCAGGAACAGGCTCAGACTTCAGGTACCTCTTCACCTTCCCATCCAGGAAGTCTCGCACAAACTTCTCCAGGTTGTCGACACTGAGGAAGAAACAAATCAAGAGGCATTTTTACCTTCGGTCAAGACAACAAAACAGCAACAAGGTTTTGAGAAATAAATCATCAAAGGAACCAGAGCTCAAAATATTGCCAGATATTTAATCAAATTTGTTTCTAATTTTAATAACAAAATTGCAAGTTTCACAAAGCTTTACTTTGCAAACTGGATATCAGCCACTGTAAGAAGGGAAACCTTATATAACTTCAATGCTTCAATAAATAAAGTTCTGAAGTCGTACTGCTTTACATTCATAGACCCCTAAACCACAAATCCATGAGTAGTAGTAGTAGTATCCATAATTTGATGCTTCCGTGCGGCTCTGTCCAGTGGGCTAGCCCTAGTTAGACCACACACCTTGACATCCCTCCTAATACACACTATCCAGAATTTCCTTATTCTACCATGACCTCTGTTGCCTGACTATTTCAGTTTGGTGACTCTAGGAACATGCCTATCTTGTATGACTACTGTTCCACAGAATTATTTCAATCACAAAATTAAAACACAGCAAAAAATTCCTTTAATAACAAAATAACACAACTTCAAAATTTTTTCAATGTTTTACCTGAATTCGTCCTTCATGATGAACTTGTCGTCACTTGTATCCCTGGCGGCGACGACCGGCTTGTCCGAACTGCTGGAGTCCAGGCCGAACTCGGACAGCTGACCGTAGAAGTCTCCCCGAGCAGCGATGGCGAAGTAAACCTCCTTCCCTTCCTCCTTCAGCTTGGTGGCAACCTTCAATACCCTGAAGACATTTGAAACAGAAGATTAACATTTAGCAGACCTAAAGCACAGAGGGCAAGCCCCTCCTACAACAGTAAAGAAAGACCAAGAGCTAACAAACTTTGCAGGATGCAGAGAACAGTGAAGATGAAGTAGGACTAAATGCAGCTATACGACTTTTAAAGACCGAATATGCAAAACACAGTGAATGATGATGATGATGATTTAGTCCAAAGAATCCTACGTATGTATACGCATCCAATATGGACAGACGGGGTACTTAAGAAAATGTAGCCATCTTCAACACCCTGAAGAAGTTCTATAGACAGATCTAGTCCAAAGGATCTCATGTGTCTGTTAGGGTTACCTGAAATTGCAATCTTTCACAAAGAATCTACTTCAAATTGTGCACATTGTGAGGGAAATGCAGTGGATTTAAAGATATCTTCAAAAGGTCTCACACATTTGCTTCCAGACAAGATTTTTCCAAAGATTTTAAGAATCATAGAAACAAAACAGGCAGAGAATTTGACAACAGCAGAATACATGTAGCGTCTGGAAAGCATGATAACTGGGCCTCCTTGTAAATTAGAAAAAAATTATCCAAGCTTAGCCCTTGACCATTGCTACCCACTAGTTAGGCAACCTTGGCTGTACAAATTTTGCATCCAACCCCAAAAAACAAATTAACAAATTTTAAAAACTCTTACCTGTTTCTCCAGTAGTTACTTCCTGAAAATGAAAGAACAGAACCATTATACCATATATACGTATGTACGGAAGAAAGGAAAATACGAATGTATCGCAATTTGCAGAGAATTGGTTGGAAAAAAAACTTGTGTGTAACTTGCGGACCCTAGCCTTCTTTTTTGGTCGACTGCTGGCAAGGGACATAAAATTTTCTCCTTTCTGTTGCAACGTTTAATCCTTTTGACCAAAACATACCTACCGACCTTGTCTTTTTCGGGACCTTAACAGAACATTAATCTAAAGGATTTTCCAACATCAACTTGAACAAAGATAGTCTTTTCCAGACCATGAAATGTATAGGACTATCCAACAACAATGAAGTCAGTTGAGCACCTAGCGACAAACAGAAGTGCTCCTTTCCTCACCTTTGGCATTTTTCACGTAGTCCACGTCGTAGTAAGCCACCACCAGCGGTTTCTTGAACTTGTCTGCGTTTCCGTCGGTCATGTGGCCGCACAGTCCTAGACTGGTGAGAACAACAGAACATCCAGACAGGTTAACTTCAAAAATTCAATCTTACATCGATGTTACTCCGATCAGTAATGCTGGACAGAAACGAGTGGAGACACTGGTGTCACCTCCAAAAAGAGGATGAACTGAACTGAACTGAACTATATACAGACTAAAGAAAGATAGTGGATGCTACCTGAAAGGTCTGACCGTTTCCAAAATCATACAAGTTGCTTGAGTAACTGCTTTTTGGAAAATCTTATTATCTAACTTTGTTGTATCTTTGTACAATGTACCAATGTTGTATCTTTCTTACATTTTGTCTGACCCATACCTCTTACCTCATGACCTCAAAGAAAAGTGGCTATTTGGCAGATTCCACTTTTTTCATGAATAAACAAAGGCTAAAACAAACAAGTGTTGCCGTTAACGGCTTTTAACACAAGCGCAAAAATTTAAAAAACTCACACATTGTCCTTGAGCCATGTCTTGATCTTGTTCTCAGAAGACTTTCCTTCGTAGACCAGCTGTTTCTCCTCAAACTTGTTGTGGAGGCGAGGCGGGTAGAACAGCACGACAGCACTGGTGGGGAAAGGAACATCCGTCAGGGAAAAATGTCTTTAGAAAACTAAGATTCTTATTCTTATTTTGAGAATTTAGAGCAAGCTATGTCAGATAGGGCCCTATGGAGTAAAATATGTACTTGCCTAGCCCCGACCACTGGTCGATGATGTATGTATGTAAGATTCTTCTACCAGTGCTCGAAGTACTTTTTTCAGCGGCAACCTTAGTCAAAAGCCAGGTTGCGCCATCAACATTTCAGGTTGTCCCACTTCCAAGTTATTACTTTCTTCAAAGCAGCTACTAATCTATTATCTTTTCTGCTAGCTAAACTAAGATTACTAATGTCCCCCCAGCTACTAAAGGCTGCAAAAGTTAAGCGAGCAAAGATTTCACCAATAAGAAATCTTTTTGTGTGTTTTGTTGCCTATTAAATCATAATATTATTCAATTGTGAAATCAAGAGAAAAAAAAACAAGTTTCGGTTGCTGTACGGTCACTAGCTATTACCCTCTTGTAAAAAAAAGCAAAAAAATTTTCCTCCTTGAAAAATTTTTACTCCTTGATTTGCTTTCAATTAATAAAGCAACGACTACAAGCAACAAATGCATTTCAATTGAATTTGAAGAACTACAGTACTGTACTACAGTATTGTTTCAGCCGTGAAGTTTACAACACTGCAAAAATCTCCTTTTCCCAACTACTGTGATATCAAATCATCAGGAAAGTACTTAGTAAGTCTACAGTACTCACTCGTCCTGGTATCCGTACTTGTCGATGACATCCCTGGCCTCGGTGTAGGCAAACCTGTAGTCATCGCGGTTGTTGTCTGCCGTCTTCAGGAAAGCCTTCTTCAGGTCACTGTCTTCCGCAAAGAAACCTGCAAAGCACAAACACAAAATGGTACGTCTAACTTCTGTCAGGATCTGTGGCACTTCTTTGTATTGACATATTTGTGTCACTTTTGTAATAAAGATTTAGAGGGAAAAAAATCACAAAATGGCATAACAAAGTCAGATCAAAGTGCTGTGAATTATAAAACTTTCAGCAGTCGCCCATCTACTGCAAAGTTGCGGTTTTCGCTCTAATTCCTCTCCCTTGTAAGTTGTATACAGGCTTTTTATTTGACGTCAGCTGCGCAATGTTAGATTACAGCGTACGTTAGTAAACCTCACAAAAATTCTACAGCTTTAATACTTCAATTATCCGCAAACATGGTCGTCACAGGATTCAAATTATAATCAGTATGATGTCAATGAAAACTCTGTATAACTACATTATCCAAAAATTGTTTCAGCCACAAATTCCTAGTATACCAAAAACCTTTTTTCCCTAATTTGAAATAAAACAAGTAAATATCTGTAATCGCCAGTGGATTACATAGTAGCTAGTCCAGTGGTTAGCGGCCCTGCCTCTGGAACTAGAAGCTGTGAATCGATTCTGGCTGTGTCGCTCACCCGATATGCACGCTACCGGAAAGGGTTGCAGATGTTAATCCGTGGTCCACTGTTCATTGTGCTTGTCGTAAAGAGCTAGGGGAATTTCCTCGGTACAATGAACCTGTAAATACTGTACATAGCGTGTGTCCTCTCTGTCACGACCAGTGGAAGACAAGCTCTTCAGTGAGCTAAAACTGGATCGAGTTCACTTTCCTTTCCAAGCGCAACTGCCTTACCTACGACGCTGGGCTCAGAGTTGTGAATAACACAGCACAACTGCCTTACCTACGACGCTGGGCTCGGAGTTGCCGATGAATTTCTCCATGGCGTCCTTGTCCAGAACAGGTTTAGCGCTGGGGCCGACCTGCTTCCTCATGAAGCTGACGATTCCATCTGCAGATCAAGGAAAAAACTCAAGATTTTACAGTAACACATTCCAAATCTACTAGTATAAAATAAGAACCACAAGGGACTGTAAAGACAAAGACAATCTGCCAGTCCACCCCTCTAATCTCTCTTCATCCCTTAGTCTATCTACAATGTACGTTTAGGGCACCACAGAAGACCCGGCAACCAGTTGTCTCTACCCTTCTTGTACCAAAAAGCAAAATTTTACTCAAGCAACTAGATATGACGTTTTCTGTTTTCCTTAGTGTTTCACTTAGCGCTATAAGTAGTGTCTAATGCAGAAAGATACTGTAAATCTTAAAATGCTTGCACTGGTTTCATTTTTTCATTTTTTCCCCTTCAAATATGCATTTCTAATGGATAACTACAGTACTATAGAATTGTTTCAATTGTTAACTTAAAACACCCCGAAAGTCTCCTTTCCCCTTCTGTTGCGGACATTCACTTACTCTGTTCCCGTGGGCCCTGGTACTCGGAGGAGAATTCTCCGCCGCGGAAGATCTTCAGCGTGGGGTAACCGCTCACGCCAAACTTGCTGCAGGTGTCCTTTCCTCCTGATTCTGATGTGCAGTCAACCTACAAACAAAGGGAGGATGAGACAGGAGGAGTTACACATACATACATATATATATATTACATAGTTATACAGAGTTGTACTTGTAGTATTTACAAGGTTCCACTTCCAGTGTGATCTATCATTACACAATTACGTCCCTATCATTTAGTCCAGTCATGAATTCCAGGAAGATTAGCGTAGGGCACGTCACCAATGGATTTTCAAATAAAGTCACCAAATCTCAGTCTCTGATTCTATTAAGTTCTTAGCATAAGGTATGGGCAGCCTCTTGTCTTATAATGAGAAAAACAAATTGTTCTCCAACTCAAGAAATTTCACTCAAAGGAAAGGAAATTTTCAAAAGAATCTCTTGGTCTTATTCAGTATCTGACCCTGGTACTGGAGACATGGGGTTATTTCTGCACTATGATATTGACAATGGCGCAGAAAACAATTATGCATTTACTGCACTCAGAATCACTGAAGAAGACAAAGATTTGGTTCAAAACTTCTGCGAGTTAAATTCCTGGGTTGGAGAACAGTTTCTTTTTTATATTATGTAAATTACCAACAGGGCCAGAAACCTTTCAGGGCTCCATTGTTCTTTGAAATTTCTGGGAACCAAATTCAAGGTTGCTCAGAGGGCAGTCTAAAATCCAGGCTGAAGGAAAAGTAAATGAATGGATAGTACATGTACTATCATCTTAACAGAGCGGACCAAGATGGCGACCTCACCTTCACCAGGGCCACAGGGGGGTCGTTGTCCTTCAGGACTGTAGCAGCTTTCTCGTACTCAGGCGCGAGCCTCTTGCAGTGGCCACACCTGGGGAGGGGGGCGGACTGGGTTAGAATCACAGGTGTGGACTGTAAGTTCATCTGTATCTGTACAATCGGTAAAACTGCCCTTTGGCATAACATAACAGCTTCAGTATCTGTACATAGACAGTATAAATGCCCTTTGGCATAACACACCAGTTTCTGTATCTGTATAGCTGGTATAACCAAGGTATAACCGCCTTTTGATGTAATACACTAGCTTCTGTATAAATATCTGTATAACTTATACTATAAGCTTTTGTATCAACTTCTGTATAAGCATAAATCACCCGCCCACAAACTGGGACAACAAATGATGATGATAAGTATCTGTATAAATAACCGCCCTTGGCGTAATGTGTTATTTACAGCACATGCAGCGTGGCAGCAGCTGGTTATACTACACTGAACCACCTGTCCCTCCCGACTTTTGCACATCTATCTTACATGTTGTTTTAAGTGACCAGGCTACCAAAGCTGCATTTTCAAAGAAATACAACAACTAACCTGGTCCACAAAGTTTATAAAAATGAAAAGGTAAAAAAAACGTAATTTTGCAGTTTTTGGTATAGCACAACGTCACGCATAATACTCGTAGAGTTGATGAAGATTAGGGTAGCTAACAGACGATAGGACTGCGCAGTTTAATAGAAGTGATGACGATAATAGTATGAAGAGATCGTTTTGTGTGATAATCTTTTATCCCACCTCACGCCCCCCTCCCCACCGCACACCTTACTGACGCTTGCCCATGTTTTCGGCTGAAGACGCAAAACCCAACAACATTTTACTTCTAACCACGACAAACTATGACATATCTATCAAAATCTTCCACAAAACCACATGAGGTTGAAGAATACAGATTTCTCTTCAATCATAAATCTATAGAAATCTGATAAGCCGGTGTTCGCGTTGCAGCCATGCGTGCATGCGGCTCTAACTCTCTCACCAAGGCGCGAAGAACTCCACAAGAGCGACGTCATGTTCGCCGATACGATCTGAAAAGTCGTCGCCGGAGTAGTCCAAGACGTCGTCTGCGTTCACTCGCGCCAAGGCGACGACGGCGAGCAGAGAGAGCCAGCTGAACATCTTGAGTTGTTGGATGTTGTGTCCTGTTGTAACGTTAGTGTTTTAGTGTGAGGAAATAAGGAAGTGGGGAGGGGCGCCACCTGGTCGTGACGTGTACGGGCCTGGCGTGTGGCGCGCGCTCATTGGTCAGGAGTCGCGTCACGTGGGCGTGAGGTGGCCGCCTCTCGTTCACTCTCGTCCCCACACCAGGATCCCGTGTGTTTGGGAGCTTTGAGAAAATTTTAGAAACCTAGCATACGATGTTGGAAGTAGTTTTTCCATCATTGAAAGTACACGGAGGCGCAGATACGTACGCAAACACATAACAGTCCCTGGTTTGTCGAGTTGGAAAAAATAGGGTTATATTCTGTATAAGCGCCCTTTCTGCCAGCTGATTCCGTGGTGTAGCGGTTATCACATCTGCCTAACACGCAGAAGGTCCCCGGTTCGATCCCGGGCGGAATCATATTTTGCAAATTTTTATTCCATTTTACCGACTTCAAGGATTTCGTTTTGTATTTAGCTTCCTCGAATTTTAATTTTGCCAACTTTTTTCCTGAATTTTATAAATGACATTGGTGCTTATTTTCCTCTAAAAGTGTTTCCCCATTCCTAGCGCAATTTCCCCCCTTGAGGATTTCCTTGGTACTACAGCAGAACGTCCGGTTATAATGTTTACCATCACGAAAGGGAAACATATCATTTTGCTCGTTGCTAATCTTTTGCCCTTCTTCTCAAAACAGATACGGTCAATGACCGGGACCAGACGGCTGTCACCATGGTTACTGAGAAAGTAGCGTAGTTGTAAATAACCTGTGGTGTGCAATTAACGTTATAGAATCGATAGCATTGCTACATAAATGCAATCATTATTACAGGACAGAGCAGGAGGGAATGTTCACCAGGTATGATATGAATGTTTTGGGTAGTAATAAACTGAGCAGTTCACTAATTAATTCGGCCAGACCACGTAAAGATAAACATTCTGTATTTGTTTGCAAATGCTGCCCTTTTAGAGGTTTAGAGGCCCTTTTTTCTGATTTGTCATCATCTTCATTTATTGATAATACTGCATTTTATTAAAAAGCTACACTGAAAGAACAAATCAAATAGACCACATCAATCAGCATGTGTTATTGGTTTGTTTAATAATCCAACGTGGCGACATACATGTAAATAGTGGCACAAACGGTACAATATACCATTGGCAACAAGCATAAAAATACTGTTATGTAATATATATCATCACTTTGATGAACTATATGTGCAAAAACATTATAAACAGTATATTTAACGTTGCATCACAACTGTCAACTTTGCTAATTGACATTTTTACTCAACTTCAACAGAAATTCCTTTGCTGTTAGCCTTCTGGCCTACCCTGTACATCTGTCACATTATTGTTACAGTAATTATAGTTTGCCCAAGAAGAACCGTTGTCACTAAAACACTTAGTAGACACATGTTCTACATTACTAGTACTTGATATCCCTGTGGTCAACGTGAAAGTAAATTCATCTAAAATGATAACTGTAATAAAGCAACTGGCTGTGCGATTATACTGATCAGTACATAACATATTTCTCCGTTATAAATCAAAATAGCCATAACTTTATCGAATATTTCTTTCTTTATGTGCATGCGATTATACTGATCAGTACATAACATATTTCTCCGTTATAAATCAAAATAGCCATAACTTTATCGAATATTTCTTTCTTTATGTGCATGCAATTTACAACTATAATGCACCTCGGAATAAGTCTCTATGAATGTACACACATTTGCATATCTACCAACAGAAATATGGGGCAATCTGGATCTGATGCTAAGAGTGTACAGTTGTTTCCTGTTATACGTTTTATAAAACATTTGACAAGCCTATTGCAATGTGGAAGCAGCAATATCTAAACAATACGCATATCTACAAAAGATAAGTATTAAAAAAGACATACTACACGTTTCATGCAATTCTATAAGATTAATAATACAGGGCAAAGATACCGACGTCTTGGATGCCGATCAGTGATTTATGGTATAATAATTATGCAAGGATATAATAACGTAAACGTTAAGCATATTAATTATATAGATACATGATGATACCCAATCCAAGAAAGGTTTCTAAAGCAACAAAGGTGTGCGCATGGTCGTGCTCTTGTCAAAGGTTCTGTTTTTGTGTCCAATAAACATTGTATTATTTACATCATTTACATCAGAAGGTCTTCAAAGGAAACTGGACGTCAGGATAGCAATTTATAAATTAAAAAGTAAAATTCAAGATAATCTTTTCCTTCAGAAAATTGTGAGAGCTATCATCAAATGAGGTATCAATTTATCAGATGTTGATCAACAGCTTCACTAGCTACATTACAGTTTGTTGATATGGACCAGGTGTCTGATTCAAATAGATAAATTGATCTGATCGATTAATGTAGATTTATGTCTTTAATGACGTATTGTTGGGGCATAAACAAGAACAAGTTAACCTGTTCAAACTGCTGCAGAGAAATGTAAGAAATAGAAGCCACTTTTGTGATCTCTGGAGCGAATGCTAAAACTTCACCTATCGCCCTGTTGCACCTCCTGCAAAGCCTTGTACCGCATTATTTTGTCTTGCAGCTGATCATGAGCAGAGGTTCTGTCAAACAAAGTGATACTGAGTTCCCTGTAGTTGCCAGGCTTATCACGTAACAGCTCGGAAATCATATCTTCCCTGCACTCTGAGTGAGAAATCATCCCCTCAACGACCAGCGTCTCCAGAGTTTGGTTTTCCCGGATCGCTGAACACAGACTGGAGAGGGACTCACCGCTGCAATCCCCTTGGTATATATTAATGTTACTTGTCATGAATAGACCTTTAACGATTCTCCACCTAAGCTTTAGTGTCTTGAGCACCTTGTTTTTCTTCAAACATTCTGTGAGTTCGTGCACCATTGGCTCTACATTGAACGTCTCATGGTTAAGCATTACATCGTTAACAGTAACACAATTTCCAAACCCATCGTTACATGGAAGCTCAATCTCAGTGACCTCGAGTAGTCTATGTTCGGAGATGCTCCGTAGGGTCGCTGTTAGGTTACCGAATCCCCGGGTTGTCGGGTCCCTGCGCAGCCAGGAACCGATCTCAAACCTTAAGGACTTAAGACGACTGTGACTCGCAATCATATTGGCCAACTGCCTGTCATACTCTGAGAAGTCTGCGTCACGATCGCCAGGTAAGGACAAAAATGCAGTAATTTCAACATGTTCTATCGTTGATACTGTGGACAATTGTTCCAAAGTACTTAACATTGACAAATGAGGTATGCCACAGTCACCAATGTTGTTACATATGACCACACGTTCTGTTCCACACCGAGGTATGGGGAGAGGGGTGCCAAAACCAATGTGACAGAGTAATGTCACAGAGCATAACGTATCATAATCCGATAATTCATTTTCCAACACACCAAGCTTCTCTTTTAAACCTCCACAGCAAATTGCGAGATGTTGCATGGACTTTTCCCTGTGTTCCCTTTGGAAAGTCAATACATGTGCCAAACCAAGACACCAATTAACATGATCATCAACATCAACATGCTCTTCAAGATTGTACAAGGTGATGAAACCAGAAATATTAGTTATATTTAGTTCCAGTACTCTACCAACTACAAACTCTGTAACAAGATCATCGAGATTGTTGCTTGCGTGTTGGGACAGGAATGGTGATACAATGTCGGCCATTTCATCATCTGCACAATACGTCCCAAGCCACATGATACAAAAAAATGACAAAAGGTCCCTGTCCTCATCAGTTTGAATTTTTTTTAGTTCCTCTGCAAACCTTTCAAAAAGTGGGCGTGAATTCTCACCCAGGATCAAAAGCAGCAAGTTTTGCACCTGCCGGTACTTAAGATAACAAGACATAACCAGTCCTATTTTAACAACAGTAGCATCTGACAGACCAAACAAGCGACAAACACATCTCATCCCCTCTTCTCTGCTACTTACATCCATGACCAGGCCACTGATGTAGCGGGCGGCCATGTATTCCTGAAACGTTTTGTGCAGAAAGGCGCAGTAGCGGGTGCGTTTAATTCTGGAGAAAGAGTAATCTCTAGTCAGGAGGCCCATGTTCAACATGTTATCGGCAGTTGAGCCGTACCTCTTTGTAATCTCATCTATGTTAAACTGGAGCTGTTCCTGTTCTAGTCCCTCCCAGGACAGTTTTTCTAGGCCTCGCAAGGCCTCTTCTATAGCAGGAGGGAGTTTGTTATCTTCCATTGGAATGTTCTTCTTTGTACAGAATCGCTTAGCAACTGAATGGACAATATCTCGATAAAGTTCATCTTTACTAGAGGGCAGATCTCCGTTTTCCTCCCACACAACACATATGAGCACGTTGTTGAGGGGATTGACTACTATCTCTGACAAATTGCTGTTTCTGCGAAGCTGTTCCACTAGTTCCGAACCAGACTCAGGGGACTTGCTAAAGTATTTGCGTATGAACTCCTCTGAATGTTCCTTACTATAGCCTACAATTTTGTAGAACTGGTGACATTTTCCCAGATCTTTGACACAGTGGTACGGCCTGGAGGTCACCAGGACATGACAGTTCCTGAGGATTTTACCCTGAATCAAGTCCACCACATCTGTGACTTCCCTGGCTGCCTGACTGAGCTCATCTAGACCGTCTAGAATGAAGAGAACATCATCCTGGTTCTCTTGGATGTAGGACCAGAGCTGGTCCGGGGTGATTTTTGTGTCCTTTGGTAGGAGCTGCTCAAATATTTCATCTTTTACTTTCCCCGCTATGTGTCGCATTTCCAGAAAGAAGACAACCTTAAACCTGTCCAGTTTTCCACAGGACCAATCATAGGCAAGTTTCTGACAAGAGCACGACTTTCCAATACCAGGGTCCCCCTCTACCCTTACCTTTCTGACAGGTGACCTGATCTTTACTTGGCTATCTGCACCCTCACTTGTATTGTAAATGTCTATTAAGCTTACGAAACTGCCTGTCTCCTGGAAGCGCCCCCTGTCGTCCCTTCGCTGGAGCTGCAGGTTGGTGTAGACCTCTCCAAGATGCAGGTTGAGGTCTTCGCACCACGGTAGAGGCCGCACATGCACATACTCTGTAGCGTACAGGTCCCTCAGACAGGCGTTGACTTCATCAACCAAGTCGGACGGTCCTGTATATAGCGTGATATTTTACGTCATACTGAATAAACGAAAACTCGCCACAATAGTGCACATCGCCAGTAGCATAACTCTTGAAGATCACGCATACAAAGAATCATTACACACACACACACACACATACATACACACACAATTTAAAGAATACAAGTCGAGCTTACAAAGCTTGATGTCTACCGTGATCTTTAATGATTGCCTCTTGTTGAACTTGATTTGAAAGACCCTCTCACCTTGTTGTGTCGGTTCTGCGTTGTGACTTGAGTCTGCACTTTGGTTATCACGGACTTGCTGTAACCACGGAGGTTCCATCAACAAACATTCCAACCGGTGTTGTCCTTGACTCAGACTCTCTCCTTGGGCCGACAGTTTTTCTTGACCCTTTTGCAGATTCAATCCTTGGGCCGACAGTTTTTCTTGACCCTTTTGCAGGCTCTCTCCTTGGGCCGACAATTTTTCTTGACCCTTTTGCAGGCTCTCTCCTTGGGCCGATAGTTTTTCTTGACCCTTTTGCAGACTCACTCCTTGGACCAAGATCAGATCTTTGAGCTCCATATCTTCCTTGTGCAGTTTCTCCAGCAGGGTGAAATACTCAGCTTCCTGTTCCGGGTCGATGCTGGAACTGAGCCTTTCTGAAATCTTGTCCTCGTCCCCACCGAGAGTGACCAGAATATCGCTCAGTTCCACCCACAGTTTGTCAAAATCTTCTTCAGATAGGTCCGTGCTTGAAATGTGTCCGTAATTGCCGTTCCTAAACTGCCTAAGTCTGTCTCGTTCGTCTGACTTCTGTGCAGCTCTACCGAGTTCCAACCACACAAGTTCTTTCAAGAGGAGTTCTAAGAGTGATATGTCGAACCCCTGCGCAGTATCTGGAACATTGTATACCGGCATCACCATCACTACATTACACATACCGCAGACTGGATACAGGGTTTTCTTCTGACCAGGATTCAAGTTCGCCCTGTGATTTTTACCTTGCTTGTTGAATATATGATTACGATAAAGATGGCCTTTATGCTTCATTATTTGCTCACGAAGACTCGGAGGGTTCATGTTCTGGACTTCATCTTCAAATATCTTCCTGACCATCGCAGTCCCCTCGTCCACCAGCAGAGCTGCCAGTTTGGCGCCCCGAGCCGTACCTGGGGTGTAGACCGGATCCGGGCTGCTGGGCTTGCTCAGGGCCATGATGGTGTGACTGTCGCACTCGCACGGTCAGCTGCAAACTGCCAGACACGCTCTATTCTTGATTCTTTAGTGGTCGTCGGTAGACACCATCAAAACATGACACAACTTAACACAAACGTCACGACATCCTTACGAACCCACTCAAGTTGTCCAAGTCATTTAAGTCCAGAACATGTACAGCAAGTCGATCACAAAGGAAATCCGCTCAAATAAGGCTCACCTTGGCCAATCTTGGGCGGGAAATTGCATTTCTTTGTCACAGGTACTCACGAAAAGCAGAAGTATGTTTGCCAAGATGGCGGCTCTGATACGTATACGCACTCGCACTGCCATGGTACCATGCCATTGTTTACCTTCGTAACGTTACACCTGAGAAGGGTTATTGAATGGTTCCTTCTCAGGTGTCCAACAGGTAAACAATGAGACTGACGTGTCACTGCCACCATCTTGACAAAAAATATGTTTGATTTCATTGAGGGTCTGTGGTAAACAAAATGCTATTTGTTTGCCCCCCTCCCAAATTGCTCAACTGGTCAACTGTACGGTCAACATAACAGAATGGACCGGACTGAGCCTAGCTATGAGAGCAGCAGAGGGCAGAGTAGATGTAGGTGGATTGTAGACCGTATTCATGGCGCCCCAACGACCCACAAAGAGGTCACGGGATAGGTGCGGTGATGTGAGGTCAAGTGGAGTTTGTGCGGTCTGCCACTGTGCACTGATCGACTTGCTGTAACATTAGTACATGTTCTGGGCAGAAATTACTCGGCCAACTTCAGTGACTTGTATGTTGTTGACGACAAACCTAATAGTGAGCGAGTGTGAGTTAGCCTGTCTTCAGGGCCTTCACAGGCCAACTTGTCGGCTCTAGGGCCAACATACCAAAAGAAATGCTACAACAGGCCACCTGAGCTAGATGGATATTATTGGATAGATATTATTGGAGACCTTGCCGGGGGTCTGGCTTCCCAGATCCAGTCTACGAGTGAGTGCGTTTGATCATAAAGCTGCACCTAAAGAACAAAACAAATAGACTTCGACAATCTGCATGTGATATGGACTGTTTAATGATCCATTGAAGCGGTATACATTTGTGAAAATAGTGACACAAACACAAAATTTGCCGATGACAACAAAGACCACAGATATATGCAACATATCTGATCACTTGGGTGAACCTATAAACGAGTTACATTTCGCTATTTCATTGGTAGGTTCATTAAACGTCTATAGACCTCTTTTTTGTTGTTTTAGTAAAGCAAGGGTAGCCTTTCCTTCTGGCCTCCCCTGTACATCTCCGTGTTTGACAACGTGACTTGTACACAATGTAACCAATGTTTTCACTAAAACAGAAAATATTTAGCATATCTCTATTTTTGTGTTAAACTTATGTAATGATCCAAAAGGAGCCGCGTATATACAATCATTTGCATCTCTATCTTCCCTATGTACATACATATATGGAGCAATTTCTTTCGATCGTTTATCATTATACTGTAATAAGTTATTACATTGATCTTAACTCATGTCAGTGTAAAACATGTTACAACATATCCTATGACGTTTTAGCCTATCATACAATGCGCAGGGAGTAATGTCTAAATAACACACATGGCATCTGGCTGGAGAAAGTTTTGTAGTATCAACAAAAGCTAGGCATTAATGTTATTTGTTTCATAATAGACCTACTACATTTCCAATTCTAAAAAGTCTACACAACTGGACAAACGTTTTGTGCAAATATATACAGACATCTTGGATGAGCAAGTCCAGTGATCTATGGTATGATAACTATATAAGGATATAACGTATAAGTCAAGTACTATATGGTGTCAAAACATGTGAATAATAGAGACCAATGATACTCAATACAAGAAAGCTTTCTTAAGTCACAAAGGTTTGTGCATGGTCGTGCTCTTGTCAAAGGTTTTGTTTTAGTACCCAATAAACGTTGTATTATATTTTCATCCCTTACATCAGAAGATCTTCCAAGGAAACTGGACGTCAGGATAGTATCATATAACGTTATATATAAAAAAAGTAAAATTAAAGGTAACCTTTTGTTTAATCGAATCGTGAGAATTTGCATCAAATTAAGAATTAATTTATCAAATGTTGATCAAAACCTTTTACTTGTTATATTTCAATGATGTATGTATTTGTTGATATGAGCCACGTGCCTGATTCAAATTGATAAATTGATCTGATCGATCAATATAGGAAATGAACTTCTTTTATGATGTATTGTGGGCGGTACAACACATCAAAGGTAAACAACAATTATTTTACCTGTTCAAACGGTTGCTAAGGGTCTTCTTTTGGTAAAACTATTGAAATGGCTTTTGTGTTCTTGGAGCGAATATGTTTCAACTTCATTTTTCGATCAGTGGTGTCTCGAAAATAGCATGCATGTATCATGTATCAAGTTCTAGTCATCAGCAGACGTGCCGTTGAACAAAGTAATTTTGAGTTCCTTGTAGTGTTTAGGCTTATCACGTAACAGCTCAGAAATCATATCTGCCCTATACTCTGTGTGAGAAAGCATCCCCTCAACCACCAGCGTCTCAAGAGTTGTGTTTTCCCGGATCGCTGAACACAGGTTGAAGAAGGACTGGTCCCCATGGTACATCTTTATGTTTCTTGTTTCCAACCGACTATCATCGTTTCCCCACCTAAGCTTTAGTGTCTTCAGCACCTTGTTTTTCTTTACACATTCTGTGAGTTTGTGCACCATCGACTCATCATACAAGCGAAACAACATACCAGGCAGAAACATCGCACACCGATCTCTCCATGGAAGCCTAAACTCAACGACCTCGAGTCTTTCATGTTCGGAGATGCTCTGTAGGGTCGCCATTAGGCTACCGAATCCCTTGGCGCTCGAGTCATTGAGCTCCCAGGAACCTATCTCAAACCTGAAAGACCTGAGACGACTGTGACCCGCAATCAGATAAGCTAACAGCCTGTCATACTCTATGAAGTCCACGTCACGCTCTCCAGGATAACAATGGACCGTACATGCCGTAATTTCAACATGTTCTATCACTGATACTGCACGTGCCGGCAGTTGTTCCAATGTACTTAACAATGACAACAAAGGTATGCCCTGACTGTTGTTACTTATCATGACCACACGTTCTGTTCCACACAGAGGCAGGAATGTTCGTACAGAGGTGAAGGGGCCAACATCATGTAATGTCACGGAACGCATTGCGACATAATCTGATAATGCATTTTCCAACGTACCAAGTTTGTCTTGTTGTGCGGCAATTACACGATCGCAGTTTATTGTAAGATGCTGTATGCAACTATGGCCCGCAGGCAGTTTCTTTTGAAACCTCAGTACGTGCGCCAAACCGACACACCAGTTGGCATGATCAAAACGATAAACTCTTAAGCGCCCCGTGTTTTCATCCATGGAACGAGACAACGGTTGTGTCCCGATCGGTGGTGACGGATGGCGATCGGGGTCAGTTTGCATCATTTTAATAAGTTCAATTAGCCTGTTCATCACTTCAGTGTACACGGAATCACTCAAACCACCCGCGTTGTTAGTTACGTGCTGAGGCAGACAGGGTGCTACAATCTCAGCCATTGCACCACCCTCACAACTTGTTCCAAGCCACATAATACACAAAAATGACAGAAGTTCCCTGTCCTCATCAGTTTGTGCCTTTTGAAGTTCCTCTGTGAACCTTTCAAATAGTGGGCGTGAATTCTCACCCAGGGTCATCAGTAACGTGTTCCGAACCTCCCTATATTTACGATAGCAAGATAAAAGGAGTTCCCTGTTAACAACAGTAGCATCTGACAGACCAAACAAGCGACAAACGCATTTCATCCCCTCTTCTCTGCTACTTTCATCCATGACCAGGCCACAGATATAGCGAGCGGCCATGTATTCCTGAAACGTTTTGTGCAGAAAGGCGCAGTAGAAGGTGCGTTTGATTCTGGAGAAAGAGTAATCTCTAGTCAGGAGGCCCATGTTCAACATGTTATCGGCAGTTGTGCCGTACTTCTTTTTGATCTCATCTATGTTAAACTGGAGCTGATCCTGCTCTAGTCCCTCCCAGGACAGTTTTCCTAGACCTCGTAAGGCTTCTTCTATGTCAGGCGGAAGTTTATCACCTTCCATCGGGAGCTCCATCCTTGTACGGAAACGATTAGCAACCGAATAAACAATCATTTCGTATAGTTCAGCTTTGCTAGAAGGCAGTTTTTCACTGTTTTCCTCCCACACAACACATATGAGCACGTTGTTGAGGGGGTTGACTACTATTTCTGACAAACTGTTATTTCTTTGAAGCTGTTCCACTAGTTCCAAACCAGACTCTGGGGACTCACAAAAGTATTTGTGTATGAACTCCTCTGAATTTTCCTCAGTATAACCTACAATTTTGTAGTATTGGTGACATTTTTCCAGGTCTTTGACACAGTGGTACGGCCTGGAGGTCACCAGGACATGACAGTTCCTGAGGATTTTACCCTGAATCAAGTCCACCACATCTGTGACTTCTCTAGCTGCCTGACTGAGCTCGTCTAGACCGTCTAGGATGAAGAGAACATCATCCTGGTTCTCTTGGATGTAGGACCAGAGCTGGTCCGGGTTAACTTTTGTGTCCTTTGGTAGGAGCTGCTCAAAAATGGCTTCTTTGACTTTCCCAGCCAAGTGTCGCATTTCCAAAAATAACATAACCTTAAACCTTTCCAGTTTCCCACAGGACCAATCATAGGCAAGCTTCTGACAAGAGCACGACTTCCCAATACCAGGGTCCCCCTCTACTCGTATCTTCCTGACAGCTGAACTAACATTAGCATATGCATGGCTAACACCGTTACCTGTGTTATAGATATCTGCTAAGCTTACGATAGTGCCTGTGTCCTGGAAGTGCCCCCTACCGTCCCTGTACTGGAGCTGCAGATTAGTGTAGACTTCTCCAAGATGCAGGTTGAGGTCTTCACACCACGGTAGGGGCCGCACATGCGCATACTCCGTAGCGTACAGGTCCTTCAGACAGGCGATGGCGTCATCGACCACGTCAGGCGGTCCTGAAATATGCACATGTTGTTGACTATTCAACTGAGTACATTAGACGACATAATTCACCTTTGTATGACATTTGTATGATATGTAATCCATTGAGTGTACAGTACTTGTTTTTTTAGTGTCATAGCATTGGCATATGTCTTTGTTGTACCTGCCATATTATTTGAACAGCCAGTGCTAGTATATGTACACTTCTTTAACGTTCTACGGTTGAAAGTGGTACTTACTGCCACTGTTAAACTTTTTAGGGTCCATCAAAGCAGACAACGATGTGTTGAACCTACATACAAACCATCTTATACCATGGATTAGTTTTGACCTTCTGTGATTTCCCAAAAGTAGAAAGTCATTATCAACAAAAAATGAAATGAAAAAGTTCCCTCCCCCTTATGCAGATGAAGCACAACTCACCTGCGTGCCCCTGGTCCGTCTGGCAACTTGATTCTGCATGTGGTCCGGTGCTCGTTCCTAGGACACGCTCTAAAATAAGAGTTTTCAACACTTCTTGCCCTTCTTTCAGACCGTCTTGCCCTTCCTTCAGATCATCTTGTCCCTCCTTCAGACTGTTTTGTCCTTCCTTCAGACTGTCTTGTCCTTTCTTGAGACTGCCTTGACCTTCCTTCAGACCGTCTTGTCCTTCCTTCAGACTGTCTTGTCCTTCCTTCAGACTGTCTTGTCCTTCTGTTAGTCTGTCTTGACCTTTCTTCAGACTGTCTTGACCTTTCTTCAGTGTGCATAGGAAGTGTCTGACCTCCATGTCTTCCTTGAACAGTTTCTCTAGCAGAGTGAAGTACTCCTTTTCCTGTTCTGGGTCGATGCTGCAGTTGAGTCTGTCTGAAATCTTGTCTCTGTCCCCACCCAGGGCGACCAGTATTTCCGTCAGCTCATCCCACAGTGTGCCAAAGTCTCCTTCAGACATGTCCGTGCTTGAGACGTGTCCGTAATTGTTGTTCCTGTACTGCCGAAGTCTGTTCCTCGGGCCTGAGTACGGTGCACTTCCGCACAGTTCTTTCAAAAGGAGTTCTAAGAGTGAAATGTCGAACCCCTGTGCAGTATCTGGGACATCATCACTGGGTGGATACAGCGTTTTCCTTTGACCAGGGTTCAAGTACCGTAATCCACAAAGATCTCTCTTATGTTTTTTCAGCTGCTCACGAAGACTTGGAGGGTTCATGTTCTGGACTTCATCTTCGAATATCTTCCTGACCAGCGCAGTCCCCTCGTCCACCAGCAGAGCTGCCAGTTTGGCGCCCCGAGCCGTACCTGGGGTGTAGACCGGGTCCGGGCTGCTGGGCTTGCTCAGCGCCATGATGGCGTCGGTGCGAATGTCCCGATCGTTGCCACGAACGCACCGCTTTACTTTCCGTAACGCTAACGTATATAACGTTATATATGTCAACGAGGTTAAATAGGGTTCAAGGCTCCTTGTATATACAAACGATATACGGCAACTCAGAAGAATGGCCCTTTAAGTCACTTCTCGGCGTGTTGGGAAAAACACTGACGACTGAGAAAAAAAAGCAAAAAAGTGCATGACGCAACACAGGTGTGAAGTTTGGACTTTACTCAAGGAGGGGGAGTGACTCCGGTCTCGTGACAAATAAGTGACGCCAAACAAGAGCTGGGACAGTGTTTGGGGGTTCCCAGTATACGTGAGAGACGTTTGCTACACTTCTGGGGCGTGATAGTTTTGATGCAGACGTCTGAGCAGAGTTTGGAATGGAGCGTCACGCTGTGGAGATTAACACTAACCCTAACGGTCTCGACTGAGCCCTAACCTTAGAGTAAAGTATAGCCCTAACTATACCCCCAGCCATAACCTAACCATAACCCCAAATGATAAGCCAAATCATAACCCCTACCTAACATAGCCCTTACCTTCAACATAGCCCGGGTACTTAAAATGTGGCATGACATAAATGGGTGTTGGATTGGAAGGTATTTTTTTAAACCTAAAAATCATAAAACATGTCATTGTGAAATTATATCTAATGTTTCTCAATGAATGAAATACCGTATTTGCCCCACTCTCACGAAAGTTTTAAATCTGGGGTAAACTATAGCTTGTTTTTATCAAAACGACACTGAATATTTTCTTTAGATATAACTGTCGTGCCTCCCATTCACTCTGTTTTTGTTGTGTTCAAGGAAATAACATGATTTGATAGATGTAATTTCAAACGAAGCTGTTGATAGTGTAGTGTATCAAAAAAATGATGTTTTTTATCGAGATGTTGTGATGTGTATCACTATGAAGACAATTGTTGACAATTCAATCTCTACAACTGGATGAAAACAGAGATTTACTTCCGGACGCTTCCAGTGACATCCATCACTCTTCTTCAGTGTCACCAGAATGATGGCAGAACAATTTAATACGTGTTACATCTCAAACAAAATGTCAAAATCACTAACTATGGATACATTGTTCCTTTCCCATGTCCCATTCAATATCTAGCCCTTTATACAAGTGATAGTTTCTCTTATATGTCTTTGTTTGCGGTTTAGATGAAATCAATATCAGAGATGAAATTGTGTACACTGGGGTATTTGTGTGTGTTTGTAAGTCTTTTTATACGATTCTGCTATGTTCCAGCGACCTAAGGTGTCTGCTAGACTATTTTGAGACGCCGATAAACAAATACGGGTGTTTGGGAAGCTCCATGCAGGGAGTGAGAAGCAGGTGGTTGTTTGATAATCCACCTATGATTTTTTCTTCCTTTTTTTTTTCCGAGACACAATTTGCATTTGGCTGGTACATACATGTATTGGCAATTGTTTGTATTCACCTCATTTGAATTGATAATTTTTTGTTTGTTGAACATTTTAAATGAGTTTTACAACTGTCATCGGTGCTTTATTTGTTGTTAACCTTTCCAGGGTGATTTTGGTCTTTCCTCGGTGCCTTCTATTAGAAAAGAACGCTCGGTTATTACATTGTTGGATGTCCATCGCACTGCGATGATGTCTTCAATGGCGTCTCATGTTCTTACATACATGTATGTTTACCATTAAGGAAGGGAAACACATTGTTTGTTCCGGTTCTTACTCAATTTATCATTCTCCTCCTAACAAAAAAGGTCAATGTCCTGAACCAGACGGCTGTCACCATGGTTACTGGTAAAGTAACAAACACCCCGTGGTGTTCGATTACATCATGTAGTATTGCTACATTTGTGGCGGGACAGAGCAGGAGGGCTTGATATATGGTGTTTATGAATGTGTTTGAGAATAGATAGATCAGTTGTTCGTTGGGCTTATGCAAGCATGTCTAACCCTCGCTTAGTGGGGAACTACAGACGATAAACCGGATAGTGAACGAGTCGAGTGAGTGCGTTTGATAAAAAAAGCTACACAAAAATAATGAAACGAATATCCTTCGGCAATCAGCATGTCTTATTGACTGTTTATATATCCATTGCAGTAATATACATTTGTGTAACTAACTCAAAACCTGCCGGATGACAACAAGAATCACAGATATATGCAACATATCTGATCACTTGGGTGAATATGTATAAACAAATTACATTTCGCCATTTCATTGATCTGTTCTTTAAACGTCTATAGATCTCCTCGTTGCTGTTTAAGTATAATAAGGGTAGCCTTGCCTTCTGGCCTCCTCTGTACATCTCCGTGTTTAACAACGTGACTTGTACACAATGTAAACATTGTTGTCACTAAAACAGAAAATATTTCCTGTATTACATGTTGTACTTTGCTATCCTTGTGGTCAACAGTATGCAATATACAAAACCCAGTTGATACCTAAAATCATGAATTAATTAATTTCAAGCAAAATGGTCGACTGTAAACAAGTCAGAAAGAAATGTGTGATTATGCTTGTCAATACATATTTCCCCGTTATCTACTAAAATAGCAACAGGTTTAATGAGCATATCTCTATTTATGTGTTAAACGCCTTTAACTCTCCAAAATGAGCCTCGGTACATACAGTTCAGTTCAGTTATATACAAGCATTTGCATCTTCATCCTCCCTATGTACATACATGTATGGAGCAATTTCTTTCGATCGTTTATTATTATACTGTGATAAGTTATTACATTGATCTTAACTCATGTCAGTGTAAACCATGTTATAACATATCCAATGACATTTTAGCCTACCATACAATGTGCAAGGAGTAATGTCTAAATAACACACATGGCATCTGGCTGGAGAAAGTTTTGTAGTATCAACAAAAGCTAGGCATTAATGTTGTTTGTTTCATAAAAGACCTACAGCGTTTCCAATTCGAGAAAATCTATACAACTCGACAAAAGTTTTCTGCTAATATATAGTCGGACGTTTTGGGTGAACAAGTTCAGTGATGAATGGTATGATAACTATATAAGGATATAACGTATAAGTCAAGTACTTTATGGTAACAAAGCATATGAATAGTACTTAGAGACCCATGATACCCAATACAAGAAAGCTTTCTTAAGTCACAAAGGTGTGTGCATGGTCGTGCTCTTGTCAAAGGTTCTGTTTTAGTACCCGATAAACATTGTGTTATATTTTCATCACTTACACCAGAGGGTATTCAAAGGAAACTGGACGTCAGGATAGCGTTTTGTATGTATCAAAAAGTAAAATTTAAGATAACCTTTTGTAGGAGTTCGCATCAAATCAAGTATTAATTTATCAAAAGTTGGTGTAAAGCTTTTACTGGTTATACTGTGCTATACAAATACATGATATGGGCCATGTGCCTGATTCAAAAAGATAAATTGATTTGATCGATCAATATACAAAATAAACTTCTTTTATGATGTATTGTGGGCGGTACAGCACATCAAAGTACAACACATCAATCATTGTACCTGTTCAAACTGTTGCTAAGGGTCATCTTTTGGCAAAGATATAGCAGTGACTTTGTGTTCTTGGAGCGAATGTTACAACTTACATTTTTCGATCAGTGGTGTCTCGAAAATAGCATGCATGTATCATGTATCAAGTTCTAGTCATCAGCAGACGTGCTGTCGGACAACGTCATTTTGAGTTCCTTGTAGTTTTTGGGCTTATCACGCATCAGCTCAGAAATCATATCTGCCCTGCACTCTGAGTGAGAAATCATCCCCTCAACCACCAGCGTCTCCAGAGTTCGGTTTTCCCGGATCGCTGAACACAGGTTGAAGAAGGACTGATCCCCATGGTACATCTTTATTTTTCTTGTTTCCAATCGACTATCATCGTTTCCCCACCTAAGCTTTAGTGTCTTCAGCACCTTGTTTTTCTTTACACATTCTGTGAGTTTGTGCACCATCGACTCATCATACAAGCGAAACAACATACCAGGCAGAAACATCGCACACCGATCTCTCCATGGAAGCCTGAACTCAACGACCTCGAGTCTTGCATGTTCGGAGATGCTCTGTAGGGTCGCCATTAGGCTACCGAATCCCTTGGCGCTCGAGTCATTGAGCTCCCAGGAACCTATCTCAAACCTGAAAGACCTGAGACGACTGTGACCCGCAATCAGATAAGCTAACAGCCTGTCATACTCTATGAAGTCCACGTCACGCTCTCCAGGATAACAATGGACCGTACATGCCGTAATTTCAACATGTTCTATCACTGATACTGCACGTGCCGGCAGTTGTTCCAATGTACTTAACAATGACAACAAAGGTATGCCCTGACTGTTGTTACTTATCATGACCACACGTTCTGTTCCACACAGAGGCAGGAATGTTCGTACAGAGGTGAAGGGACCAACATCATGTAATGTTACAGAGCGCATGGCGCCATAATCTGATAATGCATTTTCCAACGCACCAAGTTTGTCTTGTTGTGCGGCAATTACACGATCGCAGTTTATTGTAAGATGCTGTATGCAACTATGGCCCGCAGGCAGTTTCTTTTGAAACCTCAGTACGTGCGCCAAACCGACACACCAGTTGGCATGATCAAAACGATAAACTCTTAAGCGCCCCGTGTTTTCATCCATGGAACGAGACAACGGTTGTGTCCCGATCGGTGGTGACGGATGGCGATCGGGGTCAGTTTGCATCATTTTAATAAGTTCAATTAGCCTGTTCGTCACTTCAGTGTACACGGAATCACTCAAACCACCCGCGTTGTTAGTTACGTGCTGAGGCAGACAGGGTGCTACAATCTCAGCCATTGTACCACCCTCACAACTTGTTCCAAGCCACATAATACACAAAAATGACAGAAGTTCCCTGTCCTCATCAGTTTGTGCCTTTTGAAGTTCCTCTGTGAACCTTTCAAATAGTGGGCGTGAATTCTCACCCAGGGTCATCAGTAACGTGTTCCGAACCTCTCTATATTTACGATAGCAAGATAAAAGGAGTTCCCTGTTAACAACAGTAGCATCTGACAGACCAAACAAGCGACAAACGCATTTCATCCCCTCTTCTCTGCTACTTTCATCCATGACCAGGCCACAGATATAGCGAGCGGCCATGTATTCCTGAAACGTTTTGTGCAGAAAGGCGCAGTAGCAGGTGCGTTTGATTCTGGAGAAAGAGTAATCTCTAGTCAGGAGGCCCATGTTCAACATGTTATCGGCAGTTGTGCCGTACTTCTTTTTGATCTCATCTATGTTAAACTGGAGCTGATCCTGCTCTAGCCCCTCCCAGGACAGTTTTCCTAGACCTCGTAAGGCTTCTTCTATGTCAGGCGGAAGTTTATCACCTTCCATCGGGAGCTCCATCCTTGTACGGAAACGATTAGCAACCGAATAAACAATCATTTCGTATAGTTCAGCTTTTCTAGAAGGCAGTTTTTCACTGTTTTCCTCCCACACAACACATATGAGCACGTTGTTGAGGGGGTTGACTACTATTTCTGACAAACTGCTATTTCTTTGAAGCTGTTCCACTAGTTCCAAACCAGACTCTGGGGACTCACAAAAGTATTTGTGTATGAACTCCTCTGAATTTTCCTCAGTATAACCTACAATTTTGTAGTATTGGTGACATTTTTCCAGGTCTTTGACACAGTGGTACGGCCTGGAGGTCACCAGGACATGACAGTTCCTGAGGATTTTACCCTGAATCAAGCCCACCACATCTGTGACTTCCCTAGCTGCCTGACTGAGCTCATCTAGACCGTCCAGGATAAAGAGTACATCATCCTGGTTCCCTTGGATGTAGGACCAGAGCTGGTCCGGGTTAACTTTTGTGTCCTTTGGTAGGAGCTGTTCAAAAATAGCTTCTTTGACTTTCCCAGCCAAGTGTCGCATTTCCAAAAATAACACAAACTTAAACCTTTCCAGTTTCCCACAGGACCAATCATAGGCAAGTTTCTGACAAGAGCACGACTTCCCAATACCAGGGTCCCCCTCTACTCGTATCTTCCTGACAGCTGAACTAACATTAGCATGTGCATAAGCATGACTAACACCCTTACCTGTGTTATAGATATCTGCTAAGCTTACGATAGTGTCTGTGTCCTTGAAGTGCCCCCTACCGTCCCTGTACTGGAGCTGCAGGTTGGTGTAGACCTCTCCAAGATGCAGGTTGAGGTCTTCGCACCACGGTAGGGGGCGCACATGCGCATACTCTGTAGCGTACAGGTCCTTCAGACAGGCGATGACGTCATCGACCCCGTCAGGCAGTCCTGAAATATGCACAGATTCTTGAGTATACAACTGAGTGCATTAGACGACATAATTCACCTTTGTATGACATTTGTATGATATGTAATCCATTGAGTGTACAGTACTTGTTTTTTTAGTGTCGTAGCATTGGCATATGTCTTTGTTGTACCTGCCATATTATTTGAACAGCCAGTGCTAGTATATGTACACTTCTTTAACGTTCTACGGTTGAAAGTGGTACTTACTGCCACTGTTAAACTTTTAAGGGTCCATCAAAGCAGACAACGATGTGTTGAACCTACATACAAACCATCTTATACCATGGTTTAGTTTTGACCTTCTGTGATTTCCCAAAAGTAGAAAGTCATTATCAACAAAAAATAAAATGAAAAAGTTCCCTCCCCCTTATGCAGATGAAGCACAACTCACCTGCGTGCCCCTGGTCCGTCTGGCAACTTGATTCTGCATGTGGTCCGGTGCTCGTTCCTAGGACACGCTCTAAAATAAGAGTTTTCAACACTTCTTGTCCTTCTTTCAGACCGTCTTGCCCTTCCTTCAGATCATCTTGTCCCTCCTTCAGACTGTCTTGTCCTTTCTTGAGACTGTCTTGACCTTCCTTCAGACCGTCTTGTCCTTCCTTCAGACTGTCTTGTCCTTCCTTCAGACTGTCTTGTCCTTCCTTCAGACTGTCTTGTCCTTCCTTCAGACTACCCTGTCCTTCCTTCAGACTGTCTTGTCCTTCTGTTAGTCTGTCTTGACCTTTCTTCAGACTGTCTTGACCTTTCTTCAGTGTGCATAGGAAGTGTCTGACCTCCATGTCTTCCTTGAACAGTTTCTCTAGCAGAGTGAAGTACTCCTTTTCCTGCTCTGGGTCGATGCTGCAGTTGAGTCTGTCTGAAATCTTGTCTCTGTGCCCACCCAGGGCGACTAGTATTTCCGTCAGCTCATCCCACAGTCTGCCAAAGTCTCCTTCAGACATATTTGTGCTTGAAATGTGTCCGTAATTGTTGTTCCTAAACTGCCGAAGTCTGTTCCTAGGGCCTGAGTACAGTGCACTTCCGCACAGTTCTTTCAAGAGGAGTTCTAAGAGTGAAATGTCGAACCCCTGTGCAGTATCTGGGACATCATCACCGGTTGGATACAGTGTTTTCCTTTGACCAGGGTTCAAGTAACGCAATCCACAGAGATATCTCTTATGTTTTTTCAGCTGCTCACGAAGACTTGGAGGGTACATTTTCTGGACTTCATCCTCCAATATTTTCCTGACCAGCGCAGTCCCCTCGTCCACCAGCAGAGCCGCCAGTTTGGCGCCCCGAGCTGTACCTGGGGTGTAGACCGGGTCCGGGCTGCTGGGTTTGCTCAGCGCCATGATGGCGTCGGTGCGAATGTTCCGATCGTTGCCACGAACGCACCGCTTTACTTTCCGTAACGCTAACGTATATAACGTTATATATGTCAACGAGGTTAAATAGGGTTTAAGGCTCCTTGTATATACAAACGATATACGGCAACTCAAAAGAATGGCCCTTTAAGTCACTTCTCGGCGTGTTGGGAAAAACACTGACGACTGAGAAAAAAAGCAAAAAAGTGCATGACGCAACACAGGTGTGAAGTTTGGACTTTACTCAAGGAGGGGAGTGACTCCGGTCTCGTGACAAATAAGTGACGCTTGCCAAACAAGAGCTGGGACAGTGTTTGGGGGTTCCCAGTATACGTGAGAGACGTTTGCTACACTTCTGGGGAGTGATAGTTTTGATGCAGACGTCTGAGCAGAGTTTGGAATGGAGCGTCACGCTGTGGAGATTAACACTAACCCTAACGGTCTCGACTGAGCCCTAACCTTAGAGTTAAGTATAGCCCTAACTATACCCCCAGCCATAACCTAACCATAACCCCAAATCATAACCCAAATCATAACCCCTACCTAACATAGCCCTTACCTTCAACATAGCCCGGGTACTTAAAATGTGGCATGACATAAATGGGTGTTGGATTGGAAGGTATTTTTTTTAAACCTAAAAATCATGAAACATGTCATTGTGAAATTATATGTAATGTTTCTCAATGAATGAAATACCATATTTGCCCCACTCTCACGAAAGTTTTAAATCTGGGGTAAACTATAGCTTGTTTTTATCAAAACGACACTGAATGTTTTCTTTAGATATAACTGTCGTGCCTCCCATTCACTCCGTTTTTGTTGTGTTCAAGGAAATAACATGATTTGATAGATATAATTTCAAACGAAGCTGTTGATAGTGTAGTGTATCAAAAAATGATGTTTTTTATCGAGATGTTGTGATGTGTATCACTATGAAGACAATTGTTGACAATTCAATTTCTACAACTGGATGAAAACAGAGATTTACTTCCGGACGCTTCCAGTGACATCCATCACTCTTCTCCAGTGTCACCAGAATGATGGCAGAACAATTTAATACGTGTTACATCTCAAACAAAATGTCAAAATCACTAACTATGAATATATTTTCCTTTCCCATGTCCCATTCAATATCTAGCCCTTTATAAAAGTGATAGTTTCTCTTCATATTTCTTTGTTTGCGGTTTAGATAAAATCAATATCAGAGATGAAATTGTGTACACTGGGGTATTTGTGTGTGTTTGTAAGTCTTTTTATACGATTCTGCTATGTTCCAGCGACCTAAGGTGTCTGCTAGACTATTTTGAGACGCCGATAAACAAATACGGGTGTTTGGGAAGCTCCATGCAGGGAGTGAGAAGCAGGTGGTTGTTTGATAATCCACCTATGATTTTTTCTTCCTTTTTTTTTTCCGAGACATAATTTGCATTTGGCCGGTACATACATGTATTGGCAATTGTTTGTATTCACCTCATTTGAATTGATAATTTTTTGTTTGTTGAACATTTTAAATGAGTTTTACAACTGTCATCGGTGCTTTATTTGTTGTTAACCTTTCCAGGGTGATTTTGGTCTTTCCTCGGTGCCTTCTATTAGAAAAGAACGCTCGGTTATTACATTGTTGGATGTCCATCGCACTGCGATGATGTCTTCAATGGCGTCTCATGTTCTTACATACATGTATGTTTACCATTAAGGAAGGGACACACATTGTTTGTTCCGGTTCTTACTCAATTTATCATTCTCCTCCTAACAAAAAAGGTCAATGTCCTGACCCAGCCCGCTGTCACCATGGTTACTGGTGAAGTAACAAACACCCTGTGGTGTTCGATTACATCATGTAGTATTGATACATTTGTGGTGGGACAGAGCAGGAGGGCTCGTCACCATATATGGTGTTTATGAATGTGAGAATAGATAGATCAGTTGTTTGTTGGGCTTATGCAAGCATGTCTAACCCTCGCTTAGTGGGGAACTACAGACGATAAACCGGATAGTGAACGAGTCGAATGAGTGCGTTTGATAAAAAAAAAGCTACACAAAAATAACGAAACGAATATCCTTCGGCAATCAGCATGTCTTATTGACTGTTTATGAATACATTGCAGTAATATACATTTGTGTAAATAGTGACACAAACACAAAATCTGCCAATCAAGGATCACAGATATATGCAACATATCTGATCAATGGGAGAACCTTTAAACGAATTACATTTCGCTATTTCATTGATATGTTCATTAAACGTCTATAGATCTCCTCTTTGCTGTTTTAGTGTAACAAGGGTTTCCTTGCCTTCTGTCCTTCCCTGTAAATCTCCGTGTTTAACAACGCGACTTGTACACAATGTAAACAGTGTTGTCACTAAAACAGACAAATACTCTGCATTACCTTGTTATCCTTGTGGTCAACAGTATGCAATATACAAAACTCAGTTGATACATAAAATCATGAATAAATTAATGTTAAGCAAAATGGTCGACTGTAAACAAGTCAGAAAGAAATGTGTGATTTTGCTGGTCCTTGATATTTTCCCGTTTTAAAGTAAAATAACAACAACTTGTTTGAACTTATCCCTTTTTGTGTGTCCAACTTCTATCCCTCCAAAATGAGCCTCGGTACATACAGTTCAGTTCAGTTATATACAAGCATTTGCATCTTCATCCTCCCTACGTACATACATATATAGAGCGATTTTGATTATTTGATCGTTTCCTGTTATACAGGAATATGTCATTATAATGACCTTAACTCATGTAAAACATGTTATAACATATCTAATGACATTTTAGCCTATCACACAATGTGCAGACAGTAACATCTAAATAACACAGAAGACGTCTAACTGAAAAGGTAAGTATTGTCATGCTCCTGTCAGATGAAGCATCTATAATTATTTCATGATAGACTTTCGAAGATATTCACCAAGTATTTTTCCAAAGTTTGAAAATTTCAATCTACACAACTGGACAGACGTTTTATATGGTATGATAAATGTATGATAATATGAAAAATGGTGTAAAAGCATATGAATGATAGATACCGATGATATCGAAACCAAGAAAGGTTTCTAATGTAACAGGTGTGTGCATGGTAATGTTCTTGTCGAATAAGGCTTTGTTTAAACATTGCGTTATGTTTTCCTCACCGTAAATTACCTCGGAAGGTTTTCAAAGGGGGGAAACTGAAAGTGAACATAGCATTTTCTATATCAAAAGTGAAATTTAAGATGATGTTTTATTTGATCCAATCGTGAAATTTCTCATCATATTTAATGTTAATTTGTCGCATGTTGAGTGCTAATCTAAAGTCAATTCTAATTTAGCTTGTCAATCAATTTAACGCACGAGCCCAAATCTTTTATAATGCATTTTTTTGGTAAAGCATATCGTACTAGTAAGTGAATAAGAACCTGTTTAACCTGTTCGAACTCTTGCTAAGGGCGACATTTGTGTCCTCTGGGGTGAATGTTGAAACTTCATGTATCGCGCTGTTGCACTTCAAAAATCGAGGGGAGATGTGGAACCATACTTGTTATACTGAGTTCCTTGTAGTTTCTAGGCTTACTACGTTCTAGCCCAGAGATCATCTTAGCCTTGCGCTCTGAGAGACAAAGCATCCCCTCAACCACCAGCGTCTCCAGGGTTCGGTTTTTCCGGATCGCTGAACACAGAGTGGAGAGGGCCTGGCTGCTGCAATCTCCGTGGTATATCTTACACATTTCTCTAATGAATGGGCCACTGAATCCATCATAGAGTCTCCACCTAAGCTTTAGTGTCTTCAGCACCTTGTTTTTCTTTACACATTCTGCGAGTTTGTACACCATTGGCTCCACATTAAATGTCTCATTTTTTGTGTACTTCAATGTATGTATCACCGTATCCCCAACCTGCTGCCAAAAAGGATCTTCCTCATTTTCGTATTCGGTATCGTCTAGTAGAGAATCGTCTCCTGGAAGCTCGAACTCAACAACCTCGAGTCTTGAATGTTCGGAGATGCTCTGTAGGGTCGCTGTTAAGTTACCAAATCCCCTGGTGTTCGGGTTATTCTGCAGCCAGGAACCTATCTCTAACTTAAAAGATCTGAGACGACTGTGACTCTTTATCATACAGGCCAACTGCCTGTCATACTCTGAGAACTCGACTACATGGTTGCCATCAAAACTAGTTGTGACCGTAAATGTAGTAATTTCAATATGTTCTATCGTTGATACTGCTGACAGTAGTTCAAAGGTATGCAATAAAGCCAGGTTTGTCATGGCACGATGTTTATTACGGATGACCACACGTTCTGTTCCACACCGAGGTATGAACGTTCGAATTGGGGAGAAATTGATATTACCACCACCAAAATGAATCTCTAGTAATGTCACAGAACGCATTGCATGATAATCTGATAATGTGTTTTCCAACACATCAAGCTTCTCTTGTTGTTGTAGTGTGCCATCTACCAGGCGGCAGTAGATTGTAAGATGCTGTATGAACCTTGCACCATAACTTACAGAGAGCTTCTTTTGAAAAGCCAGTACGTGTGCCAAACCAACACACCAATTTGGATGATCATCACGATAAACTCTTAACTCCCCTTGATCATTAGTAATGGGACTAGACAACCTGTCTTGGTCCCCACGAGCAAGTTCACCAAGTTCAGCCAAGGCAGAGTTGTGTTCGGAGTGTTCACCAAACTCACCGAGGTTGTTGGTTACGTGCTGAGACAAACAGGGTTCTAAAATATCGGCCATTTTATCACCTGCACAAGTTGTCCCAACCCACATGACACACAAAAATGCCAAAAGTTCTCTGTCTTTATCACTCTGAGCTTTGCTTAGTTCCTCTACAAACCGTTCAAATAGTGGGCGCGAATTCTCACCTAGGATCAAAAGTAACCAGTTTTGAACCTCCCTGTACTTACGACAGCAAGATAAAACCAGTTCCCTGTTAACAGCAGTTGCATCTGACATACCAAACAAGTTACAAACACATTTCATCCCCTCTTTTCTGCTACTTCCATCTATGACCAGGCCATTGATATAATGGGCGGCCATGTATTCCTGAAACGTTTTGTGCAGAAATGTACAGTAGCAGGTGCGTTTGATTCGGGAGAAAGAATAATCTTCAGTCAGGAGGCCCATGTTCAACATGATATCGGCAGTTGTTTCATACTTCCTTGTGATCTCATCTATGTCAAACTGGAGCTGCTCCTTCTCTAGTCCCCCCCAAGACAGTTTCCCCAGGCCTCGCAAGGCTTCTTCCATGTCATGAGGAAGTTTGTCACCTTCCACTAAAAGGGCTCTCTTTGTACAGAATCTTCTGGCAACTGAACGAACAATGTCTCGATATAGTTCAGCTTTGCTAGAGGGCAGTTCATTGATATTATCTTCCCACACAACACATATGAGCACGTTGTTGAGGGGATTAACTACTATTTCTGACAAACTACTGTTACTTTGAAGCAGTCTCACAAGTTTTGACGCAGACTCTGGGGACTTGCGAAAGTATTTGTTTATGAACTCCTCTGAATTTTCCTTACTGTAGCCTACAATTTTGTAAAACTGGTGACATTTCTCCAGATCTTTGACACAGTGATACGGCCTGGAGGTCACCAGGACATGACAGTTCCTGAGGATTTTACCCTGAATCAAGTCCACCACATCTGTGACTTTCCTAGCTGCCTGACTGAGCTCATCTAGACCGTCTAGGATGAAGAGAACATCATCCTGGTTCTCTTGGATGTGGGACCAGAGCTGGTCCCGGGTGGTTTTTGTATCTTTTGGTAGAAGCTGCTCAAATATTTCATCCTTTATATTCTCTGCTATGTGCCGCATTTCCAAAAACAACGCAACCTTAAACTTGACTAGTTTCCCACAGGACCAATCATAGGCAAGTTTCTGACAAGAGCACGACTTCCCAATACCTGGGTCCCCCTCTACTCGTATCTTTCTGACAGCTGAACTAACATTAGCATGGCTAACACCTTTACTTGTGTTAAAGATATCTGCTAAGCTTACGATAGTGTCTGTGTCATGGAGGCGTCCCCTACCGTCCCTTTGCTGGAGCTGCAGGTTGGTGTAGACGTCATCAAGATGCAAGTTGAGGTCTTCACACCATGGTAGAGGCCGCACATGCGCATACTCGGTAGTATACAGGTCCTTCAGACAGGCGATTACGTCATCAGGTGCCGGCCCTGAGTAGCGAGATGGTATTCATATCATAATGATTGAATAGTAGCATAACTTGCACCTTTACCCCCCCCCCCCTTTGTATGAATCTATTTATTTTTTCAGCTTAAAATTTATTTTGCCGGTTACATATATTTCATGAAGACTTGTTGGTAAAAAAGGGCCGTAGAAGAATTTGAAAGTTGATAGTTTTGTAATTCTGACAAGAACTTCTCACCTTGCTGCATCTGTTCTGTGTAACTTGAGTCTGCACATACTTCTTGTACTTTGGTGCTCGTCTCTGCCCTCTGGTTATCGCGGACTTCCTCTACCAAACTTGCCAACTGTCTCAGACTAACTCCTTGGGACATGAGCAGATCTTTGACCTCCATGTCTTCCCTATGCATTTTCTCTAAAAGGTTAAAGTACATTACTTCCTGTTCTGGGTCGATGCTCAAATTGAGTCTTTCTAAAATCTTGTCTCTGTCCCCACCCAGGGCAACTAGTATTTCCGTCAGCTCATCCCACAGTCTGCCAAAGTCTCCTTCAGACATATTTGTGCTTGCAATGTGTCCGTAATTGTTGTTCCTGTACTGCCGAAGATTGTTCCTCGGGCCTGAGTACGGTGCATTTACACACAGCTCTTTCAAGAGGAGTTCTAATAGTGATATGTCGAACCCCTGTGCAGTATCTGGGACATCACCACTGGCTGGATACAGTGTTTTCCTTTGACCAGGATTCAAATATCGCAGTCCAGTAAGATATCTCTTATGTTTTTTCAGCTGCTCACGAAGACTTGGAGGGTTCATTGTCTGGATTTCATGTTCAAATATTTTCCTGACTAGCGCAGTCCCCTCGTCCACCAGCAGAGCTGCCAGTTTGGCGCCCCGAGCCGTACCTGGGGTGTAGACCGGGTCCGGGCTGCTGGGCTTACTCAGGGCCATGGCGATGTGACTGACTCGCCTGCTGCTATTCTATTACTGCCGTATTAGCTGGTTAATGTTCTTTTGTCAACGGACTCCATTCAAACATGGCTCACCTCAACGCCAAATTACTCACATCATAGTTCAAATCGTTGAAGTTGTCCAAGTAATTTCTGTCCAGAACAGCAAGTCAGCATGCACAGCAAGTCAATTACAGAGGCAATCCACTCAAATAAGCTTCATGATTGTCGATTTTGGGAGGCAGTGTCCTTGTCAGAGTTCTTCAGGGAAAGCAGCAGAAGTGTGTTTGTCAAAATGGCGGCTTTGATACGCATGTGACGCACTCGCACTGCCATGGTTCTATGACAGTGTTTACCTGAGAATGACTGTTGAATGGTTACTTCTCAGTCGTCCAAAACGGTAAACAATGAGACTGACGTATCTAAGCCGCCATCTTGACGAAACACTTCTGCTTTTGGCGAGAGCCTGTTATTTGCCTGCCCCAAACTTGCCCAACTGCCCAAGTTAGGCGTATATTTCAGCGGATTGCGCCAATGATCGACTTGCTGTGCATGTTCTGGACAGACTGAACGGCTAGGACAACTTCAATGGTTTGTATGACGATGAACTTTTACGTTACCGTGAGCGATGTTTTGGTGGGATCTGCTGACAGAAGAATATAGACCTGCTAAAATATCAATGATAGAACGTATCTAGAAGTTTGCAGCTGGCTACGTTTTGGACATCAGCATGGCCCTAAGTAAGCCCAGCAGCCCGGATCCGGTCTACACCCCAGGTACGGCTCGGGGCGCCAAACTGGCGGCTCTGCTGGTGGACGAGGGGACTGCGCTGGTCAGGAAAATATTTGAGGATGAAGTCCAGAAAATGAGCCCCCCAAGTCTTCGTGAGCAGCTAATGAAGCATAAGAGACATCTGTATCATGGAGAAATACCTAAAAAGCAAGGTAAAAAGCGTAGGGTACTGAACTTAAATCCTGGTCAGAAGAAAACACTGTATCCACCTAGTGGTAATGTCCCAGATACTGCACTGGGGTTCGACATTTCACTATTAGAACTCCTGTTGAAAGAACTTGTGTGGTTAGAACTCGGTAGAGAGGCACCGTACTCAGGCGAACGGGACAGACTCCGACGGTTCAGAAACGCCAACTACGAACACATTTCGGGCACGGAGTTGTCTGAAGAAGACTTTGACAGACTGTGGGAGGAACTGACTGATATCCTGGTCGCGCTCGATGGGAACAGAGGCAAGATTTCAGAGAGACTCTTCTCCATCGTCGACCCGGAACAGGAAGCTGAGTACTTCACCCTGCTGGAGAAACTGTACAAGGACGACATGGAGGTCAAAGATCTGGACCAAGGAGAGAGTCAGAGACAGTTGAAAAGTTTGGTGGAGGAAGTCCGCGATAACCAGAGGGCAGAGACGAGCTCCAAAGTACAAAAATGTGCGGAATCAAGTCACAGCGCAGAACAGATGCAACAAGGTAAGATGACTGGTTTATTCAAACACATATAATATACATGACCCAGATAGCAGCCCTATTGCTGAATTGATAGGTACTTTTACATTTACAATTGCAATAAAATACATATTGTCATCTTTAAAACAGGCATTCTACCGACTAACACCATTAAGCAATCTAAAAACTATTCACACAGAGTCATCGTTTAGCAGGGAAACCATATAGTTAATTGGGCTTCTCTTGAAACGAGTAGTGTTCGCTTTCAGAGTCTGGAGCCTGTTACTAGACCGAGTCTCTCTACCTGAGATCTCCCCACGGCATGGTGGGAGCCAGTTTCTGTAGATCGGGGATCTCCAGATGGAACTAGCATACGTTCTGCACAGTTCCTCTCGTCTCTGAGACAGTGGTGTGAGAGAGAGTTCAGTGAGTGCAGAGCTGTAGCAGGTGTAGTTCTGTCCAAGGATTATCTTACATGCTCTCTTCTGTACTCTCTCTATTGACCTAGATTCAGCAACGGTCAAACCTGGATGCCATACTTGGCACAAAGAGTTCAGAAATACCTCCACTGACTTTAATACTTTTACCAACAGGATTTCATACATTTTTTAACATGATCAAAATACAATGTACTTCATACCCAGATAGGGACTAAGGTGAAATCTGTACCTCTTTACATTAACGTTAGATAAAGTCATCAATATCTTTTATCTTTTGTTGCTACATTAATGAGGAGCGTTTATGATATAAACCGATGTATAACTAACGTTACATATAAATCATCTATCGATGGTATAACAACGATATAAGATCGTGGAGCTCTATTCTTTAGTTAGCTAACACAACAGTTTCGGAACAACGATAACAACAGTACACATTGAACAGTGCATAGCTACTAGTATTGTCAATGACAAAATATAATGTTAATTCTTTATGGCTAGATACGTTTAACATTATCCTTCCTATTACTCCCACAGACCCATCAGAAACTATAGAAGACTTGATCAGAAACAACTACACCCTTCTGACGAAAAGACTGCAGGTTGAGAAACTGATTCCTTACTTCATCGAGAGGCGACTGCTGGACTTCCCCGAAGACAAGCAGGTCGTTATGAGCAAAACAACCACGTCAGACAAGGCCGAGGCTCTACTGGAGCTCCTGACCCAGAAGGGCACGTGCACACCCGAGGAGTTTGTGGAGATTTTGAAGAAAGGGGGCCACCAGCATGTTGCAGATCAGCTAAAAAGAACGAGCTCGCACAGTGAAACTACAAAAAGTAAGATGGACGGCTTGGTTTTATGCTTGATGCTTTGGTAGTTTGTGACAAAAATGAAAATGTTTAAAGTTATGTTTGGGCCTCCTGGTGGAGTTTTACTAGTACTTTAGCAGAACTTCCTAGTTTGATATCTTGCTTTCTGTACCACCCTTGGTTTAGATTCATTGGATGCAGATAGCTTTTGATGTATAATTTTGGCCCCCTTTTGGCTTATTCTTGAATTGCAGGAGTTTTGAAATATTTGAAAGAAGTTAACCCATACAGTGCTTGATAAATCGTCATCGTGTATGCAGGTAAAGTGATGATTGACAATAATGCAAATAAGTATCTATTTTGCATAATCATTGATACGTTAGGACTTTTTACTCATCATATATGTAGCTGAGAATGAGGAACATCGACAAATATAATCCATCCAAATTAGTACCCAATTTACATAATAAATAAACCGATGTTTTACACATATCAAACATATCACATAACGCAGGGCCGTCTAACGTGACTGATGACGTCATCGCCTGTCTGAAGGACCTGTACGCTACAGAGTATGCGCATGTGCGGCCTCTACCGTGGTGCGAAGACCTCAACCTGCATCTTGGAGAGGTCTACACCAACCTGCAGCTCCAACAAAGGAATGGTAGGGGGCGCTTTCAGGGCACAGACACTATCGTGAGCTTAGCAGACATTTACAATACAAGGGCAGTTGAAGATAGTCAAGTAAACGTCGGGTCAACTGTCAGAAAGATACGAGTAGAGGGGGACCCTGGTATTGGAAAGTCGTGCTCTTGTCAGAAGCTTGCCTATGATTGGTCCTGTGGGAAACTCGACAGGTTTAAGGTTGTGTTCTTTCTGGAAATGCGACATTTAGCTGGGAAAATAAGGGACGAAATATTTGAGCAGTTGCTACCAAAGGACACAAAAACAACCCCGGATCAGCTCTGGTCCTACATCCAAGAGAACCAGGATGATGTTCTCTTCATCCTAGACGGTCTAGATGAGCTCAGTCAGGCAGCTAGGGAAGTCACAGATGTGGTGGACTTGATTCAGGGTAAAATCCTCAGAAACTGTCATGTCCTGGTGACCTCCAGGCCGTACCAGTGTGTCAAAGACCTGGACAAATGTCACCAGTTTTACAAAATAGTTGGCTACAGTAGGAAAAATTCGGAAGTGTTCATACATAAATACTTTTCGAACTCTCCAGAGTATGCCTCAAAACTAATCAAACAACTTTATAGTAACATTAATTTGTCAGAAATAGTAGTTAATCCCCTCAACAATGTGCTCCTATGTGTTGTGTGGGAGGATAACGGAGAACTGCCCTCTAGCAAAGATGAACTATATCGAGATATTGTCCTTTCAGTTGCTAAGCGATTCTGTACAAAGAAAAACAACATTCCGATGGAAGGTGACAAACTTCCTCCTACTATGGAAGAAGCCTTCAAAGGTCTAGGAAAACTGTCCTGGGAGGGACTAGAGCAGGATCAGCTCCAGTTTAACATAGGTGAGATCAAAAAGAATTACGGCACAACTGCCGATACCATTTTGAACATGGGCCTCCTGACTAGAGATTATTCTTTCTCCAGAATCAGACGCACCTGCTACTGCGCCTTTCTGCACAAAACGTTTCAGGAATACATGGCCGCCCTCTATATCAGTGGCTTGGTCATGGATATGGATGGAAGTAGCAGGGAAGAAGGGATGAAATGTGTTTGTCGCTTGTTTGGTATGTCAGATGCTGCTGTTGTTAACAGGGAACTGATGATATCTTGTCATCGTAAGTACTGGGAAGTGCAAAACTGGTTACTTTTAATCCTGGGTGAGAATTTACACCCACTGTTTGAACGCTTTGCAGAGGAACTAAGCAAATCTCAAACTGATGAGGACAGGGAACTTTTGTCATTTTTGTGTATCATTTGGCTTGGGACAACTTGTGCAGGTGAAAAAATGGCCGAGTTTGTAGCACATTGTCTGTCTCAGCACGCAACAAACGACGTGAATTATTTTGATGACAACGAAGAGGATTTAAGGTTTTATCTTGATGATCCTGTCAATTGGTGTGTTGGTTTGGCACACGTACTGACTTGCCAAAAGAAACTGCCCGCAAGCCACAGTGCAAATGTCATACAGCATCTCACAGTCTACTGCTGGCGCGTAAATGCAGCACAAGAGAAGCTTGGTGTGCTGGAAAACGCATTATCAGATTATGGGGCAATGCGTTCTGTAACGTTACTTGGCCATGGGATTAATAACCGCGTTGAACCTTGCTCTCTAGTGCGCACATTCATACCACGGTGTGGAACAGAGAGTGTGTTCATACGCAACAGGGATGTTGCTGTGACTTATTCGTCATTGCAAAGTACCTTGGAACAATTGTCGGCAGTAGCAAGGATAGAACATGTTACTGTACAGGTCGTCATTTTTGTCGGTCCTTATCGTGGAGAGGGAGACAAAGAATTGTCAGAGTTTGACAGGCAGTTGGCCCGTATGATTGAGAGTCACACTCGTCTCAGGTCCTTAAGGTTAGAGATACGTTGTTTGATTACGTCGCATCCTGACTCAAGCACGAAGATATTTAGTAACCTAACCGCGACCCTACAGAGCATCACAGAACATACAAGACTCGAGGTCGTTGAGTTCCAGCTTCCTCGGGAATACATGTATACACTAGAGATAAGCGATGATGGGTCTCTGTGTGAGAACCAACATGAGACATTGAATGTTGAGCCAATGGTGCGCAAACTAACAGAATGTGTAAAGAAAAACAAGGTGTTGAAGACACTGAGGCTTAGGTGGGGAATTGGTCGGTTCACACCATGTAATATATACCATGGAGACTGCAGCAGCCAGTCCCTCTCAAGCCTGTGTTCAGCGATCCGGGAAAACCGAACTCTGGAGACGCTGGTGGTTGAGGGGATGCTCTCTCACTCAGAGTCCAGGGCAGAGATGATTTCTGATCTGGTACGTAATATTACTAATAAGCCTAGCAACTACAAGGAACTCAGTATCAGTTTGTTGGAATCTGCTTATGCACTAAGACTAATGCAGGGCCCGGTTCCTCAAGTCGGAGATAGATAAGGTTTTATTCCCTTCATAGAACCCAAAAGTCGCTTCTATTTCTTACAAAGACAGGCTTATTTGCCCTTAACAACAGTTTGAACACGTTAATTGACTGTTTAATCCTGATATGCTCTACCGCCAACAATACATCATAAACTAACGGCTAGATAAAGTTTTGATTAGTAGCCACTAGCCAACATTTTATATGTCACAATTGGACCAAATAAGTTAAACTTAAATTTCACTTCATATATACAAAATGCTATTCTTACTTTCAGTTTCCTGCCTATGGAGGTTCTCCTATGTAAAGTGAAAAATTCGAAAATATAATCATGTTTATACTAAAAACAGAAACTTTGACAAGAGCACGGCTATGCAAACACCTCTATGACGTTAGAAACCTGTGTGGTATTTGGTATCATGGACCTCAATAATTCATATGCTCTGTAAATGCCTGACTATACTTAATGGATATCATTATAAAGACTTAAAGTACATGTATTCTGTTCATCACTGAAAGATAACAGACGGCGTTTGAAAGTTTACAGAGATTTCAATATTTCACAAATTGTATGAGTTTTGTTCACCACATTTCACTTAATAGTATCAATGTTATTGTCTGACTTCAGGTAGAATAGTGTTTAACTTCTCAGTGTAACACCCATGGGGATCGAGACTGAATTAAAAAAAAAGATCATCTTTTGAATGTTACTGTTATCATTGCACCTTGTTTTATAAGAGAGGCAAAGACAAAACCTATTGAATTATGAAAACATGTTAACTGAAATACAGGTTTGCATAGCATTAGAAAAATTAGCTGAAACATTTTTGCATCGAAGAGATCAAAGATTTTGAACATGCTTTCCACCACTAGGAGATTGTCAGTGCCTTATATGTGCTATCCGTATGTGCCATGATTCATGAATGACAAATGTACATTTTTGCAATAAAAGGTAACATGACCATTTCTTTGGTTTCTTCTTGACCTCGGAATGTAGCTGACCAATAATCTGGTAATCGGTGTGGCCAAACTTGGTAACCAAACCTTCCATCAAAGCTTCCATGGGTTCATCCGAAAATTATTTCATCTGGTTGGTAAAATAAAAAAAATTCTTTTAAGCGAGCAGAGCTTTTAACTGCAGGTCTGCTTCTTGCCGCAGAATATACCTGATGTAGGTGGCCCCTTTGCGGCGAGAAAACAATCCCAAACGTGGCTACCTTTGTATCCCCCTCGTCCCAGTTCATCACTGCGGAGGACTTTCTTTCAATTACAGTTCCCGGTAATATTGTGTTGGTTGTGTAAAAGAATCCTCCAATATCCTTCCTAGCCTGATGAAATCTCGCTTATAGCAGCCCGCCCAACATCCAGCCGGCCTCTGCGAGAGGGGCTAGTTACAGCCCCAAACAGCAGAGTTTGTCCATGGGAACATGTATCAAACACTGATGACCACCCCCCTATACACCTACAAAGAACGATGGGGTAAAATCTCTTAAACTCCAAGCAGATGTTGGGAGACTAAATCATTACGTTGCCCTAGCTTCCTTTTCTGTCTTTATCTCCAAGCAGATATACCGGTGGCAAGAACAGTACGCATGGGTTGATACAGTATCCATCGGTGGTAAATGGATACTGTTCTTACCACCTGATGATCAGCTTGGAGATTAAGATTATAAGTGTGCCTTTGCATGTGTGAATAGATGTGTGTGTGTGTGCATGTGTATATACATGTATGTATGTGTGTGTGTGTGTGTATACATGTATGTATGTATGTGTGTGTGTGTGGTCCAAAGTAGTATTGCTGAAAACGGACCACTGATTTACAAAGTGTAGACAACTGCGTGCCTTAGTGTTTGGAATCCGAACTCACAAGATCTCACTCCCTGGTGATGAGTTAGATTACACAGATACAGTGAAACCTGTCTGAGCAACCACCTGGCGCAGGCAACCACCTGCCATTAGAGGACACTTTGAAACAGTCCCGTCCATTTTTACATAGTTAAGACCCCCTCCCAAGCAACCACCTGTCTTCCCCAACCGGTAACCACTTTTTTTACAGTCCCAAAGGGGCATTCCACCTGCCCTGAACAACCAAAATTGATTGACAGCAGCTAGTTGTCATTTTATATGCAGAATAATGTGGGCACAGTTACCCTGGACTTTGAGACTTCTTTTCTTTATGTAAGTGAATATCAGTCAAGCATATTAACAATGTGCACCGTGCAAAATGATTATCAGTGAGAATTTTGACATACTAGTTAATATTAAGAAATTGAAAGTACTTGTTTGGGCTGTCCAAGAAAACAGACAACTACAATTTAATAAAAAACAAACTTTGTTTGATTGTTAGACAAACTCAGCTCAGATTGTTAAACAATCGTATCTTGAAGTTTGTTTACATAACAGCATGGAGAGTAAAAACTGTGTGCATCTCTTATAGATATGTTTCCTGGGAACTAACTGAAAGGTGTATATCCTGCAAACTGGATCACTTTTTTTTTCGCAAACCAACCAACTTGTCGGGAGCAACCACCTGTCCTCAGCAACCATTTTTGCTCGGTCCCTTGAGTGGTTGCTCAGGACAGGTTTGACTGTAGTTGTCTTTGGCTACAAAAGACTGTGTGTGCGTGCATATGAATGTGTGTGCAACAAAGAGGACAACCAGTTCAGGGGAATCAGTGACATTTATTCGTCCCAAGCCCGACAGGCTGAAAACACGTGGAGGTGGTCCCTGGACAGGCCACGGCAGGTTCTGGGGACTGAGGCGGTATTGCAGACTGGAAAAAAAAAGCCTTTTAGTATAATCACTTTTCTGACACTGATGCACACGAGAGCGCATCAACAAGTACTTTCCATCCTCCAGAATTCTCTTACTCTGAAGCAGTCAGTCGACGTAACACTTGTTGCATGCCTTGTGAGAGCGCGACACGACATCTAACGGCATATAAATATATAACTGTGCCGTTACATGATGCCTGCCCATAAAATATGGCCTCACGACTTCATCCTTAGCAAACTTAATGCTGAGGAACTGTTTTCATTGCCACTGGGAGATTCTTCTGCGCTGAGACTCGCTTCGTCACGACTATTTCACATCAGAGAGGCATAAATACAAGCATCGGAACCTGTAAATTTTAAGTTATCTTCTTCCTTATTTACAACGGCTATCGTAACAATCATACAAATAGTTTATTTGCGATACTCTATTCGAAAATTGGTCTCGTGTCCAAGTAAAGTTTTTTTCCTCATATTGGTGCAACATATTTTCACTAAGTAAGGATCATCCTTGAATGACTGGGAATGTCTCCTTGCTGTCAGTGTCTGGAGTCTGTTCTTTCGTTACTTCTGTCCCCGTGGTCGAGCGGAGACCTGTGTTCTAAGGGCGACCTGTGCTCCAGAGGGGAGCGGTGTTCTATCAGAGCCCTGTGGTCCTTCGTGTCCTCCCTAGATCTGTGCTCCTGTGTGCTGGACCTGTGCACGCCACCGCCGCCGTGGCCGCCATCTTTCCGCTTCTTCTTGTCGTCCGCAGACGACCAGGAATCGTCCCTTTTCCTGCGTTTGTGGTCCGACTGAGAATGGTGCAACCTCTGATCGCGCTCTCCCGAGGAATCCGGTCGCGTGCTCCGGTGGGAGCCCCCGTCCTCTTTGTTCCCGGCGCGGTGGTGCCGGGAAGATGAGTCACTCCGGGACGAGTCCCGCGAATCTCGGTGGTCCCGCGATGATCGGTAGTCCCGATCACCCCGATCCCTGTCCCGATGGTCCCTCTCTCTGTCCCTGTCCCGATCGCGGTCCCACCGGTGTTCCGCGTTGTACCGCGAGTCTCGTGTCCGATGGGAATCGTAATCGCGGGAACCCGTCCGGTTGTACGCACTGCTGACCTCCCCACGGTGCCTGGAAAGTAGTGAAAGAACATCGCTGTTACATCGATGAAGCGTACACTGTTACAAGCAACTGGATATGATTTTGGAAGTGGTCAGACACATGTCAATTGATAGTTTTGGGTTAAAATCCTGGTGTACCAGAAATTTTGTCCAGTCACTGACAAAAGGCAGATGTTACTTGAAACCTCTGACCGTTTCCAAAATATTTCCAGTTGCTTGAGAAACTAATTATTAATTCATTAATTATGTTAAACCTTGAGTACATTGCTGTTACCATGACTTACTGTTATGAAAGCTGTAAGAAACAAGTGACTGATGTAATTTGATACCTTTCCCTGAAGGGGTCACTACCAGGCTGGTACCTTTACCTGTACCTAAACCCCTGTACTGGTACCTGTACCCGATGTTACGTGTAGTAAGTGCACAGGTGAGTTACCTTTCCCTGAAGGGGTCCCTGCCAGGCTGGTACCTGTACCTGATGTTACGTGTAGTAAGTGCAGGTACCTTTCCCTGAAGAGGTCCCTACCGGGCTGGTACCTGTACCTGTACCTAAATTCTTGTATCTGTACCTGATGTTACGTGTAGGTAAGTGCAGGTACCTTTCCCTGAAGAGGTCCCTACCGGGCTGGTACCTGTACCTCAAGTTACATCTAGTTAAGTGCACAGGTGAGTTACCTTTCCCTGAAGGGGTCCCTGCCGGGCTGGTACCTGTACCTATACCTGATGTTACGTGTAGGTTACTAGGTAAGTCCACAGGTAAGTAATAAGAGCACAGGTGAGTTACCTTTCCCTGAAGGGGTCCCTGCCGGGCTGGTACCTGTCGTGGCCCCACCTGTCGGCCCCGCCCCCCGCGCCACTCCTGCCCGCCGTGTGGCCGTAACTCGAGCTGCCGCTGGTGCCAGGCCACGGGCCGTTACTCGTGAAACTGAACAACAAAAACAAAAAAAACATTTGTACCGTAAATAGCTTAATAAGGTTGGTAAAACAATACTTTAACTTTTATTTTCCCTGCCAACATTTCAACAGCTGCTCTGCTACCTTCATGCCTGTACTTTTTTCTTTGACATCAGGATCTCACCAAGATTTTTTCACAGCATAGGGGCATCTTAGCGCAACAGATGTGAGCATGTGCAGGTGTGAGCGTTGTGTTTGTGTTAAATGCATAACTCTTAGAAACACCATTTCCTGCATTGAGGGCCAAGTTTGTCACAAATAAAGCTACAGTTTACCTTTATTACAAAACAACAGAAAAGGCCCCTAAGCTGGTTCAAACGCAGAGTGGTGGCCCAAATCAAAGCATAGGACATACAAATCACAGCATAGGACATACAAATCACAGCATGGGGCATGCAAATCACATCATATGGCATGCAAATCACAGCATAGGACATACAAATCACATCATATGGCATGCAAATCACAGCATAGGGCATGCAAATCACAGCATATGCTCAACTGCGGTGGCGAGAATCCTGGACATGATTATCCTAAATAAACAAACAAACCTGTCCCTGCTGGCGGAGTCGCTGCCCCACCCCGAGGTCCTGTCGGAGCTCCCCTGGGGTCTCTTCCCCGCCCCGTGTGCGTGCTGGCTGTCCGAGTGTTCCTTCTTCACCACAGTGGAGTTGGAACTCACCGCCGGCTTCGGCTTTTCTTTGGTCTGCTTCTTTGGGAGATTGAGGAAAAGGACCAAAATTTCTTTGTGAGATCAAGAAGGACCAAAATTTCTTTGTGAGATCAAGAAGGCCCAAAGTTTATTTGGGAGATCAAGAAAAGGACCAATTTTTTTACGGAGAGCAAGAAAAGGGACAAAAATTCTTTGGGAGATTGAGAAATAGGACCTCTAGGTCAAAACTTTCACATCAACATTGAAGTTTGCTCCACAATCTGACAAACTAGCTTAAACAGGTGGTATTCAGTCTTAGCATGAAAGTTCATCTGCGTTATATGTAGAATACATTATAGAAAATATTGTAAAGTGTTAGCAAATTTTTTCCATAAGGCATTCAGTCTTGTTAGCTTCAGTACACTTCCAACATGGAGTAGCGACCTTTGGAAATGGACTAAACTAATTTGACTACATTCGGCTTAAAAGATTGGGGAAAACATTCATATTTTTAAAAATGAAAGTGCTTTAAAATTTCTTTCTTGTGCTATCATTTGGTGACTGCCCATGTGTCCATGTACCCATTTAGTATACTAAAGACAAAGACATTAAAACTTAAGATTTAAGCTTTCCAGTCCATTTGATACTGTTATGCATGATAGCCCCTTATGCAACTTTTTTTTATTACAAATTCGGGACATCTCAGAGCTCCTCCAATCAAAGTGAAGAGAGCTTTTCATTTTAGATAAATTATTACAAGAAAGTCAACAAACCTCTTTCTCCTCCTCCCTCTTCTTTACAGCATGTTTGTATAGTTTGAAGAGTTTCCTGGCGTCGAACTCGGTGAACTTGGACACAAATATCCAGAGATTGCTGGAAGGGCAACAAACAGACATTCTGTCAGTGGTGAGCGAAAAAAAATTTGCATGAGCATCAAATTTCTGCATTGTTTTTCTTGTGGAAAAAGGAGGCTACACTTACTTTCTCCACCCCTCGACATCCTCATAATCTCTTAAGATTGTTTCTAAGCTAAAGGCACTTTCTTAACTCTTTTGTTACAAGCTGTTATTTTACTTGTGATAAGATTAAGATACACTTGTGTCTAAAAGCAATTACACAATCAACCAGATACAATTTTGGAAAATTGGGCAGACATTTCAGATAGTATCCACTATCTTTCGTCAGTGACACTGAAGAGATTTGGAAGGAACTGTTTTTTTCATACTCTTTCTATGATTATGAATGCAAAAGAGCTCAAGACCATTTTTGATGTCCAATAGGAAACAAGGTAAGACAAAGTCAAGCTGAAGACAATTTTATTACCTGGAAGTCTAATCGATGTAAGATACACTTACTTTCTCCACTTTTTTACTTCCTCAGCTTCTGTCCATTCCTTCAGGCACTCCATGATGCGGTCGCCTATTTTCAGGAGGCACTGCCGGGTGTGGTTTAGCTGCTCCTCCTCTGTAAGGCCCTCTTCAGGCTTGTCCAGCTGTTTCAGTGCCTTTTTAACTGGTCTCATCCTCTCCTTGCACTGTGGACAGGAAAGAAGAACGTTTAGTGAAATCAAGAAAGCAGCTCTGGGAGAGCTTCAGGCATGTAAAAGTACCTAACAGAGTAGGGATTTTCAGTGTGCTTAGCTTAATACACAAGGGCATAGCGAAGCTAGAATACAAGCTAACGAAAAAATGTCATGCTTCGACCAAGATCAACCCGAAAGAAGGAAAAGAAGCAGAATCATAGATGATAAACTGAATTGTTACTGTTGTGGCCGGCACAAAGCTGACTATCATTTATAAGTTAAATATCATTTAACTTTAATGATTTAAAGTTTTGATGCCCTATTTTCTATGCACTTGTACTCTCTGACCTCTGATCTATGTACAGAATATGTCATTTTGTTTCTGGACCCAGGAAAATTAGTCCCATGAGGACCTATAGGGAATCAATAAAAAAAAGAGTGAATTCTAATAGCAGCACGTACCATGTTGAATGTTTCTTTGTCGAGATCATCCATGTCCTCTAACACGGAATGTGACGCGTCGGGGTCAAGGTCAGCGTTGAGGGGATCCTTCTTGTTCTTGTCCTTGGGTTTAGCTGTTGTTGTTTTGCTGGAAGGCTGTGGGGATGATGAATAAAAGTAAACAGCGGATTCTTCAAAAATTAATATTCTTCAACATGGGCAAAGAGTTAAGGGTCACCAGAACCAACTGGAGGTCCTGTACCGACAAATGTCATCCAGAGGAGAGATGTCTACAGCCGCCAAGCATGATGATGATTGATTGAGTGAATGGAGCAGTCAGTAACACATGGTATGTTAGCACCAAAACTTATGAGTAGTAGATTTATGTGGGCACAACGAACAACATATGAGCCTGAAACAAATCTAAAACCCTGACCAACTTCATCAACAATAATTGACAGAAATGTCAAGATGTATTGTACAGAAATAAGCAGAACTTACATTTTTGTCATACCATAAATTTGCAAGTGGTATATGGACTTATCAGGACTTAATTCGTGTAATCTGTATCTCTGTAAAATCTTGTCTGACCCTAACAACTTCCCTCATGACCTCAATGAATAGCAGCCAACAGGCTGATTTGAGCTTTCATGAATAAATAGCAAGCAAACTAACAAAAAAAGAGACAAGTAAACAAACCTCTTTAACAATCTTGGGTGTTTTGGGTTTCTTGGCCCTCTTGACTTTTTTGACGACCGGTTCCTTGATGTCGGTTTTGTCGTTGCTATCCTCCACCTCGCCTTCCTCTAGAGGCTCCCGATGGTCCTCAGAGTCAAGGTTAGGCTCGTCCAAGGGAGCCTCGTTCTCTTTCCTCTCCACAAACTTGACTTTGGCCTTGGGTCTTTTCACTGTGGTGGGGTCTTTGGGCTGTTTGGGCATCCTGGGTCTTCTCTCCTTCTTAATGACCTGTGTAGCAACAGAAACAACAGAGATTTTGTTGTAAGTTCTGAACTGAAGAGATATCAAAAACCAAAAAGTACTGTACAATATTTCTAAACCAACCATTACCAATCACAATCCAATTTAATAAGATTGGTTTATTTGACTCAGTCAATGAACATGTTTTGCTTAACCGGTAAATCTGGCCGTTAAGACATGACCCCAATTTTGTACAGTAGGTACAAGCTGTGTGAGACCGGACTGTAGTGTAGGGTTTGACCTACTCACACCAGGAAGGGTCCCTACACTTTTGCTGTGTGCTAGCAAAATTGAAGTCTGATCTCCTCATACACAGAAACCATTCGGCAGGATGTCCGGAAGCAAACCTAGGCACTGATTTTCAGAGTTGAGCGAGGAAATAGATGTAGTGTGCCCTTCCCAGGGGCAAAACACACTGGGGCCTGATAAGGATTCTAACCCTGAATGTTTAGATTGCAAGTGACCACCATTCCCTCAAATGTGTTTCCCACTCTGAGCACAGCACAATTTTGCACCACCCAACCCAAGAGGCCTGTCCCACCTTTCCTTCCGCTAAGGCCTCCTTCTTGAGCTGGTCCTTGTTGAGGAGCCTGATGAGGTACTCGGCTCGGGACTGGAGATGTTTGGCCTGGGGCTTCTTATCCTCATCCAGGAGGATCTAGGTGATCAAAAAACAATAAGGTTTATCAATTCATCAAATGATCGTGTTTCTTCAGAGAGTGTGCATTCACTGGGTCACTATGCTTAGGACATAGTAATAATATAATGTATGGAAGAAGACAGTTTAATCTCAACTAGAAGACTGTACACATGGTTATCTGGCTCTTTTCAACAAGCACAATAAACAATGGACCATCCTGTTTGTTGTACCCTTTCCAGTAGCTTGTCGGATGAGCAATAGCTGGGATTCGAACTTAAAAGCTCTTGGTCAAAAGGGAGTGTTTATGGACTATGGACTAAGCAAGCTATTGCACACGCTGTCCTACCTTGTTTGATAGGTTCACTTTGGGATCCATCTGCGCAGTGTCCCAGCTGCCCATTCCGTACTCGTGAGTGAGTAGATGAGTGTGCGAGTGAGACAGTACGATAGAGAGAATGCTACCTTTTCTGACAGGTTCAGCTCCGAGTCCATCTGCACCGTGTCCCAGCTGCCCATCCCGTGTGAGTGAGTGAGTGAGTGAGAGAGAGTGAGAGAGAGAGAGAGAGTAGGAGAGAGAGTATCCTACCTTGTCTGACAGGTTCAGCTCCGGGTCCATCTGCACAGTGTCCCAGCTCCCCATCCCGTACTGATGAGTGAGTGAGAGAGAGAGAGAGAGAGAGAGAGAGAGAGAGAGAGAGAGTAAAAGAGAGAGTGTCCTACCTTATCTGACAGGTTGAGCTCTGGGTCCATCTGCACAGTGTCCCAGCTCCCCATCCCATGTGAGTGAGTAAGTGAGAGTAGGAGAGTGAGCGAGTGTGAGTGAGTGAGTGAGTGAGAGAGTGAGTGAGAGAGTAAGCGAGTGAGAGAGTGACTGAGTATCCTACCTTATCCGACAGGTTCAGCTCCGGGTCCATCTGCACAGTGTCCCAGCTGCCCATCCCATACTCGTAGATTGGATAGTGAGTGAGAGAGAGAGAGTAAGAGAGAGAGTATCCTACCTTATCCGACAGGTTGAGCTCCAGGTCCATCTGCACCGTGTCCCAGCTGCCCATCCCGTACTCGTAGATCCCCACCAGCAGCAGTGCAGAGTCCTCCTCCACAGCCCAGTCCACATCCCAGTGCGCCAGCTTCTACATACACTACTACGTACGCTACTGCACACCATATCCTACCTTATCTGACAGGTTAAGCTCCGGGTCCATCTGCACAGTGTCCCAACTCCCCATGCCGTACTCGTGAGTGAGTGAGTGAGAGAGAGAGAATAGGAGAGAGACTGTCCTACCTTATCCGACAGGTTGAGCTCCGGGTCCATCTGCACAGTGTCCCAGCTCCCCATCCCGTACTCGTATATCCCCACCAGCAGTGCAGAATCTTCCTCCACGGCCCAGTCCACATCCCAGTGGGCCAGCTTCGCGCGGCATGGCAGGCGGAACTTCTTGCGGTCCTCGGGGTCGTCAGGTATCGCCTTGGCGAGAGGGAGCATCTCCTCCTCATGGCGAAGGATGGAGGGAGCGTTCACCGTCACCGTGGAGAGCTTCAGCGTTGGGCCGCGCTTCTTTCCTGTCATTCATGGAAACGGTAACAGTTATGGATTGGCTATAGAGCACCTTGGGGTCCTAACTTTTAGAACTTTTAAGGCTCTGGTTGCATCACCTGATTAACTGAATTTTGAATTTCAGATTCAAGCGCCAAAAAGGTGCAGCAAAGTTTATAACTCAAGTCTAAGATGTTTTGGAACCAGTTTTTCTAGGTTATTCCATGCTGTGCACCTTACTTTTTTATCTATGCACCTTTTCCCCAAAATGAAGGATGAGCTGACTAATAGCATGTTATGGTTTCCCATTTTCAAAAGAGATAAAAAAAAATCAACATAAAAAGCCTCCAACACTCATACACAATTGCCGAATTGACATAAGACTCATTAGGAATTGTGATGTAAACTGTATATCTGCTATATACTTGTATGTAAACTGTATGTCTGACCCTTGCCTCTTCACTCATAAAGGCAGCTTGCAGGCCGATTTGAGCTTTCACGAATAAACAAAGGTTCAAACAAACACACACGGAAGGTTTCTAACAACTTACCATCGAACTCGGGATTCTCCTTCATCTGTTTCTCGTACTCTTCGATAGCCTTGACACAGCCATCGTGCAGCAGGTCTCCCAGCCGCTTCAGGTCCGCGTATGACTTCTCTTGCAGCTCTGCATCGCCTGCTATAGCCTCTAACCTGAGGAAAAGTAAGGGCAAGCAGGCTTTTAGCTAAGATTTTATTATAGGGAGTCCAAATTTGTTGGTGAGTCGTGGTTTGTTTGTTTGTTTTATTTGGATCTCCATTAGTGATACTAAATGTAGTATCACTATTCTTCCTGGAGTCCTAAACAAGGTAAGTGGTAAGTGACTATTGTAGGGGGATCTGGGGGCATCTACCTTCTTTGGTGCAGAGTTTTTGAGTTTTTAAGTTAAAATAGTGCATTCTAAGGTATCCTTAGAGGCATAAATACTGTTACAGAGGTCAAGACTGACCACAGATGACCTGGTAGCATCCCTGGTAAATAAGAGTTTCATGCTTGTCAGAGGATATTCTCTCCAGCTTAAGGGCATCCAGTGCGTCTAATTTCTTGTTATCCTAAGAAAAGCGCGTCCAGATGACGCCTTGACGTGTGCCTGGCTAAAAGCCTGGCCTAAGGAGTGACTATTTAAGTACAATGCTAAACTTTCTTCCAACACAAAGTTACACACGGACCAAATTTTCATCTACCACTGTCGCCTTCTTCAGGATCAATACTGTTGACCAATCACTTCTTTGATTATCTAGCGTTTGTTTTTTGTTTGTACTTACCTTGTTAGGGGCATACCAAACTTCTTGTAGCTCTTCACAAATCTGAAAGGCAGAGAGAAAATATGTTATGATGAGTAAAACAAGCAATGTTACCTGGCAGAGGAAATTTCTTATTGAAACTGAAGTTTTGCTGCATTCAAACCTGTACGTAATGATGTACATAATGACCACCATTGTGACTATTTTTTGGTGGTCCTTTAGATAATTTTTTCCACTGATGCAAGGATTAAGAACCCTGTCTATAGTGACCACCTGTCCACAACAAAAGAAACAAGACCAGATTTTATCGGTTTTCTTTGTTTTGAACAATCGGATCTGTTTGTTTCGTTCATGAAAGCTCAAATTGGGCCGCAGGCCACTTTTCATTGAGGTCATGAGGGAAGAGGCAAGGGTCAGACTATATAACAGAGAGACAGTTTTTACATCATTCAACATCGGTTTCCTGAGTGGTCTTCTAGGGCAGTTTTGAATAAATATTCATCATTCTATTGTATAATCAAAACTCATTCCATGACCACACCTCCTGACTTCCGGATCGGAGAATCCCTTGATGGTGTCCCTGGGCACGGTCCTGGGCCGGCCCCGCTTGCGAGGTTTGGTGTCGGCGTCAGAGTCAGAGTCGCTTTCGCTGCTGGAGGACGCGCGTTTTCTCTTCCTGCCTCGACGGGTCGAGCCTTCCGATTCGCTACCGTACTGGAGCTGGGGAGGAGGAACATCTCATGTTAAAGAAAGGATGTTCAGCTACATTGTACAACGTACCGGAAAATCTCTGTAAATTTGTTTACAAAAGTTTTAAAAAGAGAGAAGAGACTCTATAGATTTTAGAAGATATTTACACCTATAATTAAGTTATGTTACTCAAACCTGTTGGGCAGGAATATGCAATAAAGATCATTGTCATATAAAAAAAGTTTGCTCTTTAGAGTGCAAAAGAAAAAAGCACCACAACAATTCCCCACAAGTTTTCAGTTAGGGGAAGGAAAGCGATTGCAGCCTAGACTTTAAACTTTGCCTCCAAGCAGCTCAGTATTTTCAACAGGATTTTTTCAGTGTAGACTTGACACCGTGCTTCCAAGCGGCTCTGTCCTGCTGGCTGACGCTGGTTAGGTCGCACACTTTGATGTCACTCCTGACACACCATGGAACACCTGTTCCAACAAGCACTACAGAACCCATTCCTTAATTTGCTCATAAGCTGACATCATCACCAAAAGGTTTGAATGTGCAGGTCCCCAGAAGAACAGCGAACATAGGAGGGAACTACTACCCAGGCTACTGCTCTACCCTACCTTAATGATTGGTTTATTCAGAAACGCATACACTATATACAAAGCCCCGCAGGCAACTTCAGTTGCCTGCATTATGCTTGTGCATACAAAATGACATAATCACATTTACAATTTGTCGAAAAAAAATAATGATTATGGTTTAAAAGCTGTTCGTGTAACAAAATTAGTTTAAAACTCTACATACATACAGAATAAAATTGCCTGGTAGTGTGGCCCACTATAAAGTTGTTTGTCCAAATGGTACAAGTACCTTAGTGACAAACTTCCTTTGCCTGGGCGGCAGGTGCATCTCGATGAGCTCCCGCTGTTTCTCCTCATCATCGACCTTCTGCCTATCGGCTGCCGGTATGATGTCCTCCCACGTCTTCCCAGCAGCCTCTGGAAGCTCCTCCTCCATCGTCGAGAAGTTCGCGACCTTGAACTGTGACAACAGCTCGTGCCCCGCCCCTGCGTCGTCCACCATCTCTGCTGTCTCCGCACGCCGCAGGATGTCGTCAATGTCCATCTCCTAGGGAGGGAATAGTACATGTTTTATGTTTGTTTCACTGATGAACTGCCTTTAGGCACATCAGCTTTGTACAGTAAACAAATAAACAAACAAACAGTTCAAGTGCACTGGACGGTAGGGTTTGATCCATTCACAACTATACACCTTTCTCACGCGGCGGCCATGATAGATCTAAAACGAGTTCAATGTGGCAAACAACAGACTGTCCATCATAATTAGCAGTTCGACCAATGGTAGCCTGCCAATTAGGAAATCGACCAATAAGTGAATGGCTGCAAATTCGTTAAAAATTTGCATTATTATGTTTTTATTTTGCATCTCTTAAGGGACTATGGGGTCAGTCTACACTACTCTAAATTGCTACATCTTTCGGTGCATAACACTTCTTGTAATATTTATCATTCTATCTTATATCATGAAAATTTGTGTGGTTTGGGGGAAAACTAAATGGGACCTGATTTTAGAAATAAGTTTTGTCTGTTTGCCTCATTGACCTCTTCTTCGATCTATCATGGCCGCCGCGTGAGAAAGGTGTATTCCCAGATAAGTTGCATGACAGGATTTGAACCCATGACCTCTGGCGTCTCCGCCAAACACAGCTGGCGTCTTGGCGAAACACGCCGCAGTTACGCCACACGACCCCACACAGAACACAGAAGAAACTCCACTCCTCCAGAAACACGACTGACTTACAGGCATTTCCTCCTCCTCCCCTTCGTTCTCCTTGAAAAGTTCCTCAGCACCAAACTTGAGGATAGCAGACAGCTCTTCCTTGTTGAACGGAGTGGAGGTGCTGCATCAAAAGTAACAACAGTAGATGTTACAAGAGTTAACAGCTTTGTACAGTCACTAACATCTCCTTTCCACAACAGGCTGTGACCACTGAGTGACAAAAGATTTGTCAAATCAATCAACTCATTTCATAGAAAAAAATATTTCTTTTTTTATGTTATCAGTGTTTTGCTGCCTTTAAATCATTCTTTTACATCTTACATTATGTTCCAATTATGAAATTGCTCACAAAAATCCAATTTTGGTTACTGCGCTGTTGCTTAGTGGAAAGGGAGCCTTGGTTCAAAGTCTTTCTGAACCATGTTTCCATCCTGTTTAAATGTAACGTTTGTGTTAGAAAAGTTCAAAATTTAGTGAAAACCATGTTGCATTACCTCACAAGTTGACAAGCTAGCTGGCCTGGCGACATCCCCAGACACTTTTCATTCATTAGTGACCATCACAGATTTTATTAATCAAAACTGTCCTTTATGTTTGACAACAGTCTTGTTTGAGCTGTGTGTTAACAGCAATGGCAGGAAATACTGGGTGCTTATGCAGTTTTGTGCACCCAAAATTGTGCACCAAGCCCTGATAAGGTACCCAATTAGCTGAGCATGCAAGCACACAGTACCAGGCAAGTCATGCTAGATCTCAACATCACCTACCAGAGGTTCCCACCACCACTTTGTTTTCAACATGAAAGATGAAGAAAAAAGAATTCAAAACTTCGGAACAGATCATTTCCTTGATCCCAAATGGATAACCTTTTCCAATGCTAACGTTTGAAGATGAAAGAATTCTAGTACAGTGGTATTTCAGTTACATGATCTCCTGATGGAAAGGTCATCACTAAAATAAAACCACCACAAAATTTCCAAAATATACGGCAGGGCTATTTCCAGTGCTAATTTTTTTCACATCCCCCCCATCGTCAAGGCGTCGGTCAACCCACTGGACAGAGCCGCATGCAAGTGCGGTGTAAAGACTAACTGACTGCTGCCTACCCCTGCGTCAGGGATCCCAGCAGCAGTGTCAGGGATCCCAACAGCAGTGTCAGGGATCCCAGCAGCAGTATAATCAAACAATAGATACTGACTGACTGACCCATCGTCTGTGTCCAATGTTTATAGTTAACCCTGTCATTCTAAGCTTACATTTTCATCCATCAGAAGTTCAGATTTTTCAGATCAACGGTTAAGTTTTTCCGCCCAGGGACGGAGGGATAGGTCCTGGAGACAGCCCTGATTCAGAGTGCTTTTTCTAGACACTTTCACAGACGAAGAAACCAAGTCTCTGTCTCACCTGCCGGGAGCAGAAGACTTGGAGAGGACGGTCCTGCCTGACGTGTCCATCCTCTGGATCACCAGGTGGTCCAGAACCATTTAGAGAGCTTTTTCAAGACATTTTTATTAAAAAAAAACACAACTTCTCCTCACCTGCCCGGAGCGGAAGACTTGGAGAGGACGGTCCTGCCTGACGTGTCCATCCTCTGGATCACCAGGTGGTCCAGAACCATCTTCTTCTTCGCTCGCTCGATGATGTCCTCCTCAACACTGCCTTTGGTCACCAGCCGGTAGATGTTCACCTGGGGTTGGGCAAAATAATCAATCAATCGATCAATCAATCATCCACACATCCTGATGCATGTCGGCAGCTGACATCTCTCTTCAGGATGCTCTTTTTTCGGCACAGAACCTCCAGTTGGCACTGGTGACACCTTGCCCTCTCTGTGTATTAAGAATTGCAAGATATCAATTAGACAAGTATTGAACAAAATGCTTTGGCAGGACTGCAATTAAATCTGAGGCTTAATTTTGACATTAAACAGTGGACCACTGCTTGAAGTCTGGTCCTAAGAGCTGCAACCCTTTCCAGTAGTGCACGTGAGGTGAGCCACACAGTTGGGATTCGAACTCACGACTTTCTGGTCCAGAGGAAGGGTCACTAACCACAAAACTACGCACGCTACACTGCCCCCTACATGTACCTGTTTCCTCTGTCCTATCCTGTGTGCCCTGGACTGCGCCTGGATGTCGTTCTGCGGGTTCCAGTCCGAGTCGAAGATGATGACGGTGTCGGCCGTGGCCAGGTTGATCCCCAACCCGCCCGCTCGGGTCGACAACAGGAAACAGAAGTCCTGAGGGCAGAACAGAAAGAAATCAAAATCTCATAAAAACTTTCTGGCACTTACGGCCAATCACTTATGTCACATGTTCGTGAGGCCCAAGATCCAGTTTGACAGTTAAAAATGAGACTAATTCTTGGTCTTGGATCAAAGTTTTTTAGTGCTATAGTTATCAAAAAGGAGTCAAAAACGGGGAGAAGGCACAAGTTTTTTGATTTTCTCAAAACTTGTTTGGGCCACATCAAGTAAACTTTATGGATGACATCATCTGCAGACTGAAGGTAAACTTAAGGCTACGTAGTGTTAACAACATATTTGTCTATTTTCAGTACTTAATGCTCGTGAAACTAAATTTCTTGTGTGCCCTTTTTTCAAAATCACTACCTGTAAGGTTGTCATCCATAAAATCTAGTTGCTGTGCTCTCTGCAGAGGTTTATGAGGTTCCCAAAGACAAGATGAAGGAGGAGCCTCAGACTCACCTGGGATCCTTCAGCGTTGAAGTGGTCCAGCGCCTGTCTTCTTATCTCACCCTTGATGGAACCGTCCAGTCTCTGTAGCAGGTATGCAGAAAAGAAAAATGTTTGGACTAAGCATGATGTAGAAAATAACTAATAAACTGGTGGACTCTACTAAGTATCTAGTAAGCTCTGAAAAGAACAAGTAGTCACGCCTTCAAGAGGTATCAACCATGGATTGAGATGTTCAAGAGTGACGGGCCGTTCAGTGTAATAATATAACCAGCTGCTGCTGCGCCGCGTGCCTGTGAAGCTGGTGTGTTACGCCGAAGGGCAGTTTAACCAGCTATATAGATACAGATACAGATGCTGGTATGTTACGCCGAAGGGCGGTTATACCGGCTATACAGATACAGAAGCTGCTGTGTTACGCTGAAGGGCGGTTATACAGGCTATATGGATACAGATACAGAAGCTGGTGTGTTACGCCGAAGGGCGGTTATACCGGGTATATAGATACAGATGCAGCAGCTGGTGTGTTACGCCGAAGGGCAGTTTTACAGGCTACACAGAGACAGATATATAAAGTTTTCCTTTGTAATCAAAGTATATTGATGTACATATATCTGGACCTCACCTGGAAAGGGAAGTGTCTCATGGTGAGGTACTCACCTGGAAAGGGAAGTGTCTCATGGTGAGGTACTCTGCCAGGATGTCCAGCATGCGAACCATCTGGGAGAAGATCAGCACCCGATGGCCGGTGTCCCTCAGCCGAACCAGCAGCTTGTCCAACAGGAACAGCTTCCCACTGCTCCTCAGCAGTTGCTGAAAAACATACAGGAAACTTAAAGGCTAAGACTGTACCATAAAATCACCCAATAATTTAAATGAATAAACTGATCCAACTTAAACTACCAGACCTCAGTCTGCTCCTAACTGCTGTGGTGTTTGTTATCTTTTGTCAGTGTCACTGCTGTCTTACCATTTCCAAAATCATATCCAGTTGCTTCAACTCGCAGTAATTGCTATTTGGAGTACCAAGTCATTTTGAAATGTATTCAACAACAAAGAAAGTTCACAGTGACATGACACATTGTAGGGTGTGCTTTGCTATAAAAGCGCAATCAGCCTTCAAAAAAGCATTACACTTCAAAGGAAGTAGTTTGTAGAAGAAAGGATTGAATCTGGTCGACAAGTGATATGCTTTGTCTCAAACAGTAGATATAGAGGAAGCTGGAAGTTATAGGTGGCACAAATGACCTAATCCTGCCTTACCGTGACCAGACTCTGTCCAGGCGGCGGGTCCTCGGGCGGTCTGACCAGGAAGGAGTGGTTACAGCACTTCTTGAGCTCCATCATGATGTTGAGGAAGCTACTGGTGTTCCCCTTCATCCCCTTGGTCAGGGCCTTGTAGTTCTTCGTCAGAATCCACCTACAAAACAAACAGGCATTACGTCAACATTTTTACTGTTACATCCCCCTGGTCAGAGCCTTGTAGTTCTTTGTCAGAATCCAGCTACAGGTAACAATTGGTTATTGGAGCTATATTGTCAAAACTGGGCAAGAAAACCCATCAGGGGTCCAACCAAATCTTTCTACGTGGACAGGTGGTCACTATTTGCTTGTGTCAATGGGAAAAACAATTCTAGGGACCCCCAAAAAACTGGTCACATTGGTTAGCTGGTTCTTATGTAGGGATGGTCACCTGGATGTAGGAATGCATTCCAACAGAACCATTTGGTGTGCGATTGTTTCATCAGATTGTTTCATCAAAATTAACCAAAATCATTGTATGCTATACTATACAAGAATATGTGTTCTGTGGGCTTTTAAACGACTGGGTTAGATCTTGCGGCAGCTTTCCATACTTGTAAAACTTTCTGTGTGCCTATGTGTACGTGTTTGAGACCTTATGTCATCTTCCCCCACCTGTAGAACTGTTTCTGAATGGCTGTGTGTGTGTATGTGTGCCTGTGTGTGTTTGTCCCCACCTGTAGAACTGTTTCTATATGTCTGTGTGTGCATGTGTGTGTGTTTCTGTGTGTGTGTGGTTGTCTTCCCCACCTGTAGAACTGTTTCTGTATGGCTGTGTGTGTGTGTGTGTGTGTGTTTGTGTATGCGTATGTGTGTGTGTGTTTGAGACGTTATGTCCCCACCTGTAGAACTGTTTCTGTATGGCTGACATCTCGACCCTGAGGATCTGCTCGACCTTGGCGGGTAGAGACTTCTCGACGTCCTTCTTGACCCTCCTGAGGAGGAAGGGCTCCAGCTCCTTGTGCAGGCCGGCGTACCCATTCTTATCCGCGTTCTGGTGCTCCTCCTCAAACTCTTCCCACTTAAGGAATCTGCAAAACAAGGGAGTAAGGAAACTTTGAAAACTGCTAAAAAAAGAGTTACTACAGGCTGACAAAAGCCTTTTGCCATTGATAACGCAGCCGATATGGTGCTCCTCCTTAAACTCCTTCTACTTCAGGAACCTGTGACACGAAGGACAAGAAAACATTTAAAAAAACTGCTAAAAAAGAGTAACTACAGGCATGCAAAAGACTCTTGTGGTTGATAACACAGCTGACATGGCACTTCTGCCCAAACTCCTCCCACTTCAGAAATATGTGATAGGAAGGGTCAAGGAAACGTTACAAACTGTGCTGAGAAAAGGACAGCTACGTTCTACAGACTTTTAAAATACTTAATATTACAATTACTGAAATGATCCAAATAAAGGGAAGATATGATTTCATTTTGTTACATGTTTTTGCAATACTGTGTATGTTAAGGGAAATATGTAAGGATATATTATGACTACATGTTTATGGATTTGACAGAACTTCAATCATGTAAACTGCATCTTTTGTTAGATTTTGTCAGACTCTTCCCTCAATGAAAAGTGGCCAACAGGCCACTTGAGTTCTCATGGATAAACAGAAGGTAACTGGATAGAATTTGGAAACAGTCAGACGTTTCAGACAGCATCTTTTGTCAGTCACTGATTACCTGTATGTCTTACTTTCATCGATGAAAGTGCAATCAACTAAACAAACAGAACTATAGATGGAACAGGTGTGCGTACTTGGCTGGCATGATGAAGAAGGGCAGAGCCAAGAGCAATCACCGAATATGCCAACACTACACAAACCTGGACCTGATCCTCTAGACCTGGACCATACCTGTACTTGAATTTTCTATACTGGTACCCACGCCTAGATGGAACCTTTGTGCGTACCTAGCTGGCATGATGAAGAAGAGCAGAGCCCAGAGCTCCTTGAGAGAGTTCTGCAGAGGAGTGCCGGTGATGAGGAGTCTGTGGTTCGAGTCGAAGCCCTTCAGGGTCTTGTACAGGAGAGAGTCGTCGTTCTTCAGTCTGTGGGCCTCGTCAACGACTAGACAAGCCCACTCCACTCCACCCAGGAACGACTGGAACAAACATCAATCAATCAATCAATCAATCAATCAATCAATCAATCAATCTCTTCAGAGTCTTGTACAGGAGAGAGTCGTCGTTCTTCAGTCTGTGGGCCTCGTCAACGACTAGACAAGCCCACTCCACTCCACCCAGGAACGACTGGAACAAACATCAATCAATCAATCAATCAATCAATCAATCAATCAATCCCTTCAGAGTCTTGTACAGGAGAGAGTCGTCGTTCTTCAGTCTGTGGGCCTCGTCAACGACTAGACAAGCCCACTCTACTCCGCCCAGGAACGACTGGAACAGTCAATCAACCAATCAATCAATCAATAAATAACCAGACACGTCCACTCCACTCCGCTCCGCCCAGGAAAGACTGAAAGAAAAACATTGGAGATATCATACCTCTGAGAAATATGTCGAGTTTTGTAAATTTTCTGACATATCCATATCCATTTCCCACATTACATGTTTAACTCTCACACATTCCATCCTCAGGATCCTGACTTATGGGTCATGTGCCAACCTTCACATCCCGCCAGCCTCTGGTTACAATTTTGGAAAGGGAACAAACTTGGACCCGGGCCAGGCAAAAAAAATCAGGATACACACCAAGACAGACAAGCAGGCTGAAAACAATACCTCTATTTCAACAGAGGTAACAATGGGGCATAGTCAAAACCTGCGACCATTGCAATGGCCTAGTGGGTGAAGCATTCGCTTTTACATTCGGGAGGAAAAGTTTCGATCCTGGCTGAGTCATACCAAAGACTTCAGAAGTCTTACCTTATCCTTGAGAAGGATCTCGTAGGTGGTCAACAGACAGTTGAACTTGAGCTTCTTGTTTCCAGGATGGCACCACTCATACTCTCTGATCTGAAAAAGAAATCATGGATATGCATGTCACATGTGGGCCATGATAACGTTTGGTAGGAGCGTTCTGACTGACTGAAAAAGAATGTAACATGGTGTATTCGATGCCACCCTCTGTCCCAGCCCTCCCATAGGACTGTTAACCTTGAGTGATAGGGAATTCATTGTGTTGTATTCTCTTTAAATGTGTAACTTTCAACCTTAAGGGCAAGCCCTCTAACTTCACTTGACGAACCTTGTTCCTGCTCATGACATCCCCCAGGTAGACGATGACGTTCATGTCCGGTGCCCAGTTGCTGAACTCACGCTGCCAGGTGGCCATGGTGGACAGCGGCACAAGGGGCCGTACAGAACACTGACAAACAAACAAACAAACAAACTCACCTTGTTCCTGCTCATGACATCCCCCAGGTAGACGATGACGTTCATGTCCGGTGCCCAGTTGCTGAACTCCCTCTGCCAGGCTGCCATGGTGGACAGCGGTACCACCAGTAGGAAGGGCCCGTACAGACCACTGACAAACAAACAAACAAACAAACAAACAAACTCACCTTGTTCCTGCTCATGACATCCCCCAGGTAGACAATGACGTTCATGTCCGGTGCCCAGTTGCTGAACTCACGCTGCCATGCCGCCATGGTGGAGAGTGGTACCACCAGAAGGAAGGGCCCGTACAGGGCGTGGGTGTTGAACAGGTAGGACAGGAAGGAGATGGTCTGGATGGTCTTACCCAGGCCCATCTCATCCGCAAGGATCACACTGTTGGTTCTGTAGGATGAAAAATGTTGTTCAGACAAAAAGGCAAAGTTATTCTTAGATTCTAGAGGTTCTGGGCTATAATCATAAGCAGACCACTTAATCACTTCAATCTATATTTCCTTACTCAATGACAAAAAGCACCTGGCTTTGATTAGGGACGACTTTTCTGGGACCTTAAGCCGGAGAGCCTGCATCTGAGGACAGCCACACCATGAAGATGTTTAAAAAATTCTATTCTAAATGTAATTAACAGAAAGAGTAGGGGCCATTCCTATTGGATCAAACTATTATACAGCTTGTACTTAGTACAAAACTGGAGGTAACTAGAGATGATTTACCAGTTACCCAAAACAAAAAAAAACAAAAAGTTACATCACACATCAAGTTCATGCACACTAAAGGGTGTCTGTTAGACCTTGTCACACCAAATTTGAGAAAATGAGAAAGTGCGCATACTTGCACCAGGAGTGAGCCAGCCAGTTCAGCCCGTCCAGCTGGTAATCTCTCAGCTCCAGCCTCTCCGTACCGCCCAGGTACAGCGGCTGCTTCTTAAGGGCAACAAATCTGGGTCTCTGCTTAAGGACCTGGAAAAAGAAGAAGAAAAAAACACAATAAAAATACAGTAAAAGCCAGTTAATTGCACAACGGATTAACGCACGCTTCTGTTAACTGCACGGAATCCCAAAATCCCGAACTGGTGCGGTCCAGCTGGATAACTTCGTATTATTGCACCAGCCGGATAATTGCGCGAAATTCACTGGCAAACAGGCCGTGGAATTAAGCGGCTTCTACTGTACTTGACAAAATTAGTATTTGAACTGCACAGGTACAGGGGTTGCTTCATAAAGGCAACAAATCTGTGTCTCTGCTTAAGGACCTGGAAATGCACAAATTTCTAACATGAGGCAAACATTCTGTGTCTGAACGGCATGGAAGAAAATGTACTGTTTGAGCCACAAATACACACAACTTGTCAAGGGAGTTAAACTGATTCAAAGGATGCTGGAAATTTCTGCTGTCTTTAGGGCCTGATCTCCTGGTTGTACGATAGACATGACTGCAAACTGATGGCAGTCTTGATGGCTGTGCAGGTGTTGGACAAGATTCAGCTGTCTTCTTATCAGAAAGGCTGTCTTCCATCCTTGTTAGTTTGTCACAGCCTGCTGGAATATTCTATGACATCAAATCACACATTACCTACAACAAATACAAATGTGTTGTAAATAATAGACTCTACTTCTCTGTTCCATCAAAAGAACCTTTCCGTGAAAGATAGGAACATTTTTCCAGAAACAGACAGAATTCCAGGAGTGCAGTGGAAGTCTGAAACGGTCAAATGTTTCAGACAACCATCCGGTGTCTTTCATCAGTGACACTGGCAAAAGACACTAGATGGTTGTCTGAAACATCTGACCGTTTCCAAAATCATACCCAGTTGCTTGAGGAACTGCTTTCTGGCATATCTTACAACATGGACGTCTAACCGTCATAATGGAAGTCCCACCTTTGCGTTCATTTTGCCTGGAATAATCAGAATCTACCCTGTTTCAACAAAGGAATGTTTCCTTGAAAGATAAAAACATTTTTCCACAGACAGACAGAATTCCATGAGAACAGTGGAAGTCCTACCTTTGCGGTCATCTTGCCCGGGATTTTCTGTGACTTGTTCCTGACGTTGTAGCCGTCGACCGCGTCGGGGAAATACATGGAGATGAGTTCTCCGTCCTCCCAGGAGCACTCGGAGTACGGCAGCCCCTGCCACTTCACCAGGTAGTCGGGAAACCCCGACGCTGAGTTCTTCGCTGGCTGTTGGGCTGTCGGGGTGAAACAGTTGTGACCGGTTAACAGGAGCGGTTCTTAAGACAGCGGTGAATTTGTCGTTACACATCCATGCAAAAATATCCGGCAGCAAGGTTGGGTGCAACACTACGACAGGAGTGTCAGCAGCTATTAGAAGACGTGACCAAAAGTGGAACAGAGCTGCCATTAGGTTCAAACTTTCCTCTTTCTTAAACTTGCTTCATCAATTGGGCTGTCGATTTTGTTTGTTATTAATCCCCAATATATTGTAACATCTTGTCTTTTTCTGAATGTTGATCTGTCTTGGTAGAAATCATTTGCAACTTTCATGTTGGAAATTTAAATTTCACTTCAGAATCTTGCCTTTACTTTCAGGGGGCTTTTTTCATCAAACATTTTTTGTTTCTTTGCCTTCTTTCCTTACAGACAGGTCACTTTGTAATGTCAGCTCTGATGTGACAATGCCTAAGACGAAGCTCCTAGGACAGCTGCATGCTTGTCACAATCATGCAATACAGAAAGGCTTTTAGCATACACGACCAACAGCAGATGTAATTAACTCCTAAAAACTTTGACAAACTACAAACTTTTGTCGTGGGCCAGTAAAGAATGGATGATGTGCAGAAGCAATATTGACAAGACGAAGCTGATCTGGCATAAGCATACAGCAACCACTCTGCATACAAACAGACATCTACAAATTTCTTCTTTACTAGTGAGTGTACTCTGAACGAAGAGTCGTTCACAACCAAGTTTTCCAGGTGTCATCATAAATGACAGAAAACAAATTCAATTTGGCTTAAATGTTTCAACAGACAGCAAACAACCTTGCATTCACAATATCTTTGCACAGACAAAAATGATAGACATAAAAGCATTTCATTTCTTGTCATTGCATGTATGCAGAATAAAAAAAAAAAGAAGCTCGACAGGACAACCTAAAAGCAGACATGAAGTCATTGTTAAACGGTCTGTAACAGAAACATGACAAGAAATGAATTATTTTTATGTTTGGCACACGCTGCCACACTTGCACACATGACCATGAAAGCAGTAAGGAAAAAAGTTTGCACACAAGCCTGAAACCTAGCTGGGACCCCCGTCACACAAATATATCCGACCATGGCTCTCTCCTGACCACGGTAGGGAGTTAGCCATAAGGAAGGTCATCTGTGGTTGGGAGTTGGTCGGGGAGGTTGACCTCTTGATTTTTGTTGTTTGTGACAGCTGTCTTAGGTTTAGGTCACATTTCAAAACCGGGGCCCGGCCGGGCAGCTTTTTGGAGCGAAAAAAATGATATAAAATACATCAAGATACACGAAAATGTCAAAATAAGATCTGATACATGGGCATGATTTGTGTATATTTCTAGGCATACATTTTAATTTTTCGTTTCTTAAAACATCCCGGCCGAGCCCCGCTTTAGAAATGTGACCTAAGCCTTACTAGGCCTAGGAAAAAATGTTGTGTTTTCTGTTTCAATCTAGAGAAAAATAGGGTCGTTAGGTAGGGATTATCTTTTTTTTTTCTTGTAATTGTTTTTGGGGCTGGCCAAAACTCTACTGATACATAATACAATACAGTTGAACAAAGTATTCTGAAATGCATGAGGACCTTGTTTGTCTTGCCATGTCTTTAATTTTGTGCCATTACGCACTTTTATCCTTCATTAGATAGGACAAGCAGTGTTTTTACTTAAAAAGGAAGTAGGCTCAATAAAAATACTAATGGGAAACTATGTGACTCTACTGCCCACCAGGTTTTTCTAGGGTAGGTAGGGAAACAGCAAAAACAACAATTTTTTTTTCTTAGGCCTTACTAAGTGTGGAAAGTAACATTTTGCTTGGCTGCCACAAGAGGAGCTGGAATAGGAATGATTCAAGGCTGCTTCCAACCTAGCACCAACCATGGTTGGGGAGTGGTCAGGAGGAAAGTCATGGGAAGGCCCTGAGTGTGTGACAGGGGCCTGAGAGTGAGTGAGGGAGCGAGTGAGAGAGAAAGAGAGAGAAGCTCCCCTACCAGGAGCCCCCTCGTTACGTGACACTCTCCCACCTGAAGTCTTGCTCCTGTGGGCTGAAAAAGCAACACAGGTACTGTAAACTCACCGATTTTCGCCGTGGTTTTATTTCGCGGTAGAAGCAAAAAAATATGTCTTTGCTATTTTTATATTCGGTCTTGGAAAAATTCTCTAGTTCAGAAGTTACTAAGTCAATACTTTGGAAAAGCACAGTTGTCATATCCAGATTTTTGTGATTGAGAGGACACCGCGAAAATAAAACCACAGCAAACATTTCAAGAATTACAGTACATCACATCAACTAAACCCGTCCCAACAGGAAGAGCACAAAACTTGATTTTTCTAAATTTTAAATTCCTACCCAACATTCAAAACCCTTTTTTTCTATTCCTGTTCACAATAGCTGGATACAATCCTACGTAAACATGACTTATTAGGTACCATGGTAATATGCCAAACCTTCTTGTAACTTATTTCCCATGTTTCAGCGATTCATTTTGGGTTCAATGGTACAGAATGCTACATGCTAGTTTGACTATACAAAAATCTACTACATGTGTAATGAATATTAAAAGCATGAAGATAAAACTGGTAATATTTTCTTATGCAAGAACATGTCGTTACTGGTCAGAGCCAAAACAATACCTTCGATGGTGTCCCACTACATTTTCTTTAATTTGCGAAAAATGGTATTGGACATTACCATATGAGCATGTTTTTGAAGAAAAAAAAAAGCATCCTAACTTTCCATGCGTGATGCTGTTAAGAAAATGTTTGCACTGGCATACCCATAATTTGCATGCATTTATCAATGCTGCATTTTCAAGCCTAGTTTTGCTTATCTAGGCCATATGTTTGATGTCGTGAAATGCAAATATAAGCTCTACAATAATGCTAGTAACTTCTTGTGGCATAAATATAGTAACTTATCACCCCTATATTGTCAATATCAGGATATCAAAAATACCCTATAAGATTAAATATCAAATGTACCGTCAAAAGTGCACAAGAAGACCATTCAGGAGACCAATAAGATGTGTGGGTAGTCACTATAGACAGACTTTGGGTGTCAGTGGGAAAAATGATCTAAGGGGACCGCCAAAAAGTGGTCTTTTGGTAAAATTGGTCACTTGTGCAGGTTTGACTGTACTTTCACTTGTACAAGTTCGAAATGGATACTTATACATATAACAAGATACAATATGGAAGAGCAAACGGTATTAGAATGAGTGAAGTTTCCTGAATGTTATGATCCAAATGATCCAAACAAACACACGTTAACGTTAGTAGTGGAGAAGACTGTGAGGAGCGAAGGGGCAAACCTTGCCAAACGAGAGTCCATGATCGAAACACACGTTAACTTTAGTAGTAAGGAAGTTTGTGAGTAGTAAAGGGGCAAACCTTGCCAAACGAGAGTCCACACGTTGGGTTGGGTCGGGATACGGTGGGGACAAAGGCTTTGGCTGACGTTGCAGTACCACCAAACATGCGAGTTGTGCAGCAAACATTGCGGCAGGGAAGAAGTATAGTGCCCACTAAACATTGATTTTTCTCTATCACATGCACAGCCATTCACTTGCTGGGGATGGAGCTGCAATGTGCATCTGTCTTGCTACCAAGCACTGCGCGAATGCTTTCAAATTAAAAAGAAACTACGATCAGTTGCAGTTGCCATTCGTTTCAACTTGCAAACAGTGCTTCTAGCTCTGCTGTTGCTTAAAACGAAGCCAGACCACATGCAATGGTCTGCTGGTTTTAACAAGACACATACATACAGGGCACTAAGGGATGAAAATTTGCTTTTGGGAATAGGTATATCCCTAACCTAAAAATTCAGGTGCACATAAAAAATTTGGGGTTCGCATCATGCAAAAGAAAGCAGAGTGTCTACAAAATCCTATACAAACATGCACCAGAGCACCTATAGTCAAAAACTAGCATATGCGCATTTCGAGCCATGGCTAGTAATGATTACTATGTGCATGGCATAAAATGTGTCCCACCACCACTGCTGGTAGGGGAAGAACTCAAAATCAAAACAGGGCTGTGGTGCTAATACTGCTTTGTGGGGGAGATACAAGTGCAGTGGCACATCAAAACACAATAAGCCATTTCATTGTTTAAACTGCTCATGCTCAGCAAGATGCATTGTGGGTAAAATGTCAAAGTTGAAGGCCCCTGAGACATAAACAAAACACATCTGGACATTGTTATGTAAACAAACATGATCTAGACGTGAACTGTTTACAAGTTAGGTGCCTTCACCTTTTGACATATTACCCACAATGCTTCTCACTGCGCATGTGCAATTGGAACTATGAACATGCCTATTACGTGCATGACACTTATCAAACGTGTCCCACCATTGGTGAGGGTGGGAGTTTGGGGTGAAACCAAAAATAAAAATAAGGCTGTGGTAGAAAAAGTGCAAACCGAGGGAGATGTAAATGCAGCGGGGGCACGTCACGACACTAAACAGACGTTCGCATGTTTGTGGTACCGCGAGAGCGAGCCAAGCGCCAGTTGTCCGCCCCCGTATGCCCGGAACGTTGCGCGGGCGAGACTTACATTGCAGGCCATGCTCAAGCGGCTGTGGGGCGGCGGGATACGCCAGTGGGGCGGCGGGATACGCCATACCTATGATTCTCTCCACCTGCTGGTAGGCACTCAGGAGGTCTTCGTTCATCTCCGACTGGCACTCAAGGTACTCCAGGTCCTCTGGGGATGCCTGGTCCTTCCTACAGGGATACAGGAGTCAGGCATTGATAGGGAAAGCTATGTATGGATACAGAGCAGCAGACTTGAATCAAAATATAGTATTTTTTGAGTATAGATATAGGCATCAGGCTTAAGCTACAAATGGATTGTACTATATCCACTTTTACGGTGAGCACTTGGTAACATTTGTAGTACAATCTCAAACTAAAGTCATTCTTGGCCAGTCATGCAGATGCCATACAAAATTCATCTGACATGTTGTGGAAAAAGTTGCCTTAGATTACTGTTGGGGGTTGATTCTTTCACAGCCTGCTTGAAGTTTGCATATCGGAATCATTCTGTGACCCACCATGAAAGTCACCTAATCATAACTTTAAATTTTAGATGATGAAAGAAAAATACAAAAGCCAAATCACAATGTGTTGCTAAAAAGTCGTTAGCTTGATGACAGACTTTAAGCGTATCAGTACTGAAGGTCAAGTAAATCCTACCACTGCTGAAGGTCGTTCTTCTTCTTCATGTAGTTCTCCAGTTTCTTGATGCCCTTGACCTTCTGCTCGGCCAAGGTGGCCTCTGACTCCCAGGTGTTGTGCAGGTGAGACCAGTCCTTCCACTTGATCAGGTACTGGGTCTCCGTCTCGTCTGCTTCAGGGTCAGGCGGCTTGTTCGCTACGGCCGCGTCAGCAGCGTACATCGTCGTTATTGCACCAGTGCCTGGCGAAAAAGCGAAAAAGCGAAAAGAAAATGACAAAAAGGGAAAAGTTTAGAATTTCGATGAAGTAAAGAAAAAGTCTTCCTTTGCTTGGACCTGTTAGCTGTCAAGTCAACATCAACATCTAGAAAACGGTGCATAACTATAGTGAATACACAAAGTTGAAAGATGTTGTAATGTTTGCTTTGTTTCTCAAAAAAAAAAAAAAAATTAGCACAATTCACAATGCAAGGTTCTGAATGTGCTGCTGTGTTCAACTGTGTTTCACTGTGACATCATAGATGACCTGACAGCAGGAAGAATGCAATCAGGATATGCTGTATTTTGCTGTCATTTCCAGCACAAGCACTTAAACCCTTCATGTACAGTTCTCCTGTTTAAGCTTGCACATTACTACACATGGATAAGGACAAAACACACACTCCTGGATGAAATGTGTTAAGGAGAGACATCAAAAAGTGCTGTCTAATGAGGGTGAGCCGACTGGACAGAGTTGAATGGAGGCGCGGTATGAACTAGCCGACTGCTGCCTACCTATGTCAGGGACCCCAGCAGCAGTATAATCAAATACTGGATACTACTACCCTTGGTTCAATACAATTCTGTAGAACATTGTTCCTGTTGTACTCACTCCCTTTCTTGCCAATCCTGTGGTTCAGAACCCGCTCGATTGCCTCAGCATAGATACAGAAGCTGGTGTGTTACTCCAAACGGCGGTTATACCGGCTATATAGATACAGATACAGACAGATACAGATACTCACTCCCTTTCTTGCCGGTCCTGTGGTTCAGAACTCGCTCGATTGCCTCAGCATAGATACAGACAAATACAGATACTCACCCCCTTTCTTGCCGGTCCTGTGGTTCAGAACCCGCTCGATTGCCTCAGCATCGTCATTCTCCTCCTCCTTTGCAGCAATCTCCATCAGATCATCCGAGTCGGTCGCATCCGGACTCTCCTCTTTGTAACTAAAATAACACAGAAGGTGAGTTCATTAGTGTTTAATTACTTAGTCTTGAACAACCTCAAATGGTAGAGAAATCCCCCATCCCAAATAAAGTCATCAATAACTGATAGAACAGGAGTTGGTCCCCAGAGTAGAGTGTTTGCCTTGCCTCTGATAGGTCGTCAGTTCGATCCAGGCTGAGCCACACCAAGGACTGAAAAAATGGTACATACTAGTTTCTCAGCTAAGCACTCAGCATTTATATGATTGGTTTATTCAGGAAACATATACACTATGTACAAGGCCTCGCAGGCAACCTCAGTTACCTGAATTATGCTAGTGCATATATAACATGATCACACTTACACTTTTGAAAAAAACAACATAATTTAAAAGCTTAATTACAGAATTAGTTAAAACTCAGCATATAAACAGAATACAATTGCCTGATAGAGTGGCACACAATAGTAGTGTAGCTGTTTGAATGTCCAAATAGTCCATATTCCATAACATTTAAGTGCTGTTTAGCAGCTGCACCATGAACGGAATCAGGCTTTTGGAGAAAGAGTAAGGTAGTTGAACAACCAGTGGACTAGCCTCTGCTGTAGCAATTGCACAAAGTTGTGTGGCTATCAAAACACAGATGGACACTGCCCTATGCATCATCTGGTGCAGGAAGGACTTTAAATTTGTCTTTCCATTGATAGAAGGATACTTAATCTTTGCTTTATTGATTTGATTATTGAACTCTGAAATACTGACAAGCACAGCAGAAGACACTGAACTGCACACTTAAGGCATGTTACATGCAAAAAACTTAGATCAATTATACAATTACAAGGGAACGATAAACGCCATGTACATTTGAAACACAAATCTTATAGAATTTCAAAATAAATGGAATATGTGTATCTGAGACCATATGTATGAGTACCAGCTGCATGCGTACCTGACGTTTGCAGCAGCCTTTCTCCTGGAGAGTCTTTTCTGCTCCCTCTCGCTCAGACTGCCTGCACGCTTCCGCCCCTGATTGTTGGCAGCTGACTTTCCCTTGATGGGGGCTTTCCCTTCAGACAACAAGGAAAAACATCAGGATATTATATTCAGCTCAAACCTAGAAATGACCAGTGCAAAGGGCAAGTGGGCAGAGTGTTTGCCTTGCATTCTGTAGGTTGTGAGTTTGATCCCCGGCCAAGTCATACCAAAGACTTTAAAAATGGTACATGCTGCTTTCTCTGATTAACACTCAGCAATGGGGAAAAATTATCGAAGTTGAACACATATACCACAACAAGTAGACTAGCCCCCTGCTGTAGTGATTTCACAAAGTTGTGTGGGTCAGGGCTACTGAAACAGAAATGGGCGCTGCCCTATGTGCCATCAGGTGCAGGAAGGACTTTAACTAACTTTGATTAAATAAGTTCTCAACTACACACAGTTTCCATCTGCCTAGTAAGTCTGCGATATAAAAAACGAGCACTGCCTAGTTTACCTCTGACCCTGGCCTGTGGGCGTGCTGCGGGTCTGGCCGCGGGTTTGGCTCGTCTCTTCACTGTGTAGTCATCACTGCTGCCGGAGTCGTTATCGTCATCATCATCATCGTCATCATCATCATCGTCACTGTCACTGTTAGCCTGCCAGTTTTCGCTTCTGGGGAGAGGAATAGGCAGCAGTCTTTACAAAGGGCTTCAAGAGTGATCAAGAAGACAGCATGTATCATTCAGAAGTTTGGGGGTTCAAATCCCAGGTGGGTCATACCGAAGCTGGGATGTCCAGCATTAGATTTTTTTTCCATCCCACTCATTGTTTTGGAGCCCATGTTTTTGATTTTCCTTGCCAAATCTGATATCTTAAGCTTATTAAAACACTTTTCGCCAATTTTAAGTACTGAAGCTCAGATTTTGGGGACAGATGGGGTGAAATTTTTGTCCTTCCCAACAAGCTAATTTCCATCCCAGGACAAAGGGAAGGGTGCTGGAGACAGCCCTGATACCAAAGATAATACTGATACATGCTGTCTTCTTTGCTAAACACTTACGAGAAATTTAAGGGAGTTAAACACACACCATTACCATTATACTATATTATGCTATAACCAACTCGGTGGCCTGAGATTCCCATGGGGTATCATAGATGGGCTTCGCCACTATACACTAAAGGCGTGAGGAGAACTGAAACTTTTATATTCAAGTTTTAATATCAACATAATGAAGCAAAATCTAATATCACCTACATACAGACTGCAAGAAGACAGTTCTTGGGTAAACTATTTCCCACGCCACACTGAAAAGTGTTTTCCACAATTGACACTTTCGTGGTTTGAAAGCTACTATCACAGACCAAACTTACGATTTTCTTTTTCTTCTGGATTTTGCTGATATGTTTTTTCTTCTTTTGCGGTTATCTTCATCGTCGTCTTCATCCTCATTATCTTCATCAGACTCCTGCAGTCGACAGCAACAAAACAGGTCATTGGAACTGAGGTACCAACATTTAAAAAGGTATATCTAGCACATTTACTACAGAGGAGTAAAAAGCAGCACCTTTATCCTTTAAAACTTAACCTTGTCCACAATACATCTTTCTCACGAGGCAGCCATGATCGATGGAAATCAAGGTCAATGACAGACCAACAGTATAAAACTCATCCCACAGTATAAAACATGAGTTTTATGAACATAGAAAAATTTGTACAACAAAATACAGGGCTTACAATACCTTACACAATTTTTCAGAAATTTTTTTAAGTTACCAAAAACATTAAATAATAAAAAAAAAGTACTGACAACTTGCATTTTGGCGATCTAAACAACATATCATCAAGCACATACTGCAGACAACGGAAGAAAAGATTTTTGATCAGGCTTTCAGCTAGGATTTCATTATAGGGGGTCCAAATTTCTTGGTGACTGAGATTCACCACTCACTACAAACATAAGTATTGAAGGGTGGTCAGGGGGCATTGACCTTCCATGGTTTGGGTTTGAGAGAATTTTAAGTTGAAATGGTGTATTCTGAAGTACCCTGAGGGCCAAATTACTGTCAGAGAGGTCACAAGTGGCATCCCTGGTCAATCTGAATTTCATGCTTGTCAGAGGATCTACTCCCCAGTGTAAGGGCCTCTTCAGTTCCTCCAATTTCTTATTATTTTTAGAACAGCGCGTCCAAATGACGCCTTAACGCATGCCTGGCTAAAAGCCCGATTTTGATTACCCTGGGAGCCAGCCAGGATCGGGCAGCTAGGACAGTTTATTCGGTGGCCCAAGACAGTCAGGCCCGCCCGATCTCCTATTAGCGCCCCGGGGAGTTTAAGCCCGATTAGGTCCACCTGCCCTTTCAAGGACAAGGATAGCGATAACTCCTTCAGCCTTAAACTCCCCGGAGCGCTTATGTGAGATCGGCGGGCTGACTGCCTTGGCTCCTGGAACAAAACTCGCTAGCTATCCGGTCCTGGCTGGCTCCCAGGGTAGATTTTGATAGTTTTACAGATGCTGCTGTGAGATCACTCAAAAGAAAACAGGTTCCTTGTGTGACCGGGCCGGCAGTACCATGGTATCTGTATCTGTGTAGCCGGTATAACCGCCGTTCGGCGTAACACACCAGCTTCGCAGGCACGCGGCGCGGCAGCAGCTGGTTATATTACACCGAACGACCCGTCACACCTAATTTTTGCACATCTATCTGCAAGCGTTCTTTAAAACTACCCAGAGAAGATGCCCCTACTGTACTTGGTGATAACAAGTTCCACTCTACAACAGTTCCTCGGTGTCTACATTATAGTTTTACAGTACAGATGCTGCTGTGAGATCACTCAAAAGAAAAGAGCTTCCTTGTGTGACCGGGCCGGCAGTACCTCCGTGCCTACATTATATCTGCTGGGTTCCTTCCTAGCGCGGCTGGACCGGCGCACACCGTACATGTCCGGGTACTCGTCCCACATCTGATAAACAAACAAACAAACAAACAAGAAAACAACAATTAGGTGTGTAAAATCAGTAAATAACTACAAACGTTAACTTGAAAGTTCAACTATGTTCTATCGCATAACATGACCGCATGACAGCAGTGGATTGTTCATTCCTTGACAAAGACTGGTGCTGTTCAGTCGAAAATTTGGGTGAGTCCAATTTTTGTGTTGGTTATTACAGTTAAATTACCTCAATAATAATTACAAATGTTTAAAGGTCACAATCATTAAGAACTAGGAAAATAATGTTGACAGTGTGTTTCTTGTCCTGAAAAAAATTAGGGTTGGCAGGTAGGGATTATCTTCTTTTTCTTTACCACTTGGTTTGCCAAAAGTGATACAATACAAATATAACAAAGAAAAACTGAAATGTATGAGGACACTTGTACTTTCAATGTCAAACTTCAATTTTGTACATAATGGTTATGAAGTCTGTAGATATATCTATCCTTCATTTCATACGACAAGCAGTTTTTTACTTGAATAGGAAGCAGGCTGAATAATAATTCTAACTGGAAACAATGTGACACCACTGCCCACTAAATAAAAAAAACTTTAAGTCAAAGAAAAGGTGCTGTGAGATCGCAGAACTAAAAGAAAACGTCTTGATTCGAATAAAGTTCCTAAATGGGGAACATGCGTCTTCTCTGAAGATGTGGCGTAAGTGTGAACGATTGGATTGAGGTTGTCCTTCCCCACATACTATACTACAAGCCAAAGAAAAGTTCTAACGTTACCAAAAACAGTACAGAAGACGTCTAACTTTCCCACCTGTTTGAGATCGGCAAGTCTGTCCTTTTTTGGCATCTTGCCAGCTTGGTCCTTATTATCAGTGGCTTGATCATTTGATTCATCTCCATCCTCCTCCTCCTCCTCCTGATTATCCCCCTTGGTACTCTCGTTTCCAGACTCGCTCTGAGAACTGGACCCGGACCCGGAGCCGGACTTGGACTCTGATTCTGATTGGCTGCCGGAGTCGGAGCTGCTTCCTGATTGGCTGCTGGAGCTGGAGCCGGATTTTGATTGGTCCTCATCGTTGCTGTCCTCTGACCCAGAGTTACTCTTATCTGAGCTAAAAAAAATCAAAGAGAAGAAAAAAACTTTGAATATACAAAAGCAATAAGCTCAACTTTAGACAATCAATTCAACACCAGGGCTTATAATTATACAGGGTGCATGTGCACCTTTGTGTACCAAAAACTAGAGCCATGCACTTCCATTGTAATCATATTGCATAGGTACAACGGTACGCCGAAATATTTGGTTATGTACTTAAAGGTACTATTATGCAGGGCATTGTTGACAAGTGTCAGAAATATCATCTTTGTTGTACCATAACTTATTTCAGATGCAAGCTCTGAAGACAGGCGTAAGGTTTGTACTTCAAGTTTGTTGGCATTCGTGTTGAACACTCAAAATCTTTTCTGTGCGACTAAATGTTTAGGTTAGGTGCATACGTGCTCCTATTCCAAAAAGATAGATTTCGATGCCTGAATATACAAAGGTAATCTGAAGAATAGGAATGACATATAGATAATTAAAAATGATAACTCAAAGCACAAACCTCAATTTGGATTTGGAAACATTACAAAAAAACATTGGATACAAATGTATGCAGGGAAAGGTCAGCTCTACTTTGAGCATCCCCTTTCGGCTTTGAATCAATAACAACACTACAGCAAGTACACAACACCAACACAAATCCTTCACTTCCACATCTCTTACCCTTTAGTCATCTTTCTAGCAGCATGGAAAGTGGAAAGGGAGAAGAAAGTTACTTTAAGTTTAAGAACATTCCAAGACCTCTGCGACATTCAAACTTTTACTTCAACATTCAAACACTTCAAAACTTCAACAGCAACAAACGATACTTCAATTTCTACAGTGTGCTGTGCCTCAAAGTTTTCTTCAGTAAGATACACAGCATACACTTTTAAAAATCTTGTGGCTGTGCAGTTTGACTAGCTTTAACAATTGAAAATGAGGATGTTGTAAGACTACAAGTGACTGACATGGAACGGTCCATGGTCAGGGTTAGAAAACGTGTGTTTTGGTGCTAATTTCTCTACATGCAGGTGTTTATTTACCAACTAGACCTTTTCCTGTCAACTGTATCTCTATCCACTATTTTCATCCCATAGTCTTTGTAGGCTTTCATTGTGTCCGTACAGAAAGGGTCTGATATTATCTGCTACTTCCCAAATTAGCGAGTTAGCAGTGGGTTTGTCACGGAATATCACAAGACTTGAGCAATCAGAAATTACACAAATAATGTGGAGCCATTCTTATGTTATTTTATACATATTATAAGATTTGCCTTTACTACATGACTTCACAAGCAAACCGATTTTCCCTATCTTCAAAGAAACACGTACAAGATTTCTCATAAACTTATCGTTTGCAATGGCTAACACCAAGCTTCTGCTTAAAACTTTGAAAGAGCTGTAAAAATGTAAAATTTGCAACTAAAACTTGTCCGACCAGCAAAATGGCATCTACACAACATGCCCTATCTCGTGGCAGTCTCAAAACTGAGATTCTGTGCTTCGTTCTCAAAAAGACTACGTAACAGACACCAATGTTGGTAAAATTGTTTGACTGGATAACATGTAGTACAACATAACTTCCTTCACTGTTGTTTGTGTATTGCAAGCTTTGTAATAGCAGAAATCAAGGGTATAGAGCATTAAACATATGGGGAGAAAATATATGAAAGTATCTCATATCCATTTTCAAAATAAAAGAGGCTGGAAAGTAAAACTGTTTAACAGTAAATTCTACACTACACCAAGGGCTGATCATGCTTTCCATAGCTGTGAAGGCCATTCAGCCAAAATGGGGTCAACGTCCTGATTTCCAACCTATGTTAACAATAGGTAACTATGTGCAACCAATGAACCACAGAAACGAAAAGTCAAGCTCCTTAAAAACAACAAAACATGGGCAATGTAGTGGTTTAAAAATACACAGTTTGACAGTAGTGAGAAAGTCTGGTTTCATGAGTCTACAACATGCTAGTTTACAGTAGAGCCACAGACATGGGTCTTCACTCTTGCTGTTTGTTCTATTTAATGTGCCACATTATAGAAAATGGCCTGTCACAAGATAAAATTGATTAATAGAATGGTCAAACACATTTTCTGGGGCAAAACAGCAAGAATGTTTGCCTTCTCAAACAAGTCATGACAGCTTATACTGGGCACAAGAACACAGAGTAAACATACAACAAAGGTCAATTTTTCAACTACACAACTGAATAAACACTGTCAAGGTTTATCCATTAAATAATTCCTTTTTGGATCTACCAAAAACTATCAAAAATTTTCTCTTAAATGATCTCAAAAGATACCAATTCTGCTAGCTGATGACAAGAGTAGCAAAAAAACTACTGATACAAGAACAAGACTGCTCCAAACATGCCAAATATGCTCCAAACATATTTCCTTTCCACACAACACACTGATAAGAAAAAAAATCCCAGAATATATTTCAAATACATCTTAATTGTCTAATCTTTATAAATATAAACACTAAGGAATTATTCTGTAAACACTAAACCCAGGTCTTTGCCACAATACCAGCTGTAGAGGTTGCCTACATCCCAGTCAGTACCACTGTGTTCTCCCTTGCCAAAATAATCCAAACATATTTGACTTCCACAAAACATACCAACAAAGAGAAAATCTGCAACATACAATGGAAGATACATCTAAAATTGTCTAATATCTATGAATATTAACACCCAAAAGTTACTCTGTCCACACTATAGCCTGGTCTTTGCCACAATGCCAGCCGTTGACGTTGCCCAAAGCCCAGCCAGTACAACTGTGTTCTCCCTTGCACAGGGCCCCTGCCGTCACAGACATGATGTCATCGCTTACATTTCAAAATGAGCTGACCAATGGGAGCGCGGGCCCCTCAGAACAGGCATTTCATAAGGCAGGTAGCAGCTTCAACGTACAGACTCACACAGCTAGCTGTTCTATGGATGTGCTGGGGACACGCAGAGCTACTATAACTGTGGTACATCCATGAACATAAGGACAGAACATTTGTAGGAGGAATACCCAGGAAAAGCACACTACAAACACCAAAGTTAGCTTGAACGTTTATCTGTATTGGTAGAAATCATTCTGAAGTAAACTTGAAGTTGAACTTGAAAACACAAAAATTGTTAACACTGACGTCACAGAATCGGTGGATTGCTCATTCTTTGACAAAGACGGGAGTTGGACAATCAAAAATCTGGTTAAGTTTATATAAGTCAAAATTCTTGTGTTGGACATTACAACTACAAGTTAAATTAGCCTCAAAAGTTCAAGACAAAGACTTTCATTGAAGAAAGAGCTTTCTTTTTATCTGCTATAGAAAAGGTTCTTGATATACAGAACAATCTTACTGCATCTTTTGTTTAGTATATATCTGCTCAATACATTTTCTAATAAATTTTGTGCTCAGCAAACTCTGTACTTGACAATTGCCTACGAAACATCCTTAATCTATTACTTTCTGTTTCAAATATTCTCCTTTAACTTAAGTGTCTTGCTGCAAAATAAGTTACACTGATAACTTTCAGCCTCATGCTATTTCATTTGTATATCATCAGCTTTTTTTTCAGAGGCTGGAAAGTTCAAAGTTCATGTACAAAGTTTCAACACCTTTGACAACTGACTGAATATGCAAACTTTCAAAGGCATTGGAAAGTAGAAAGTAGAAGCCTCACCACTGAATCAAAATAAATTCTAAATATGTAAATACAATTTCATGTTAATTAGTGAAAGTTCTCAAAGTAGAGAGGATACAAATGTACCATTTTTTGAAGAGCATCAATCAAATTAACCGTGTGAAATCCTGAGACAAATTCAAGACTACAGTAAACTTTTAATGTTCATCATGTTCTTCACAGTTTTTAAAGGATTTTAGGCAAATGTCATGACTAGTTTTTACACTGGAAAACTGTCCAATGTTCTCTAAAGCAGTTGATACTGCCATTCCAAGTTGCTTGGCCAACTGGATCAACAGAAAGATATTCACATTGGAAAAGAAACTAGTTAGCAGTTTACAAAGAGTTCTCTTAAAAATAGATCGTAACTTCTTTGCTAAACTCGTCAGACAACTGCATGTCTTTGGGTAAAACTTATCCACGCTTGTTTTTGCATACAACAACAAGAATGTAAACATACACTTGACATTGGTAAACAATGTTTTTAGACTATTTTCTCAGCATTGCATTGTCAACACTATAAATACTAAAGCTCTATAGGTTTTATGATGTGCAAAATTTACTACATTATAGCATGAAACATTTTACATTTCAAGCAGAAATAATACATGATGCTTCTAACAGTAAATAAACAATGTCCTTCAATGGTTCCAGTGGCTGAAAAACCACTGTTTACTCCTGAAGCTCTAACAAATTCGTTTCTCAACGTAGCTCAAAACCAAATGGCTCGCATGGACCTGTGGACATTGTTCTACACATACAACAGCAAATTAACTGCAAATTCTGTAAAATGTGGAAAAAGACTACGTATCAGACACGAACACCTGAGGAAAAGCTGCTATTCTACTACTAGCATTAGGGGTTTAAAATATATGTCAATTCTTTGGCTGTAGCTATTCAGCATAAAACTTAAAACATCTCAAAAACTAAGCTAACCTTCCTCACATTTACAAAGAAGTATGAAGGAATATTTGTAGGAAGAAATCAAGTTTTGGTGTTGAAAAGTAGATCAGCAAATGTCCCAGAGGTTCAATCCTGCCCTAGTTGTGTTGACTGAGGGCTGGGTACAGGGGAGGTTTCATGGTCTATTTGCCATGTAAAGACTGGCCCCTCTAGCTACTGTAACCTGATCACCACTCTTATCAGTATAATCTACCACAGTAATCACACAAAAACAACAAAACAAGGACGGAAAAGTGCCACAATTCTAGTAGGCAACACTGAAAAAGAGTACGACTCTTTCTGGATCTGCTTTCAAGCAGGAAAGGGACAAATATTTTTCTTCAAACAAAAATCACTGAAGGTTTTAGAAATCAAGAAATTCTTCACTTTTCATAGATAAAACTTACTTATATTTCGTTTTATATAAAGAACATACCATCAGCAATGGCTACAGGTAACAAAAAAGACCAAAAAACATGGGTGTGTGAGCAGACAGCAAGGTCTGGTGAGACCAGCCCTTTCAGTTTCACACTGCGTCATCAGACCCTCCTGTGGGCCTCACGGCTGAATAACAAACAGATTTACGTTTCTCTGGTTCTCAAGTGAAGAAAGAAAACGGCTACAAAACGGGGTCAATAACAGAAAAGGCTGTTCTGTGTCTTTCAGGGCAGGTAAACTTGTCCCAAATGGTTCACTAGGGCAGGGAACAACAAGGCACAGACTGACGGTAAAAAATTCAACAGATACCACTTAAAATAAAGATTTTCACAAAAGCCATGAATATCCCTTAAATGCATGAAAATTCTGTTCAACATGACATTCTGATCCAGAAAAACCAACCCATTTGTAAGTAGGACACAGCCAGAGGCAGCCAGGCCGTGGTTTCTGCCTAGTGACAAGGGCATGCACAATCAACAACCACATTCACAATGGCTGAACACCACACCTCGCCCTCAAACACACTTCCTCACTAAACATCCACAAAACCAGCCACCACAACGCTGCAAAACTCCCCAAATCACATAAAACAGCACCCAGAAGGAGCTCCATGCAGTAAGGATGGGTGCACAGTACCCTGACTGCTGGGTATCCGAGGTGGACGGGGAGAGCTGGGTGCCCGACATGGCGGCCGTGGTGTAGGGAAAATCCTGTATGACCTCTAGAAGTCTGCAATGCAGCAAAATGGGGGCCCCTTCAAGGGAGCTGTTTCTCTGTTACACGTAGTAGGCAAGGCTGCATGTGGAACGTTACTGTTGTCTGGGGCATGGTCTGTGCCGAGTGGTCTCGGCTCTGGCAAAGTGTTAAGGGCTCTGGAGCTGGTCTGGTCTGAACGTAGGTCTTCTAACATAGGTCTGAACAAAATCTGTGGTATCTTCAGCTAGACGTTACACAAGATAACTTCAAAATAGACATAAATGGCAAGATGTTGTCATTAACAAAAGCTCTTAAATAAAGTCAAATTTAGACAGACTGTTAATTCTGTGGGGGGGAAAAACTTGGACTGATTTTGTCAGAGTTAGACAACGACAAAGTTACAAAAACTTTCAGAAAGTCTTCAAAATAGACATAAAAGGAAATTGTCATTAAACTGTCCTAAACTTCTGAAGTAACATAAAATTTAAACAGCTCTACCTTTAATTCTACAAGCAAAACTACACAATGATTTCTTCAGAACAGGCCAACTACAAACATGTGAACTGACACCTGAAACATTATCTCTCTAAGTTTTCTTACCAACCTCAACTTATTTTGAAACAAATGACACCATTCTGGAATAACAGTCACATAGGTACGGATTTGATGCTAAAATGGAAACACTTTTGAAGGTGTTCTACTGTCTAGGTTGTAGATCTATATGTTACCAGAACGGAGTCAATGGACACTACACATCACTTTCTTCTTCCAATGTTTTTTGTTTACACGAGTACATTTACAATTGCTATTGTGTCCTGATCAAAGTTCCTTTTTTTCTATTTGCCATTTTCAAAATAAAACAGTCAAAATTGCCCAAGAAGGGGACGAAGCCTAGGGGACTGACAAAATCTGGTCTATCTGGACAGGTGATTGCTGTAGACAGGGTTCTTATAGTAATACTTGTGATGGGTGTCAATGAGAAACATTATTTAAGGTACCACCAAAAAGGGGTCAAATCCACCAGGTGGTCATTATGTGGAGGTGGTCATTTGTAAGTTACAAGTTTGTTGACTGTCTTTCACTTGGATTAGGCCTTGCCACTATGTACAGTTTTCTTGATGGTAAAGTTGGACAAAACTTTGTAACCAACTGACACACTTTACTGACACAGTTTGGAGGGTTGGCACAGGTTATGTGATGACCACCTAACTTCTTCTTCTCGCACTTCAGACTACTAAACCAGTAGTAAGGTTTACCAACTTTTATTAGCACACACTCTCTGACTCTTAAGAGAATGTACAGTATCTAGTTTCTTGATTTTGAAAGAATATTCTACCTGGATGTCCAACCGTCATCAACATTTAAAATCACAACATTTCGGTGAAGTTAAACATTTTTCACGTTCAATTCTTCCCCCAAACATTCAAAACTTCAAGCTCAGGCAGATATTGACTCCAAGAGCATATTTTCATAGATCTATTTTATTCTCATTACTCAGATGGGTGCCGATCTACCTGCTGTAATAATAAAAGGCAAAGGTAACAAGATGCTTAACTGTCACATTCCATTTCATACTCCTTAAAGATAAGATTCCATTTCCTAGCTCTTTCCAGCTTTTTGGAAACATCAGGGGGTGGCTTTGAAAGTGTTCTTTTACCGTGACATACCAGTACACGTAACGTAAAGCTCAGTAAGAGTTTGGTGTATCAAACATTTTCGTTGTCCAACACAGAAGAATATGCTATTTCATGTTTGAAGTGCACATGCACACACAGTATGGTACATTGAGGGCAAGATGTCAAAGTTGGAGGCCTCTGAGACATAAACAGAACGCATCTGGACATGATGTTGTACGATATGTACATTATCTAGACAAGAACTGTTTACAAGTTAGGGGTCTTCACCTTTGACCTTGTGCATGAGCAGTGCAAACCTGGAACCAGCTTACTGGTCAGGGTGTTATCAGGTCTGATAACATTGTAGCCATAACATTGTAGGGCTTAAAATAATTTTATTTCGGTGATCTGCAAATAAGCAAATATTCCAAAAATTTCACTTGCAAGCCAGGAAGGCCAAATGTCAATTGTTCTGGTAGTACTGAAACATGAAAGCTTTAGTTTTGGTTAATTAGCTGAATTGTTTTTCATGATAACGAGCCTGAATTTTTTTTTGCCAAGCAAAATTGCAAGTTGTCTACATTTTCAACTGCAGGCCCTGCATTGATTCTACTACCTTCTTCATGATACCTTTACCTCCATGAAAGTGGGCATTGTTTGGGTGTATCTGTCTGTGTTTATTTGTTAACTTGTCTATTTGGTTATCTTGTAAATATATTTGTGAAGAAGGTCTTGACTGTAATGATATGTGGTATGTGGATATTTGGAAGACAAATGTCAAGGTTGATTTTGGGCCTCCTGGCTGCTTTCCTTGGTATTGCAGCAGAACATATATTTGTGAAGAAGGTCTGGACTGTAATGATATGTGGTATGTGGATATTTGGAAGACAAATGTCAAGGTTGATTTTGGGCCTCCTGGCTGCTTTCCTTGGTATTGCAGCAGAACTTTTTTTAAAAAACCCTTTGTCCTAGTCATGCTGTGGTTTTTATTTTGGGGCGGATAGATTTTGATATCAGGAAGAAATGTAGGTTTGGGCCTCCAAGCACTTTGTTCTGGAACTGCAGGTGTGTAACTATCTAAATCTTTTAAAAGGAAGCCATGCATGGAATCAGAGACAAGTCAGGTTTTTTTTTACAGACATGTTCATTTTATTTTCATCAGTGTGGTCTAGGTTACTTACTATTACTGTTTATTGACATCTTTTGAGGAGAGAATACTTTTTATCACAATCATGGATCTCTCTGATCTTTTTTTTTAAAATTTGAATACCAAATGCATGTGGTTCTTTTTTTTAATTTACTTTTTTCTGTCACAGACTAGTCCTTTTTTTACAATGAACCAGTTAGCAATTGCTGCATGCTTTGAATAACCATCCAGTAACAAAATGTCCTGATGGAAGTTTTAGATCTTGGTTTTGTGACAGCATTTAACAATAAAATTTCTGAGGTCTTCATGCTACAGTTCCAAGCCATGATTTGAAATAGTTTTTTTCAGTTTTCATAACCCGACTTTCAACAAAATACATTCATGAGTTATTAGTGGTGATCATTTTATGAAAAAGGCTACAAAAATATCATCTGACTTTTTCCAAAAATGGAGCATTATGAAACTGTGACTATTATCACCATACACATTTTTAATTGCCCTTTTTAATTGCCACAACACACAGCATCTACGACAAAACCTCCAAAAGTCAAAATGTTCTTCAATGGGGGCCAAAACAAACCATGTGATCTTTCATTTTAAAAAAATTATGGAAAGTAAGCACTAAAACCAAATTTTGCCATCCATACAAAACAAATGGGATTTGGTCTATCATTGAAAGGTGTTTATGTGTTGTATGTACGCTTTTGAACAAAAAAGACTACCCTTCAGACACAATCTTAGCTTTAACACAGACAAGGCTCAATACTATGGCCCCATAGGCATAATAGTTACTACTACTAGTAGCAGAGGTACAGAATTCTCATACAACAAAAATCATTCGGCAGTGAACACTAGATTAAAAAAACAACATATTTTTCCCTTTTCTTTTTAAAACGAAAAATCATTTCAAAGATTAAAGACAAACAGTCTGCATTGATAGTAAAATTTTCCTCCACTGTTTTCTGCATGAGAGTAACACCTCTAGGCTAGCAGATATAGTTTGGACCAAGACTGGTTTCTACATGCTACCAAAAAATCTGACTTCACTGATCTGTTCTTTTGCCTGTGCTTTTCTGGAAAATATCAGGATAACACAAACATAAATACACAACAAATGACCCAAGGCCACCTCTCCATTGTTATCATTTCAAACAGGGTCAAACATATCTCTTTTCCCACGGGCTTGAACAGAGCAACATGGGAGCTACTAATACCATACATGTACATATACCACAGCACCAAGTACAAGCAGTAGGCACATTAAAACTATACTGTGATGTCCCATGACCATAGACATTGTACCATCATCTAACACTGCTGTTGTGCCTTGGTATAGACCAGTATCTTGTACCAATCCCCAGTATACAAATAACTAAGACAAAGAGCTTTTTCCAAAGTGTAAATATTTGTACAAGGAAGACTTTTATTCATGCCGTTATATCATTGATTCATTCCATTCAAAACCCATAGTTGGTTCTGTAAAAATCACTCGATACTGGGTAAATAACCATAGTGCCCAAGAAATAGGACATTATACAGAAAGAAACAAGAACATTTTCCTGTATATTCATACTACAGACAAGCATTACCTTCTTTTGAACTTCATTCAAAAGCAACATATTCTATCAAATTAAACCTTGTAGTTCTTCAAAATCAAAGAACCTACTGACAAAATTCTACCTAAGCAAGTAGCCCTAGAAGAGAGCCCACTATCAGCCTGTACAGTGTGGTAGAGGGGCCCAGCCTGTGCCGCCCCTCACCTCCCACTCCACCCTGTAAACAACATGTCCTACGTGACCTGTGCTGCAGCTGCAATGCGACAATCCAGGGGCCCACCACGGGAAAATTCTCTACATACAAGAAACGGCCTTTACTAAAAAATTAACCATATTGTTCTCCAAATTTGTTGCTGGGAACTTGGTGCCTGCGCTCTAGAAGACACCCTGGTCTGTGTGTAGCTACTGAGGTGGAGTTTTGGTGAAATGGCCACAAAAAAGGGGTTTCCATATGGACAATATGGCTTTTGTGTAAATACTGAAAGCATATGTGCTGTAGAGGCCCTTTACAAAATATACTGGCTGCATTACAAACACATATTTTACGGACAACAATTGTTTACGACACCTTCTGTCTAGAGGCAAGACTGTCCATCCATAGATAGTCAACACCACACACAGAAGCAGATATACATGTCCTAGGAGTTAGGAAAGGCTCTGGCTTCAAGCCAAAACTCCCTTTACAGTTATTTTCATCTTGTAAAAAAATCTAAATACAATTTTCTCAACAAAAACACAAGGTTAGACACTTCAGTCCACCGAGACTGCTGTCTGACAGGACTATCTTTCCAGACAAGCACCAAGATAAAGGAAAAAAAAAAACAAGCTATTTACAAGCTCTACATTATACAACAAATTCACAAAATCAAACACAAAAAAATCACAACAGCTAGATAAAATATTGATAGAACATGTACTAGAAAGACAATAGACCAGAATGGCTCCGAGCTCAGGTAGTCCTGGTCTGTTGTCTGTGCTCTAGACCAGTCCTACTGCATGGCAAGCTGTCTGGGGTACCCCCTCATACTGGGCCTCTTTCCTAGAACATGATGTCATGGCTAAAACATTCCAAGATGGCTGACTATGTCCAGGATATACTCTACCACCGAAAAGCCTTCGGAAGGATAGAATAATATTATCAAACTCTCCATAGGAACAAGGAGACCCGTGTACCGAACACAGATATGTAGGCATGGGGGCCAAGACTTCTCACCCGTACAACACAAGGAAAGCTGGTGTTCATGTGTATGTGACTGGAATATGTAATCATTGTCTATAACATTGCATGAACGCCGCGTGCACCTCACTTGAATGCTTCCAATCTTTTAGAAAGTTTCGAACCTACAAATAAATGATATGGTAAGACTTTGGTTCTAGGTATCAAAGATACGATTTTTCCCTCAGTGAAAGGTCTATAACAGCGAGGGATAATTCGTCACAGTTTTCCATATTGCTTGTAATTTAGGCTCAGTTATGGCCTGTTCTTTGAAGCATCTCAAAATATTTAAACTGAAAAATCAACAAATGATGTTGTATGACACGTTTCAAGAGAAGTTTCAGGTCAAGGACAATTTCCAATGGAAGTGTTTGGTCGGTTTGATGCCTTGGTATCATCATACTTCGATTGTAGCTTTCTACCATGTAAATTGAAAGAGATAACAAATTGTTTTCTCAGTATATATATGTATGTGACACAAAAATATCACAATCAAAGGCCAAAATGCATATATGTAAACTCCAACATAATATACGGTATACTATATAGACCATGTCTACTAAAAAAGCTGTGTGGCACTGTTGCTGAGAGAATAGCTGTGTCCAACATATTTCCAATGCTAAGAAAATATCATAGCACCATTATATACACAATTGCATACTTGTCAATTCCCTTGTATATAACTTCAGAAAACCATTACAGAATTCAAGGCTATAATATTGAATTTAATGCCTACTGATGATAGCATTGACCCATAACATGAAAACTGTAACACAGTTTTATTCGATTTCGAGTAATGTTGTCTTTGGAGATGTGGAAGGCTCTTTCACTGCTTCAATTTTGAGTTCACAACTTAATAATCAAAGCCACCTTTATTCATTTAATTGCAGAAAAGGAAAACCACAGTTTCTGCCTGTGTGCCTACTAGTACAGGTAGCAGGCATGTGGCTATCACCAAGACCAGTGTCTTTCAGAAAAAGACCAGCTGTACAATATTCTCAATATCAACCTAAACCCTGTCACAATGTGCCCAGTAGATCTGCAACAAACTTCCGATTTCAGTAATGTGAATATGTCTTACTTGCATCTGTGTGTACGAGTCGGTGCAAATCTAAAAAATGACATAAAACCACAAAAAGGCACAGTATTTGTCGTCGTGTCCTGTATCAAAGGGTTTATGTAAGTTTTTTTTCTTGCATGTTTCCATCTAAACTCAAGCGTTCTTCAACAAACTCATTCTTGGAAAACTTGATGTAAAAATATTTTCTCAGCACACGTACATAGTAACAAATGACAGCATTATGTACATGTGTGTACATTTGTTCTTGCAAAGGGTGGGAGGGGGGCAGCAACTTGTGTGAAGGCAAATTCCATATAGAGAAAAGTTCTGTTCTACATATAAAAGAGCACTTTATATACTCCTGTCTATAGCAATACAAATCTCAGTGATACATGAGCATATCATTGATGTAATTGTCAAAAATAGTGTTACTTTGGCATGAATCTAACATATTGGACCTGTAAAACTTCAGAAACACACCAGAAAGAACATGTCCATAACAACAGACAAATGCTGCCGTTTACTTCTTTAGTTCTACACTATTTTCCGCACCATATGCTACAACAGTGGGCACAATTCGCTATATCTAAGCTGAACATTTTTCACAAAAATTGGCTGCATGTTTCATGTACTAACAGCCACATCATTCCCGATAACTTTCATGGCATAGTCGCTCATTTTTAGCCGGCAAAAACTGAGAAAGAAGGCTAAAAAGGCAGAGATTTTGGCGGGGAAAGAGTCGCTAGCATACCTTGAGTCTCCACTGTCGGCCGAAGACGGCTGTTCTCTGGAGTTGTCGCCGTTTTCTAGCGTGTAAGGAGGGATGTTCTGGGGTTGGGACACCTTGTTGGACCCAGTGTCGGGGTCCTGGAAAGTCGTCGAAATGTCGGGAGGGAGAAAGTTGCCGTCGAACTCGGCCTCTGGCAGGCCCTCTACTGTGGTAAGAGAGGGCGAGGCAGCCGGGATGTGGGACTGAGTGCGCCCGCCGACTCGCTCCACACCGGCCCCGTAAGATAACGAACCAAACTGGGGAAAAAATAAAGAGTTTGGTCAGGTTGTCGTCGGGAAAATGTGCATCCTATTCGTCCGAACACATAAACCTTTCCGCGGCGAGAACACTGCCACATGTGCTGAAAATAACTGCAAAAATGCCAAGTATTTGTCCAAGAATCCGACAAAAACTAGCACGTGGTGGTCTTCCGAACGCTTTGCAACTGCTTGGAGTGCACAAAAACGCAATTTGAGCGTGGAAAACGGGGTATAAAAGGGGGAAACTCAGACCTGTTCCATCACTTGCTGGAGAGGCGATGGTGGCCGCCCCTCATGTGCGCCTGTAGAGGTCGACTCAGCGTGCGAAGAATCGTGAATTTCCGGCACCCTGTTGGTCCTAAACCTGTAAATAAGGTACAAAATAACAGTCAGGGAAACGCTGAAGTAACGGTGTGAGATTTTAGACCGCGCGAGGCCAAAAGAAACCGTTTCCAGCAGATTTTCCAGGACAACGGCCGCTGCAGACAAGATGTCGTTTGAGCCTTCAGCACCCGAAACAAAAAAAATCACCGCGCTATTTTGCCACTTTTCCTACCAACTAGATCAATTTGGACAGCACAGAAACGTTCTCTTAAAAATATAGATCCCATTGCTTCGATAATGACACGCCTGGGCCAATAGCAACCCCCCTTTTCGGAGAATGTTGAAAAAAAAGTACGCACTGAGAAATTTTGCCCGCGTTCAGTCGCCATATTTGCTTCTTCCTCCCACAGTGTCGCGCGCAGGGGGTTGTGGGTAGAGTTAATTGATCCACCTGATACAGGCCAGGTGAGGCAGGTGTGCGGATTTCAGGTGATTTACTAACAATAACAGACAATTTAAAACAAACAAACATCTAGAATCCATTGTGCAAACCACATGTCAAAGTACGAGTTACCGGAAAAACAAATACAGGGAATAAAACTGAATAAAAAGTGTAGAAAGTAAAATGGTGATCCCAATATAAAGTTTGGCTTTCTTAAAAATTAAAATTGACATTGATCAGAATATATCGATAAGTTGTGAAGTCCTGGAATGACGTTCAAATCGACCTATTTCCTGTAGCATAATTGTTCTGGGCATTGATTTGTTGTCAGCTGAATAATTCATGTGACAATATCCGCTTACATTGGCTGACGTGATGGGCGTTCAATTTTTCTCTTGCAGTTTAGTAATTATCCGCCAGGAGTGCAAGTGTCCACATCGTGGCATTGTAATGTTTGTTTATGTACCATTCAGTTTAGTTTTAGTAACGCAGCTGAGATAATTGTTTTGGTTAGCAATATTATACAAAGCATTAGTAAGAAAATATACTACTTGTTTATAAAAACCTTGTTTAGGATTAGACGTTGAGTTTATATACTTTTATGCGCAGACTACCCTCACCAAATGTCACCGTAGTGTAGTGGTTATCACGTGCGCCTCACACGCGCAAGGTCCCCGGTTCGATCCCGGGCGGTGACAATGTCTTTTTGTCAGCTCTAACAATTCTTTTTTATCTGTTTTATACACTGCGCTCTAACTGCGACCAACATAGGATATGTGTAATCTTCGCTTTCATACTGGGTATATAGAAGTTTATTTGCAAGTTCGTGCCCGAGGGCTAATTGCAAGTACATGGTATACACATAGTGACAATGGACAGTCATAAACAATATTTTAATCTAATACTAGTGTTGGCTATTTCTAAACAGGTTGGGTTTGACTTCTTTTTTGGAAGCAGAGGGAGACGAAAAGCCCCACATTTTCTAAAATTTGTGGGTTCTGCGATTTCAAGAGAAAAGTGGCTTTCTGTTCGTCTGTCAATGTGGGGAAGTTGGGATAATACTTTGTGACTTCTCTAAACAGAGTGATTCTTTCGGTTTCGTTGAATGAACATTTGGAAATGAAATGTGTTTCGTCTCCCACTGCTTTAGATGTACAATATTTACAAATTCTTATATAATACGAAACGTAAAAGGGCGACTTAAGGAGACAACAAAACACACAGAGTGTAAAAAGATTTGTTTCTTTTCTATACAATTCGTTGAGCGATATGCCAGATTTTATAAGTCGCAGAGAGAGCGTGGCGAGAGCGCCGTCCTAGTGGAAAGGGGGTATCACTTATACCCCCCTCACATTAGGCGAAAATCGATCGGACGACGAGTCTGCGAGCTCTAAATTACGAGGAGGCACGACATGACCCTGCTGCGGACGAAGAAATGGCAGAGTTCCCCCCTTCCCGTCAGGGTCATGCCTCCTCGTCGTCCGATCGATTTTCGCTAATGTGAGGGGTGTATAATGACACTGCAATTTTTCAAACGTCATTTTTGGGGACACTTTTTCCAGGTAATCCTTCTTTCGGGACCAATCCTGGGCGCTCAACAACAACAATTTGAACAACAAGAAAATAAAACCCTCTGTTATTAAACAAAATTAAACTTGCTGTTTTGTTAATGCATACTCTCAAGGTTTCACTTAGTCGCTAATCCCTATGTTATCTTTGTCCCGATTTTTTTGCCTCTCAGCCACAATACACATTTGTAGTTGCTACTTTTGTCTAATCTCCAAGCAGATCTTGCTGTGGCAAATCGGAAGGAGTTTAGCCGACAGAGGAGTTATTGGTGAATCAGGCTCCTCTGCCGGGTAAACGACTTCGCATTTGCCACAGCAAGATCTGCTTGGAGATTAACTTTTGTCTCCGCTTTGTTTCTGTGCTTTTTTAGTACTCTCCAAGCAGAAGTTGACCATGGAAATTTACCGACGCGCTCCTAAAGGCCCCCTCTCACTTGACGTGCGGCACGCTTGCGGCATTGCTGCGTTCGGAAGATGCTCAACGAATTTCAGAGATAAAGAACGAATTTTCTTACTTGTTGTATATTTTGTCGTCTTTTATGTTATACTTTTACGTATTGCGCAATATCTGAATCATAAAAAATCGAAGAAAATAACAAAACAGTGACGCAGTGAACGAACGCAGCAATGCCGCAAGCGTGCCGCACGTCAAGTGAGAGGGGGCCTTAACTCCCGTCGAAAACTTAGCACCTAGTTACCAAACGGCCTGAATGTGTCAAAGTGATTATATTTAAAAGGCTTGTACCGTTCCGTTGTGTAGCGACTCAACCTCTGCTTCTCAGTGTACTTTTTTAGACCTTATTCATGAAGAATCCAAATTGACCTGGCTTCGGTCCGCTTTTCCTGGTGTCATGAGAGAAGGAACTTGTTGTCGATGTTGCAGTTGGTGTTCTTTTTTTTAGCGTATTTTGCCGTGTTTAAATTTTTTCTAGAGGTGCGCTCTTCCTACGGTTAATGTTATTAACGTTACGCTATTTTAAAAAGCGTACGCCTCCAGAAAAAAAAAAAGCATTATCATACACAACTCAACTTTGCCAAACGCACCCAAACAGCCCCAACTACAATAATCTGCTTGGAGATTAACAGTTTACACCATTGAAGGTCTAATCAGATGTTAAATCCAAAATACACATTTATCCTTACACATGCACTTATATTTCAGGTGACTATGATGTAGCAACCAATTCTTGGAGGAAAATGACTCGGCAGGTATCATTATTAAGACTTTCCTATCAGGATAGCATTGCACATGCAAAACCTCTTTTTCTCAAGAATAAAGCTATAATAATTCTTCACCGTTCTGTCAGACGAGACCACAGTGCTTTAGAGAGTACAGGAAAGAAAAGTAACAAAAAGGACATCAAGGTTTCCGACAGGAAGCGTCCATTACGTCTCACAGTCGCTAACAAAAAGGCGCTGTGGGATAATTATCCAATCAATTAGGCAAATCTGTCCGTCCGCGAGCGCCAATTAACACCCGATTCAGGCCCGCTGAAAAGGGACGATGGCCCGGCATTGTGGCAGGCGCTGTTTCATTATCACTTGTTTTTATATGAAAACAGAGCCGTGAAAACACCGACAAGAACACACATATGTCATAACGTATGGAGAGCAGGCACTGGCACAAAGAAGAACGCCACTCTAGCCGGACGTCTCAGGTGTACTTGCGCATCATCGGTAGAGCTTCTTCCCGACTTCGCGGTCGTGTTTTCACCTGGAGAAGTTGTACTTGTTGCTGGGAGTGTGTGTGAGGTGGACGCCATGGCCCTAGTTCACGACTGGACCGCGCCGCTAACCGTACAGGGCGCTGACCGCGACGTCCCCTGCACCGTGCCGGGAGAGATCCAGAGGAGTGCCGAGCGCGTGGCCGGATCTCTGTCGCCGCCCTCCGAGGCAAACTCCGACGACATCGCCGAGACTCCGGACAGCACGACTTCGGACGCGTCTTCTCCTTCTTCTTCTGAGGGAAAGGGAGAGGTAATGTATTTGGAAAGTATTACTTTTATTCTGATTCAAGTTTTCTATTGTATGTTGTTGGCAAGCAAGGTGGATGACGATGTGGTTGAATCTGCAAACTGATATTTTTTTCTGAATCCCATGGACTAATACACATTTGACAAGAGAGTTTGCAGTTGGCCGAAAAAGGTACTTTGCCAATAAAAAAAGTACTTCTAGTAGGCCAAAATGCGCTTTGTGTAGTCTCTACCAGACTTCTCTTGTAGCTGGAATAGTGAAAATTTGCCAGAAAATTTGCCAAGGGATTTAGTCGGCTCAAGGTCATAGTCCTTTTAATACCTTAGTCGACTATAGAGTCACTCGTCACGTGTGTTGACCACGGCGAGCTCTTCTGGCATATAATTCAGTCTATTTGACCAATGACTACTATGTATGTAGTCTGATAGATGCTGCGTTTTAGGACATTATTTCAAGCGATCCATGTTCACGATCAATATCATGCATGATTCCCTTCTATCTACAAAGTTCTCGATCGTGCCTGTGTTCTACCAAGGACGTTTTTCAACTTCAAATTTTTAAACTTTGGCTCTACATCCACATGAACGCACAGCAAATTCCAAGCCGAACGTTCACAAAATTGCTGCTAATTCAAAATGTAGGTAGAAAAATGTCAGCAAAACTGGCGTATATAATTTTGTTTTCTTTGATTTCATGTTCATGTGCTAGTCGTTTGGTCCGTGGATGTGTATTGAGATGTGTAGTGTGCATGAGAGTGTTTTGACTGTACCTTTGTTAGACACTTGGCGATGTGTATTGTAATGTTTGTTCAATGAGGCTTCAATCACTCGGTTTGTTCAAGTCTATAAAAGCTTACAGAGGGGAAAAAACTCACTGTAATTCAGTCCGGCCCGACAAGTTTGGACTAGTCGTTGCCATCTAGTACAGTTATACGCATGTTCGCACAAGTATTGGGATTCCAAGAAGAATCAAATCAACATGGCCTAACTTGGAACATAAACCGTTTTTAGCCCAGTGCGTCAAACATGTGCAAACTTATAAAGTTGCTCCTACACTATCTACAGGACGCAGACACGAAGCCACCATATTCGTACATCGCCCTGATCGTCATGGCGTTACGCAGCTCGCCGCTAGGGGCGCTTCCTCTCACGGGCATCTACGAGTTCATCGAGCGGACGTTTCCGTACTTCCGGCGGAACAAGCGTCGGTGGCAAAACTCCATCCGGCACAACCTCTCGCTCAACGACTGCTTTGTCAAGGTGGGCAGAAGTGACTGTGACGTTTGAACGGACATTTAGTTAAACCACCTACTTATGATTACAATGTTATCATTTTATGCCTAGGTCACATTTCCAAACCGGGGCCCGACCGGGCAGCTCAGTTTTGAAACGAAAACATGACATAAAAGACACCAAAATATTCGTTATATACAAATTGTAAGAAATAGCGTATACTGTGTCACAGTGTGTCTGCAATGCTATCTACAGCGAGAGGTACACGTCACATGTAACGGTCGCCTAGAAAGTCCCAGAGCTTCTTTGGTTCGCACTTTATACTACTATCCAAGCAGAGGTTTTACTTGTTGTTTTTAAGCCAAGCGTCGCGCGGCCGACTCCTCTGGCAGCAAAACTCCCATGACAAATTATCCTCCCTGTGACGACCAGCGCAGTCTTTCAACCTCCTTGGTCTGGTGTAGAGACTAACCTGTCTCCCCTCCATGCAGATCCCCCGGTCCTGTGAGCAGCCCGGTAAGGGAGGTCTGTGGGCGCTCCATCCCGACTGTGGGAACACATATTATAACAGTGTAGGCATTACTGGTATGTGATATTGTAACTGTGTAGTCTCCCCTCCCCATGCAGATCCCCCGGTCCTGTGAGCAGCCCGGTAAGGGAGGTCTGTGGGCGCTCCATCCCGACTGTGGGAACATGTTTACTATAGGGTTACATGCATTACTGGTGTATATTATAATTGTGTAGTCCCCCCCCCCCCCCCGTCGCTATATATTGTGACTGTGTAGCCACCCCCACCCCCCGGTATATATTGTAACAGTGTAGCCCCCCCTCCTTCCGTCCAGATCCCCCGGTCCTGTGAGCAGCCCGGTAAGGGCGGTCTGTGGGCGCTTCATCCCGACTGCGGGAACATGTTCGCCAAGGGAAGCTACTTACGGAGGACGGCTCGCTTCAGGTGAGTCACTTAGCTCTCCGTACAACATCTGCTTTAATATTAATGATTTCATTCGTTCATTCATTCGTTCATCCATCCATCCATCCATCCATCCATCCATCCATTCGTTCATTCATTCGTTCATTCATTCGTTCATTCATTCGTTCATTCATTCATCCATGTATCCATCCATCCATTCATTCATCCATCCATCCATTCATCCATCCATCCATCCAACCATCCATCCATTCATCATTCATTCATTCCATCCATTCATTCATTCATTCATTCACTCATTCATTCATCCATCCATCCATCCATCCAACCATTCATCCGTCCATCCAACCATCCATCCATCCATCCATCCATCCATCCATCCATCCATCCATCCATCCATCCATCCATCCATCCATCCATCCATCCATCCATCCATCCATCCATCCAACCAACCAACCAACCAACCAACCAACCAACCATCCATCCATCCATCCATCCATCCAACCAACCAACCAACCAACCAACCATCCATCCATCCATCCAACCATTTATTCGTTCATTCGTTCCATCATACATACATTCATTCATTCATTTTTCTCTATTCCATTCGTCTTATAGAAGCTCCAAAACAGAAGAATCCCAGGACGGCCGGGCCCTGTATTCTCTCATGCACCCGCTCTTCCGGGGGTCCCCCTACGGCCCCACGGGTAGACAGGGGGGCCCGGAAATCCGACCCGTGCGTTATACGGACGTTACCAACGCAACGAGAGCGGACGAACCAAGCAAATCCGCTCAGAGAAGCCACACATCGCCGCCGGTACCTCAGAACAGCTCCGCCCTCTCATGCACTCCCAGCTTGATCCCAGGGTCCTGTACACGGAGCTATGGGAACGAGATGTCATCCCCATCCTCCCGCGTTGCGTCATCATCTGTCGCGGAGCACGTCGGCGGCAGTAATACACTATCGCCGCCAGGTGTCGCTCCTTACCGCGCCGTGTCGGCACCGTTCCCGCCAGTCATCCCTCCTCTCGTGCCGATGTCACCTCCCGCGAGACTTCCGTCACCCTACCTGCCAGGGTACCCCTACTGTTACGGTTACCCCTTCCTGGTACCGCTACCGTCCCTACGACAGTGAACATTATTGTAAGGTCCCAGGTATAACGGACTCCTGTTATTATTTCGTGCATACCTGGGTATGCTGCACTAGAGATCTCCCAAACACACTGTTTGTTTTAAGTGGTGTATATATGTAACCCGGCGAAAAGATGGTAACAGATGTCACTTAACGTTTGACAGGTTGATTGAACAGTCGGAGCTGCCCAAGAAGCCCAGTCATCAGAAGTCCGATGGTGGATAAAATCTGGTCTATGCTGACAGGTGGTTACCTGTACAGGTTTGACTGTATATGTTTGACGGATTGGACTGTAACTTACACAGTAACAATGACATGATATTGAAGCTGATAGCCAGCCAAACAACATGTAAATATATGTAGTTTATAGATTGCACTTCTTTGTATGGTGGAACCATGTTTTGTCAGATATGAAATCAGCCAATTGTCCGAAGAAAATTATGAAATGTGATTAAAGAATTCTTTCTGAACATAGATTGTGCACGTCAGTTATTTGGGTGGAGGAAATGATCAATTAATATAATATATGTAAAACAGGAGCTTATTTACATGATTGATGATAAACACATCTAATACACCAGTTGTAAAGCCAAATCATTCAGCAAAGGTATGGGGTCGTGGAACTCAAGTTTTTTTAATGATATTTGTAGGACCAACGGAATTATGAACTTTGATGATACTTGTGTGTGACTTGTGGTTAAATCGTTGTTTTTAGCTTCCATTTAAATCCGAGTAAATACAATACTAGTAATCTGATGCACGTGTATGCTGACGTGAGTGAGTTACATTTATTCTCTCAGACTTTGGACCGAAGCAAAGCAAATACGCTGCTGATGTGGCTCTGTAAATAGTCATCTCATGTCCCGGAATGGCGCCGCTCTGTGGACAATACACGGGAGCAATCAAACTGTAGTGAAAGAAACACATGATAGCAGTTATATATACACTCTTGTTTGCTTAAGTTACACAACAAGGGTGGAAAATGGCGCGCTCACTGTTTTATGTAGTAACAGGCGCCGCCAAAAGAACACTGCTATGGTGTCCAAATTTACCACGTTTAATAGGGACCTGAATAACTGCCTAACTGTTCAGACATCCATCCAAAAGGATCCTGAGTTTAACACATTAAAGTGCGGACACTTGTATTCATTTATTAAGTAAGGATTTGCTCATTCTCAGTGTTTCACGCATGCAGCTCTTATTACTAGTACTCTTTTCTGATATTGCAACTTTAAAAAAGATTCTGCCCCCCCCTCCTACATTGCTAATTTATTTGGCGGTATTATGATTAGTGGCGGTATTATGGTAATGGATGTTACGTTCATTTGGGTCGTTCCAGCTATTGCAAAAGCCTTTGAAACAGGATGAAGTTGGTGCCGTGTTGTTGCGACTTGTGTTTAAAAGCGATGTACTTAAGTTGACCTTTGAACACCCGTTAACAAGATTGCAAATGTTTACTTTGCCTCTGACCAAGATGCACTCACTCACACTCACACACACACAGAAACACAGACACACAAGCACAGACACACACACTCACACACACACACAAGTACAGACACACACACGGCACACACACACACACACACACACTCACACACAGTCACACACACACACACACAGACACACACACACACGGCACAGACACGGCACAGACACACACACACACATAGAAACACAGACACACACAAACACAGACACACACAAACACAGACACACAAACACACACACACACAAACACAGACATACACAAACACAGGCACACAAACACAGACACACACACGGCACAGACACACTCTCTCACACACACACACACACAGAAAAACAGACACACACACACACACACACACAGACAGACACACACACAGGGCAACTTAAATGGTGCGACACCCTCAAACATTAACATTCCAAGAAATAATGCAGACTGTATTGCAGAATGATGAAATATTAGCCCTGCCGCCGGAATCCCCCCCCCCCCCCCCCCCAAAAAAAAACTTGCATCATTCCATATGCATTAAAATCTATTTTAAGAAATCTGCGCTCCTGATCCACTGAGGAAGGACGGCTATACTTTAAGTCACACGTGTTAGCAAATGTGAGCGAACCTGGTCCCGCGTACTTTGTACCGAGTCAGAACATATACTACAGATATCACACGGCCACTTATGGCTGCCACTTGTGATAACAATGCAGCACAGCAAACATTGTGTAGGCCAAGGTTACATAAATCCATTATATTTTGCTGTTGTTTTTTTTAGATTCATTTTTAGACATTAAAGTACCCGAGATGACATTGGTATTACGTTGGTGTAACTCTATGTTTTAAAATGTTTGGGAGTGATAGAAAAATAAAAAAAAACCAGATGATTAAAAAGCGGGGCACCTGGTCACTATTCTCCCTCCAATCGGATCCGGGTGCCCAGTCTGCCAAAGTTCTGTTTGTGAAAGCCAATACAGTAGAAGCCAGTTAATTGCACACCGGATTAACGCACACTTCTGTTAACTGCACGGAATCCCCAAGTCCCCAAACAGTGCGGTTCAGCTAGATAATTTCGCATTATTGCACCAGCCGGATAATTGCACGAAATTTACTGGCAAATAGGCGTGCAATTAAGCGGCTTCTACTGTACTGTGTCTTTAAAGCCAATTCCAGTGGCCTTCCGAGTTTTCGTCGTGAGCGAAGTAATTTAAACCAACCCCGTAAAAAAATCCCCGGCGTGCGCTGATGATCTTGGCGGGGGTGCAACACCCCCAACACCGTAGGTATAGCGACTACCTCACGGTGGTTTGGTAGCCAGGCTTTGGGCTAGGATATTATCATAGCAATGAAAAGCTTTTTATCTATAGCGATGAGTCAGCCACCAGGTCGTGCGTGAACGGACTGCATTCCTCGTGATTCCAACGTGCACGCTTTTGTTCTGGATTCTTGGTAAAACCACCGCACCCAGGTAAGGTGAGCTTTTCTCAGGTGAGGTTTCCCGCTTGTCGTCAAATGCAGCCGTCAATCACGCCGCGACCACGCCCCTTTCGAACCTTTGAGGTCCCTGACCCCAAGGTTTGGTGCGCTGCTATTGGTCCGCAGCGTGTGACAACAACTCCTTATACGGATGTTGGCGCGAATTGTGACGGGTGTGGGATTGATGACCGCATGGCCTGCCCGTGCATGTTACGGCAGTCTCACATGTTCACGAGGGAAGGCAGGACGTGCTAGGCAAAACCTCCGTAGAAAACAGAGCAGCGAAGGACACTTTGGGCCGACTGTAGACGCCAAAAACACGCACTTGTGTTCCAACAACAGCCCGTGCTGCAGAACCTGCTGTTTCTACGCACATCGTCATGGGGGAAGTCGCACTGAAGCGTCGACCGACCACGTTAGGGACCGCACGCGGCCTGGCAGTCTTCGGCGAGGGGCGTTCCCCCGCCCGCCGACAACTCTTCGGGCCGGTCGACCACGATCAGCTCCGGTCGGACTGGCACAGAGAGTTCACCCGGGTGGTGGAAGAGAAGGGGCGGGCGTGGAACTTCGACTTCGGGAGAGGGACCCCCCTGGAAGGTGCCTACACCTGGGAAAAGGTGAGCGAGTTGGAGGAGAGGTGTGCACGGGCACAGGTGAGCGCCTGTCAGGTGAACTGAGACCACCTGTATGACTCACTCACTTCCTGTAGTCTAGACTGACTTCGTTCTCAGTACACGTGCGGAAGACAAGGTGTAACTGTAACGGTCAAGACCAGAACCTTGAGACTTGTGTCAGCGTCTGAACCTGTCCCATAGATACAGCTATTCACACCTGAGTCGAAGACCGTCCGAGGGAAAGTTGGCGGAGGTGTTCCGGCGTTTGCGCCAAGAAACTGGGTCAAGATTCTTGACATTCGGAGGAGAAAGTGAGACTTCTTCTCGGCTGCTGACCCTTCCAAGAACCACATGGAGAATCTAAAATAGACTTGGAGTACCACTGAACAACGGATGGACTGCAGTACTGCCGGTATGGAGATTGCTTGAGAGACATCATTATCGTAGAAAATGGCCTGGGGCCACCGAAAAACTGTGTCAGCATACGTGTCACTGTCTGACAAACAGTTCATCAGTTTTTTTTTGAGATTTAATATGTAGATAAGAATTTCACTCGGGGAAATATCTTATGTACCGTTAAAAGGGAACATATCTTGTGTGAAAAGGCAACATATCTTACGTAAAAGTGGTTCATTTGAGAATAACGTTGTACTTTCTCAGGTATTTTCACGAAGCAGCTACCTGGAAATTTCTGTCCGTTTGTAACTTATTTTAGACCGATGAAATCGTGTGCCACCGCCTATATCATTTTATCTGTGTCAGATATGTATAGATTGAGCTACTTAAGATATTATATATAAGATATATATAAGAATTTACGGTTAAGGTACGGCAAAATGTATAAGATTACGTAAGATTACGTGACCGACTGAGGTATACGTCATTGTTTTTTATGTGAGAAAGGTCTAGGGGCGTGGCACGGCCTTTTGTTCTGCGGGAGAAAAACATCGTTGTTTACCGCGCTGGGGCCAAGGTTTGCCGTGCGCGTGTGCTACTTTCTCACCTCGGTCACGTCGGACGGTGACCTCTGACCCTCAGTGCGTCACGTTTCTTTGTGTGTGCGTGACGCGGAACTCGTAAACAGCGCTGATCTCCGAGCAGATGTGGCGAGGCAAAATCGTAACGTTTCCCACGGATTTCTAGCCTCCATAGCAGGCTCTCTGGGGCCCTTTTTTTCGTCTTTTTTGGCTCTTAATACACTTTTGCAGGCCATTTCTTTTTGCCTACGGGGCCAATCAATGGTCAAGCGACCCAGTACAAAAAAGGGCCAGCAAAAGTGTATTTTGAGCCAAAAAAAGACGGATAAAAGGCTCCAGAGAGCCTGCTATGGAGGCTACGGATTTCAGCGTTGAGAAACTTTACAATTTTGACTTTTTACCTCTGCTTGGAGATCGAAAATCAGTTGAACATGTACAGTACAGCGTTTATGTATATAGACAAAGTGTACATAGCGTTAACTTATGCGAGTGATTCAAAGTATTAAGTTTTTTTTTATATCAACACCTGTTTGAAATATCAGGGATAATAAAATGTATGAAGATGATATGTTGTAAATAAGAGGCTAAGTTGGAACAGAGAGATTTATGGAACAATAAAATGATAAGAAGTCATAAAGGTGAGCGTTTGTCATCTTTTGCATGTTTAAGAACTTGAGAGGCCTATATCTTTCGTTGTCTTTCAGTGAATTATAGGGGAAATCGTGCGAATGAAAGGGAATACGGTGTATTGGACATCAAGTGAACAAGAGTCCTGTCATGTAGAGCACATGTATTTTCAATAGCTTCCAGTTCAATATCAGTATCATTTCACATTGCACAAGCCATACAGAAGTAAAAACAGTTACTTTGGTGTATTTTCAAGCCCCTGTTGGGCTTCCCAATTCTCCAAGTCCAAGCAGAGGTTACGTCGGTGGGGGTGGGCATCTAAAAGGAATCGCGGCCAGTACTATCCTAGCCTGGTATCCAGTCGTAGTATAGCTCCTGAGTCTCTTCTCTCCTCTTCGCAATTACGTAATTGCGAAGAGGAGAGAAGAGACTTGGGAGCTATGTTACGACTGGATACCAGGCTAGTAGTATCCTTCCTCCACTGTATTACCTCTGCTTGGAGAATGGATTTTCCCGCCCAAAATCCACTAGTACAAGTCAACATTTCAATAAGGGACGCTAACAGAAAAACATCCCAACAATACAAACGACAGAATAATGGTTCCTTGTCCGATAGGATTTCCCAGTAAGAAGAGAAAGCCCGTCCCCTGCCGAGCTGTTCTCCTGCACTTTTTCTTCTCGGACCCGTTTTGTACCGGTCACATTCTGATACATCAGTGGGTGCGGGGCACGGGAAAAAAGGAGTTATTGTGCGAGACCCACGCTAGGGGTCACGGAATAAGGACTACATGCATTTGTATGGGGTCCTGATGTGTTTTGAAATGCTTTTTTTTACCACAATTGATTCCAAAATACGCAAATTACATTCCTATAGCTAATTACATTCAATCACGGTGTTTTTTCATATTTTTTTTATCTAATGAAGGAACGCCCTTGAATGAACTTCGAACAGGAATGAAGAACTGGAAGTGTGATTTTAAATGTTAGATGTTCACTAACTTCAGAAGGGCAACCTTACCTTAACACCTTAAGGGCCACAACAACAAGGAATGGACTTTGCCAACAAACTTTGATACAGTGTTAGTGTTGTGGGCACGTGTTCCTGAAGACACGCGGCATCTCAGGTAGGGTAAGAAAACACCAACGCGCCAGATAAACGGAAGGTCCTTGACCAGATAACGCGACTCGAGAACAAAAGCGTGTCCACAACCTTAACAACCAGTGCGGTTAACCACAGAAACCTAAACGACCGCTTAAGAGATACACACGGCGCCGAACGTCATGAAACTAGTGGTAAAAAGGACCTATATAATTCTAAGATGGTGATATACTTCTCTAAAATCGCGATCATATGTTCAGGGTCTGAAATATAAAACCCGAAAGGTCAGCTGCAGTACGATGGAAAGCCACCAGAAGGCCCCAAATGAGGGACCTTGTGGTGAAACAACATGTAACCCAGTAAATTATTCAATGAAGGCAGTACAGGAATTAAGAACTGGAAGTATTGTTTTAAATGTTGATTAACACCAGAAGGGCTACCTTAAGAGCCACAACAACATGGAATAGAGTAAGTCAACAAACTTTGATACAATGTGAGTGCTGTGAGCTCGTGTTACCGTAGACACGTGGCATTTCAGGTACTATTAGTAGGTTAGGAAAACGCAAACGAACTAGATAAAGCGAAAAAAAGCGTGTAACAACCACCAGCGATGGTCTAATCTGCGGTTAACCAAGGAGATTAACCACACAAACATAAAGTTGATACAGTGTTAGTGCTGTGGGCACGTGTTGTTGTAGACACGCGACATTTCAGGTAGGCTAGGAAAACACCAACGCACCAGATGAAGGGACCGTCAAGAACAACAGCGTGACCACAACCACCAGCGATGGTCTAATCTGCGGTTAACCAAAGAGGTTATTACCCAAAGCCAAAGTTGAAAGAGTAGTGTTGTGGGCACGTTTTTCTGTAGACACGCGGCATTTCAGGTAGGGTAAGAAAACACAAAGTTTGACAAACGTACCAGATGAAGGGACTCGAGAACAAAAGCGTGACCACAACAACTAGCTATAGCGAAGGTCCAATCTGCGGTTAACCACCCAAACCTGAATAAACGACCGCTTAAGAGATATGCATGGCGCCAAACGTCATGATAAACAGAACCTATATCTAAGTACTACATGACATGTACTAAAAATCGTGACCATGTTCAGGACTTGAGATAGAAAAGCCTAAAGGTCTGCCGCAGTACCACGGAAAGTCACCAGAAGGTCCAAAATGAACGGACATTGTGGCGAAACAACATGTAACCCAGTGAATTTATTAGTCAATGAAGGCAGGAATGAAGAACTGGATGATTTTGAATGTTAGGTGTACACTAACATCAGAAGGGACACCTTAAGGTCCACAACAACAAGGAATCATGAGTTTGTCAACAAACTTTGATACAGTGTTAGTGTTATGGGCACGTGGTACTGTAGACACGCGGCATCTCAGGTAGGGTAAGAAAACACCAAAGCGCCAGATAATGGAGGTCCTTGACCAGATAACGCGACTCGAGAACAAAAGCGTGTCCAAAACCACCAGTGCGGTTAACCACCCCAACCTAAACGACCGCTTAAGAGATACGCATGGCGCCGAACGTCACGATAACCGGTGATTAACAGAACCTATATCTACTTACTACATGTACTCAGTGGGTAAACCTCAAACACCGCTAAAGACGCTATCAGAAACATCATAACCTCCTTGAACTTCTTAGCGAAGAAAAGCAGTGTCAGTTTTACTAAAAGTTCAATGATGTACAGGAACGTTTGCAATTCTTCTCCAAAAGTTATAATTTGTAAAGTGAAATGTGCATTGAAACACGTATCAACGGTTGTTCAAAACCTGCGGACAATAGTAGTAACTAGGGCTGGGTACCGGTACAGAACATTCAGGTCCAGGTCCGGTTCAGGTCCAGAGGATTAGGTCCAGGTCCGGACCTGAACCTGGACCTGATTACAGTAGAACAGCAGTACTATGTCATGCATATGAAATTTTGGAGAGATAGATTCAAACACAGGTCTCTGTGAGTGTTTAACTGTAGATGGGAATGATATCTATCTATACTCAAACAACTAATATGCAGGAAGGAAACGGATCTGTTTTAAATACTGGTTCTTTTGCCTGAATCAAAATGATCTCGTTTGTTTTGCTGCGCGGCGATCGCCAGGTGTTGTTGTCGTTGTATGGTGGATTTCGGCTATTCAAGCTCAAGGAAATAAGCTGAGTGTGGGCACAACGGAGCGACAAATATATAGGTAACTTGATTTGCGGTTTACTTGGTTGTCATTTTTGTTCCCAAGTTAGGCAAGTGTAAATTTACGCCAGTGCAAGTATATACATGTGTCGCATCACTAGCCACTTATTAAAGTTGTAGGCTAGCCACTGTTGACACTTACTCAAAACAAAGTACCTTCACTGACATCTCCGTCTATTGATACATCATTTAACCGTTTTAACTTCGAGATATTATTTACAGCTGCATGTAGCAGCTCTGTTTGGTCGTAATATATTATTAGTCTTGGTCTTGGACCGAAGATCGCCAGTAGCGATAGTCTGTTACTGACGTGAATTTTCGAAACGGTCCAGCATCCGGTCCACGGACTTTTTTCGGGTCCGGTTTTTTCGGACCGGTCCAAGAAGAAAAACCGGTTTTGTACCGGTACACTGTACCGATACCCAGCCCTAGTAGTAACGGTTGTCCCGAGTTGAATGAACCGATCATGACCTGTAGTAACCTCACTCGGTGGGAGGGGGCATTTTACTGTTACGGCGTTTATCAACAGCTACATTCAACGCCAGGATTCGAAAATTAGAACAGAAAGAGACAATGTTTTACCAAGTTTTACACAAATTAAAGTGCAAGGTTATGAATGTAACGAGCACAATGTCCAATTATCAATATTCCTGTAAATAGCAACATCATGACTTGGAAGGAACCACGTGTATAACGTTACGTGTTCGCCAGCCTATTAACCCATGTAACCACTCAGCCAATGAACGCCACCCGAGGTTATTGACCCACAATTTCACAAAGCGCGCAGGTATCAATGACATGACCTACAGTACCCAGGTAACCCGATAGCACTTGTTGTTCTGGGTCAAACAACAAAAACATCCGCACCGCCTTATCTTGTGGTCTCTCGCAAGGGATAATTTGCGACACAAAACGGGGCAATAATCAATAAATTATCAATCAGGTCGACCTGATACACAGAACGACAGCGAACGAAGAGATATAACGTCCTTGACATAACACAGCACAAATGGTGGCATGGTGATCTTGTGGTTAGGGTTGTTGAATCCTGGTGAGAAGTTCGGTATACTAGTACGTAACAGTTTCCAAGTGTTGTGCCCTTGGGAAAGGCACTATGCACATGTTTGCTCACTTGACTCAGGTTAAAATTAGCACCTAGCTTCAGTTAAGGGCGTCCTCTTGGGCGGAAAGCCAGGTCCCGTGTTTGAGGAGAGCCACATCTCGAACATGTTAAAGAACCCACAACACTATTATGAAAGAGAGAAGGGGCCCATCCCGATATCAGTGGATTAAACCTTATAGCTCCAACACCTCTTGAAAAGGTGATAGTCACCTGTACTAGTAGTAGTATGTCAACCCTTCCACAACTTACTCTCTAAGCAGAGGTTCGACTCCGGCTAGCCGCTGTTTTTTGATGTTTTATTAGGCGCTATTATCGGGCTTCCTATTGATCTCTATTTTGTGCTTTTTTTCTTTACATCTTCTTTGCTTGACAGGAAGACATATTTAAAAGCCAACAAGAATATCCGATGAAAACGCCTAAAAGCACGTCAAAAACAGCCGGAGCCGAACCTCTGCTTGGAGATTATCCACAAATGTGGTAAATCTCGTGTTGTGATCCACACGCACACTTAAGGTGGGTTCACACATGCGTATATATTCAAGTCCGTTTGAGGTGCGTATGAAGCTCTTAGTCTCTTCCAGGCTCCACAGGTCGCGGGAAAAATAGGACAAATTGGACAAATATAGATACATAACATGCCAGATGAATTAGCTGACCGAGAAGTATGGTTAGCGACCCAGCTAACTTCGCTGACATGTTACCTGTTTACGTTTGTCCAATTTCTATTATTTTTCCAACGACCTGTGGAGCCTGGTGGAGGCAAATACTCCCATGCGTGCCTCATACGGACTTAAATATATACGCACGTGTGACCCCACCTTTACTGCGTGAATATCGGATCCCACTGTCTCAACAACGGTGGTGTCGACCTGGAGTTACCTTTTACGTCTTTGAAAAGGGTGACGTCACGTGTTGGTTGGAGAGGTGACGTCATTGTTAGGGTTTTAGGTCAAGTGACTGTTTTCTTCTGCTGTGAATTCGATATAGCATTTCACCTGTCTTACTTGCATGAGGACTCACTGCGGGAGGTGTCGGGACTGCACCCTTCCTCGCTCAATCGCCACCTGCGATTCTACAAACATGGATTTTGAACTTTGGACTTCGGTGATCCTATTCACAACTGTTCACACGACGAAGCTGCAGTAGACTGGGTCTTGTCTACTTTCCAGTCAAGACCATGTCTTCAGCAGAAGTCCAGTGGCCGACTCTGCAGAGCCCTGAAGAATGGCTTCTTCAACAGCCCACGGAGAAGTGGGCAGAGCAGTTCGGTCGGGACGGATATTTGGTAGGGACGCATATCCTGGGTGTTGAAACCAGATATATAGTGGCTGTTTGGGGGTTTAAGACCTAGACTTTCCTTACGGGATATGTCTGGGCGAAAAGACGTAAGTTTCTCAGACCTAAAATGAGAGGACCACCGTTTTATAATAGAACAGGGCCGCTAACGTTATATCTGTAACGATGGCAAATGGTTCGTTAAAACTACAAATCCTAGCAATGGCCTTGGTACATTTCGACCTATGTCCCTAGCTACCTCTAATAACATTGGAAAGAGTACAAAGTCTTGAAAACACGGACCAAAATGAGCCGTACCCTTACTTCTGCTTGGAGACTAACTACCTCAGACTTACGGTTCCGATTGCAATCAAGGAGCGATTCAGAAAACCATGCGCGGACGGGAAACTTACTTGCAATTCGAAGGTGCAAAGTCAACAGACCTTGCAACACACAATGATGACACACTTGAAACGACCTCAAATATTGTATGAAACCATAGTGCGTTGAACATGACCGTGTTTCGAGTTACTGTGACGTTACCAACATTGTGTCAACTGTACGAAGAAAATGTCTGAAAACAGTTTGATAGTTGAAGACCCCAGAGGAAGAGAGAATTATCAAATAGACAATTCTAAATATATCTACACTAAAGAGTTTCCTGACTGAAAATATATTTCTTTCCATTCCTACAGGTGGTCCATAATCTGATCGGTATGGAAGAGGTCAAAGTGTACAGAGGTAAGATCGTCGTTGGTGAACGTCTATGAGTGTAACGTTAGCCCATGACAACACGTACTGGTCCATTCTTTTGTTTCTTAACGATGTTTTGCGCAGCTCTTGACAAAATACGGCTGAGGCTTGAATGGAAACTTTGTTGATAATTCCTAAACACGAGAAGTGACGGCGGTGGTTGTATTTCAGACGTGTACCGCCGGATGGTGCAGGGTGAAATTGACACAAGCTTACATCGACACGATCTGGGGAACCAGGGTAAGCCGTGATATGTCATGATAGTAGAATTTCCATGTTTGTTAATAATCATTTTTTTCTATGTTACTTGCAATTAGCCTGAAGGTTAGAGTGTGCAATAATCTTAGTAAACAGCTACTAAGGGTAAGTATGAGAAGGAAGGGTGGGGAACAGATGAAAGGGTTTCGTTGCACTGTCATCTCTGTTGTCGTAAATGAAATGCAATACAAATACATTTGTACATCGATCTGTACTTGCATTGTATAGTCGGCGTAATAAATGGCCAGCTATAACGTTAACGTCTGTCTGTGACACGAACCTAGGTTTTGACTAATGCAATGTGCGAACCGTGATACTAAAAGTGCACATGCAAAGATACTTTTATGTTGACGTGTAAGTCCTGACTAAAGCCACATCTTACGCGTTTTTCGTTCTATTCTGATACAGACGAGAGGAAACGCCCGAATGTGGAAAATATCTGTCAAATCATGTGGCCGAGCACTTACGTCAAGAATCTGGACAAGGTAAGGCATCCAACAGTTAGGAACGTGTTTTCTCTTTAATTATTTCTTATACAGTAGAAGTCGCTTAATTGCACAACCCATTTGCCAGTGCATTTCGTGCAATAATCCGAATGGTGCAAAAAAACAAAGTTACTTAGCTGAACTGCATCGCCACGGAATTAAGGGATGTCGTGCAATTAACAGAAGTGTGCATTTATCCGTTGTGCAATTAACTGGTATCTACTGTACATGTATTTTTGATACATTGTTTATGTATAATTCACTTTGGCGGCATAGTCAAGTCGTTGACTTATTTTCATGGTTGCCGGTAAAATGTTCATAATTTGCGTACATGACATGCTTAGGACTATTTTTGACAGGGTCCCATCCACGCACGCGCAGAAGCCATCTCGCGTCTGCTGTTGGGAGAAGACGTCGCGTTTGATTTCGACATGCTGATCTACAAGGTACGTCATAGGGGTCAAAGGGTGGCCACCGCGAGTCTTTATATCATAATCATATGTGTATAATCTCCAAGCAGATCTTAAGGGGCCATAAGATAGTATCAAATCTGGCCAAGGAGTATAGCCGGCCAAAAGGGAGTCAGACGGGCACCGGAGTAGCAAACACACACCTAGGCAGTTTTCACTCCTCTACCAGCTCTTGATACTATCTTATGCTAACGTAGGCTCTGCTTGGAGATTATCTATTTGTACATAGTTGGAGAGTGTTAGGGAATAAGTTATTCCTACACGTTTATCGCATTCATTTTGAAACAAAAATTGAGAGGCTTTCGCAAATACTTTCACTTGGCTGAATCAATTTGATTGGTACCCCTCTCATCTGCAAGATTCTCTTGGCGGCAATCGTATCATAAAACAAAGGCCCAAGAGAATGACTGCCTTTAAAAGTTCAGAATTTCTACAACGAGTGACAAAAAAGTTATAAGACATTCCTTAAATCAATTTACTGAGAATACCGACGCTTCTTTCCCTTTGTAGTACATATGTATGCTTTTTCACTTCCCCGGCATTCCACTGATGAACACCGCCGTCCCTTTTCCTGTCCATTCTTCTCTACTCCCCTCATCCTCAAGCACCGCTCATGCCAGTGTTTTACTGATGACTGACCTTGCTGTTTCCAGGCGCCCCAGACGAACACCTGCACCCCCTGGCACCAGGACGAGGCTTACTGGCCCGACATGCCGGACAAACGCGCCCTATCCTGTTGGGTGAGGACAGTACATATGCATAATCTGTGTACGGTAAAGACTAGGAGGGTGACAAACCGTACATCTCCAGCATATTTGAGTGTTCCTTCTTTAAGAAAACGACGAGGTGTAATCAATTTCTGTTTCTGGTCTTGTCAAAGCAAGGAGCCAAATTTACAAAAGCTCCTTTGTCAAAGTATCATTTTCGTGTGTCTGGCGTGCTGGTCTTCGTTCCGTCCTGCTCAATGTGCTAGCGCTGGCCAACCTTCATCCGCCAATCATGTCCCCGCCTACGGTCAGGAGACAACGTGATTGGATGGTAACTTTTACTCCAACAGCCGGGGGGAATTCGAAAGTCTCTGATTGGCTGACGGCTGGTCAGGTCAGGGTTGCGCAGAGGAAGGCCGGTAACTGAGGGTCGTTGCTGAATATACGTAGATGGAAGGACTGGTATGAGAGAACGATTTGTTTTAAACTTCGAATTTAGAACGTGTTAGCATATATACAAGCAGTAGACATGTGTCGTTTTTTACATTTCTGGAAACGTACTCTCCCTTGCAGGTTGCCCTTGACGACGCAACCGTTGATAACGGGTGCATGTGGTTCGTTCCCGGGTCTCATCTGCAGCCGGTCCGGCCGCATCGGGCCGCTAAGGAGGGCGTGCACGTGCTCATGACGGACCACTGCTCAGAGGTAACACGCACATACACATGCACATACACATGCACACACGTGCACACACACACACATACACACACACACTTACAAGCACACACACAAACAGACAGACAGAGAGAGACGACGGGGGAGAGACAAATAGATACACACAACCCATCCTTGCTTTAACTTCTGTGATCCATAAAAGATGTTGAAACCACAACCTACTTATCTCGGTGGTATCTGATAGATGTACACACGGCTACCATAGTCAGTACACTCATCTGTGTAGGGAGCGGCGCGCCTACATCCTCAACACACACACACACACACACACACACACACACACACACACACACACACACACACACACACACACACACACACAGAGAGAGACACACACTAACATAGTCCGTACACCCTTCCGTGTGTCCAGGATGAGGGGAGCGCCATGCCCATCCCGGCGGGGTCCTGTACCCTGCACCACGGCCGGACTCTGCACTACACCCGGGGGAACAGCACGGGCCGGGAGCGGCGCGCCTACATCGCCGCCTACCGGCCTGGCGACATGGTGCGCTGGGAGCGCGAACACGGGTTCGACCACGGCAAGCAGGTAGGTGGTGAGAGAAAGATCATAGAGGGATGATAAAGTATTCACGGCAAAATAGTATAAAGAAAATTATATATTAATATATATCTTAAATCAATGGACAAAAGAACATGGTCCCATAACGAAAATTGGGACGTGGTGATGGCGAAACATTTAATAGACAGGGTGATTGACCCGAAGCATGTCACGTGACCTGAATGGAAGTGTGACGCCAGCAAAGGGTCAAAGGTGCGTGACAGTTGGTATCGGCCCCCGTCTTGGGTTCATCAATGAGCCATTATCTAGCTTATAATGCAAAGGAACTTATCTTAATAATAAAAACACATTGTGACACTTAACAAAATGTGAAATCTCTTTCAGGGAATCAAGAAGGTTCTTAAACTTGACCAGAAAGAGGACAGCTGAGAGGTGTACTGCTGCGTGACGTCACTCTCCAAGCAGATGTTGGGGAGACTTTCCCTTCCTGTGTTAGAGGGTCGGTTCATCACCGAAAAAGAGAGTTGAGAAAATGTAAGGATTGAACCTCGCCAACATTGGCTTGGTGATTTCCCAGGAGCAACACAGCACGAAAACAACTTTTTAAGCAAAGTTTCAGAGATACGTATAAAGCCCTTAAAGGTGGAGAAATATTTCAGCAGATTTTAAGATCTATCAAAGGCATCGGAAACATACATTTGGCATTTACGGAAGATTTCAGCGTTTGTAAATCTAACTTAATCTGTTGTGTTTCTTTACGTGAATTTTACATGTATTTTAGTATGCCGAAAAGACAACTTAAATGTCTCAAAAATATTTTCTGTCAAAACGGACAAATACCGTTTCTCTAGATCTGTTACAAAATACATGTTAACCGGCTAAGTCAAATGTAATAAGCCTTTGTCTGGTGTTAGATAAAACATTGCGTCATCTGTTTTATAACAGTGGCAAGATTTACAGTCAAAACTGAAAATTATTGCGCTTTCTGGTACAAAATGTTATGTTTATACCTCAGCAAATACAAATACAATACAATACAAAGTCAAATACAATAATCTTCTGTGTTTTTTAGCTATTCCGAAAACATTTGACGTATTCAAACTTTCTGTGCGCAAGGTTTAATTCGAACAGGGAGAACCTCTCACGGTTAGCTTATATGCGCTATTTTACGTTATATGAAATGTTGCGTATACCATGGTCAATATTGACCGGAGGATGCCATATATATAATTTATTTCGAACCGTCATTTACGCAAAGAAGGGAAGACATCCCCCTTTAATATATTTGCCAAGACGTATATGAAATGTTGCGTATTTCATTTGAACATACGACATGTTTATTCTTTGAATCCGCGCAGTTTAAGCGAACTAGGGGAGACCTCCCCCGTTTAGCTTATATGTTGCCAAAACGTATATGAAATGTTGCGTATTTCTGTTGAACATACGACATGTTTAATCTTTGAATCCGCGCAGTTTAAGCGAACTAGGGGAGACCTCCCCCGTTTAGCTTATATGCTGCCAAAACGTATATGAAATGTTGCGTATTTCTGTAAAACATACAACAAGTTTAATCTTTGAATCCTCGCAGTTTAAGCGAACTTCGGGAGACCACCCCCGTTTAGCTTAAATGTTGTCAAGACGTATATGAAATGTTGTGTATTTCTAAAACATACAACAAGTTTAATCTTTGAATCCGCGCAGTTTAAGCGAACTAGGGGAGACCTCCCCCGTTTAGATTATATATTGTCAAGACGTATATGAAATGTTGCGTATTTCTGTAAAACACACAACAAGTTTAATATTTGAATCCGCGCAGTTTAAGCGAACTAGGGGAGACCTCCCCCGTTTAGCTTAAATGTTGTCAAGACGTATAGGAAATGTTGCGTATTTCTGTTGAACATACGACATGTTTAATCTTTGAATCCGCGCAGTTTAAGCGAACTAGGGGAGACCTCCCCCGTTTAGCTTATATGTTGCCAAAACGTATATGAAATGTTGCGTATTTGTTTTGAACATACGACATGTTTAATCTTTGAATCCGCGCAGTTTAAGCGAACTAGGGGAGACCTCCCCCGTTTAGCTTATATGTTGCCAAAACGTATATGAAATGTTGCGTATTTCTGTAAAACATACGACATGTTTAATCTTTGAATCGCGCAGTTTAAGCGAACTAGGGGAGACCTCCCTTGTTTAGCTTATATGTTGCCAAGACGTATATGAAATGTTGCGTATTTCTGTTGAACATACGACATGTTTAATCTTTGAATCCGCGCAGTTTAAGCGAACTAGGGGAGACCTCCCCCGTTTACCTTATATGTTGCCAAGACGTATATGAAATGTTGCGTATTTCTGTTGAACATACGACATGTTTAATCTTTGAATCCGCGTAGCTTAAGCAAACTTGGGGGCACTACCCCCGTTTTATCTAATAGCTAATACCGTCTCAAAGATTTTTTGAAACGTTGCCTTTTTCTGCTGAACATACGGCATGTTTGAAGCGCAGTTTCTGCGAACAGGAGGAGACCCTTTCCTTTTTATTTTATACCGCATATATGTTCTGAAATTCCAGGGTCTACATCAGGGTGAGGCCGCCTGTTTTCTTTGTGGCAAGTTGACACTCGAGCTAAGAGACGGTAGAAATCCCGACTACTGCTATGAATATCTCCGCGACTCAACCTCTGTCTACCTCTGCTTGAAGAATAAGGATGTAGTAGGTATACCGTTTTGTGCAGTGAGTTGTGTTTTCTCTATAAAACGGCAAGCAGTTCTTACTACAGGTAAATGTACGAAATATGTTTATTTCTTTATCTACAAGCAAGCGTCGAGAAAGAACAGTTTGTGCACACAGGCGGTGTCTTCTCGTGTTGCTCGTGTTTGTTTGGGTTAATTATGGTGATTTGCGTGGGCAGGCAAGATGTAAATTTATTCAGCGTTATTTCGTACTCGCCATGGGGCGCATACCTCCGTCCGTCCAAGGAGGTTGAACTTCCTTGGTCCGTCTGTGGCACAGCTGTGTCATGTGATAGGATGTATCCAATGGCAGAAAAGAGTGGGGGGTTCAAATTTACGGGCCATACGTACGACAAGGAGCGGTTATTTTCCAGGCGTTCATTTTTGAAGAGAAGTATTGAAGAAAGTTTGGGCCTGTTCTAGCCTTCAAGTTGTGGCCGCGACACCGCTTTTACCGCCTAGGACCCCCGGTGACGGAATTTGACTCAAAGATACGAGGTGGCTATCATTCTGTAAAAGCTGTTGTTGTTGGAAATCTACACAGAATGGAAATCACGGCCCTTGTACCATCCGGATTAATAGAAGCCGACACTGCAAGCTGAACATGTTTCGCGTTCACAGAATCCAGGACCATCCAACAGCACGAGTCATATCGGCCACTACTCTTACCGGATTCTTATTCCTGTGGTGACCAGATGGAACTGTAGTTACGTGTGTGCTCTTTTTAACTTACGCCGAGACGCTTCACCCGACACTGGAAATGGGACTGTGGACTGCTGCACGGAATTGCGCAACCGTTGTGATTGTTTCAACTGCCGACTACATCAGAATGAAAGGCCACAAATACCTAGTAGGCTGTAGGTTTTTTTTACTTTTCCATGTAATATTTTCTCGTAATTCAATAAAATTTCAAAGTTTCATCCATTGTATTTTCTTGCTTTGAAATGTGCTAATGATTATTCTCCTAAAATGGCACTTATCCACACCTTATAATCAACTCAATGCACACGTATATGAGACGTACAGAGGGAACTTTAAACATGTCTTAAGGGTGTTTTAGTACGTATTTATGACAACTTTAAGCTGCTAAAAAGAAAAATATAGACACATTAAATCCTCTTAATTCACACGTATATGAGACGTAAATAGGCTTTAGATCAAATAAACGTGAAGTTTAAACATGTCTTAAGGGCGTTTTAATAAGTATTTATGGCAAATTTAAGCTGCTGAAAAGGCACCTAAACACACTTTATAATCCACTTAATGCACACGTATATGAGACGTAAATAGGCTTTTGATCAAATATACGTGAAGTTTAAACATGTCTTAAGGGCATTTTAATAGATATTTATGGCAACTTTAAACTGCTGAAAAGGCACCTAAACACACGTTATAATCCTCTTAATGCACACGTATATGAGACGTAAAGAGGCTTTAGATCAAATAAACGTGAAGTTTAAACATGTCTTAAGGGCGTTTTAATAAGTATTTATGGCAACTTTAAGCTGCTGAAAAGGCACTAAAACACACGTTATAATCCACTCAATGCAATTGTATATGAGACGTAAAGAGGCTTTAGATCAAATAAACGTGAACTTTAAACAAGTTTTAAGGGGGTTTTAAAAATCATTTACGACATCTTTAAGCTGCTGAAAGACAACGGGAAAACCGGAAAATAAGGACTAACACGGACCTACAGAAAGACCACTTAAAGGCAATATTTACGTACTCGTATAAGTGGTGTATAGAGCCGTAAAGGAGGAAAATACGTCAACATTACGCATGGTTTCAGCATCCTAAAATACCGTTTTTCGTGCCGTGCAACAGAGGACAAATTAATGATGTCAGAATCCTAGACTATTGAGAAGTGCCAGGAAGTGCTTGCTATTGGAGGATGGTGCACAATATGGGACAACTGAATCTACTTCCACTTCATGCCAACACAAGAAGGAATTATGAACAAAGAAGGGACTTTTCACCTTTAAGATGTGATGGAGAAGATTGTTGCTGTAGTTTTACGTTAAACTTGAGGTAACAGGCCAGTAACCCCTGTTCTTTTGCATTCAATTTTGTTAGACTATAACCTCAAGACCATAGAATGATTATTCTATCCTTTTATACTGGATTATTCTATCCTTTAATACTCTAATACTGGAAAATTGTACTTAACAGTCAGATACATAGAAGGGTAGACAAAGCTTTATTTTGTTGTGAAAAAATGACCTCCATAAAAAAGGAATAGAAATAACTTACTCCTGCGATATAAGTTATAATTATGGATGCTGTATTATGAAAACGAAACATTTACTGTTGTTCTAATGGACCAAAACAGTGGTGAAAAAAACAACAACAACAAGGATTATGTATACAATAGGTACACATAAAGACTCACTTTTTAAATATCAAAAACATTTGCCAGATTGGCAATTTGTACAGTATAACTCTTTCACAATCTTTGAATCAAATATACAAAATCATGGATATAAACTTGTTAAATCTTGTAACATACAAGACAATGGAAACATAAATTTTGGAATAAAGAAAAGTGTTGCTGTCACTTCCAGTTTCTCATTGTAATTTCTGAAAGCTTTTTGTAAGATGGTTTCTGCTGAAGTTACTAAGATGAAATGTAAGAAATACAATATGTAAATCAAACTGGGCAGTGTTTATATGATTTAAGTATGGTCAGAAAAGGGAATGGTCCAAAACAGGATTGGCCAATGGAATACAAAATACAGTCAAACCTGTACAAGTGACCACCTCTACATACGAGGGGCGTGCAATAAGTAATGGTCCTGACCCACTTCCAGTTGTCTGATCTAAATGAAATTTTGTATGTGTAATAATTCATATCTCTATGGGTTATGTTGCAAAAGACAGCTCTGAACTAATTGTGGTTTCTGAATTACTGGTGTTTGAACTTAGTCAGGTGCGAAATGGACCAGGTGTGAAATGGAACCAGTTGAGTGTCGCGCAGTGATCCGGTTTTTGTATTTGAAAGGACGCACACCAAAGAAGACTTTTGATGAAATAAATGAAACTTATGGTGATGATGCCCCATCATATGAACTTGTAAAACGCTGGCGTCCTGAATTCAAACATGGCCGGAAGTCTGTGGAAACAGCTCCCAGACCTGGTCGTCCCTCTTGTGCCATTGATGAGGCATCAGTTGGAGGACCAACCTGGGGTGTCCTACAAAATAGGTGTCCAGAGCTGCATCAAACGATGGGAGAAATGCATAACTCTGTGTGATTCCTATGAAGAGAAAGACTAATAACTGTGCCAAGTTTCATTAATCTCCTGCTATGGGAAATGGGTCAGGACCATTACTAATTGCACGCCCCTCGTAAGGACCACCTGGCCATTGACTTACAGTCAAATCTGTACAAGTGACCACCTCTGCATAAGGACCATCTGGGCATTGATATACATTTTGTACAGTCAAACCTGTACAAGTGACCACCTCTACATAAGGACCACCTGGCCAATGTGACCCCTTTTTCATTGTGACCCCTTTTTGGTTGTAGATAAATTTCCACATTGACACAAGCAATAGGAACCCTGTCTATAGTGCGCACCTGTCAAAACAGACTAGATTTCATCTGTTCCCTGAGTGGAAATCTTGGGCAGGTTTGACTGCACATTTCTGCCAAATGAAATGATTTGGAAACCATCAGCATGTGCTAGCTCTCGGCCTCCAACCCTGCCGCAGGCTTCTCCGCCGTACTGTCCACATCCGGCTGCTCTTTAGCAATCTCTGTCACGATCTCTGTGATCATCTCCTCCCCGATGACAACCGGTACTTCCTCCTCCTCCTCCTGTTCCTCCCCCCTCCTCCCCTCCATCTTCATCTGTTCTAGGATGTCCCGCGCGGTAAGATGCTCCCCAGTTACGAAACTTAGCGACAGGCGCTCTGAACCTCCGCTGGTGTTCCCATCCAGGGAGGTGTTGTGTGCGGAACCGGACGGAACCACGACCGAGACCGTCTGCTGTCTGCTCGGCGTGGTGTTGTGCGCGACGGAACTGGTCGGCACGACGACAGAAACCGTTTGTTGTCCGCTCTGTGAGACAGAACTGGTCGGCACGACTACTGAAACCGTTCGCTCCCCGCCTGAACTCGTGTCCACCACCGGTATGACCAGATGGTACTGGGTGGCGCAGGAGGCGGCGGCCGTCCGGTTTCCTTCGTCGTCCGTAAAAACCAGTTCTTCGACGTCACCAACCACGACACTGCCGTTCAGCGCAGTGCCCTGGATGATCGGATGCTGGGACTCGTTTGACGGTTCAAACCTCACCGGACTCTGGATCATCACAGTCTCCACCATTTCAGGTTCGTTTTCCTGCTCCCTTCTGGGCGACTGGAGGCCCCTCTCTGCCGTTCTTGGGCCGGTCTCCCCGGGGATGTAGAGCCAACGTTTACGTGGCGAGCTCCCGACGGCCCCCTGGCCTGGGGAGAAGCGGGGAGGGCTGCCGATGGGCGACGCTCGGTTCACCACCGTGGGCGGCCGCGGGCGCTTTTTCGTCGGTTCCACGTTGATACTGAAGGTTTGAACCCGCTTAGGTTGCCGCCCGGCCCGCGTCGGTCCTTTCAGCATCCGGACGATTTTCGTTTCCTCGTCTTCGTTTTCGTCGTCTGCATCCTCAGTTTGTTCTCCCTCGTGCCTGGTACCCGCCTCATCGCCATCTCTGCTTGCGTCACGCCGGGTGGAACTGTATCCGGGGAACCCTGCTGCGTTCTTGGGAGATGCTGTCAAAGGTGATGGCCTCACAGCCTCCCCATCTCGCTCTCCAAGGGCCTTTCCTGGAGAAAGTAAGGAAAATATTGTAATTTTCTTTAATTTTGTAAGGAGTCAATTTTGCTGTGAAAGGTTTTTACCCTGTTTTAATTTCACAGTTGGAACAATTAAGGAGCAAAGATCATTGATTGATTGATTTAAGGGGTCACAAGTCATCAGGACAGAATGTTAAATCATGGTCCTCTATTGATTGTGGTAGACAAAAGGAGCTAGGGGACCTGTAATTTCTGTACATAGCGTCTGTCCTCTCTGTCACAACATTTGCAAGACTAGATCTTTTGTGTGCTGAAGTGTTTTGTGGTCACTTAAAAATTTCATTTAATTAAAACGTCAGCCTTACTTTTCCCTCCGGACAGACCATATGTCTCGTCGTTCTCAGCCCCCCTCGGTCTCCCCTTCCCCCTCCTGGAGGCCTGGTCCTTCCTCCTCCTCTTCTTCTCATCTTCTGAGTCGGAGTCTGACTGGTCGAAGATGGACTGGTCAAACTCCTGTCTCAGGGCTGGAGGGGGGAAGCAGAAAACTTTATTACAACTCTTTATTCAGACTTAATGACTTACTTCATGCAGTTTTCAAACAAAAACAATTTGCCTAGAAATTAAACTTTTGCAAGTCAAACGTCTGTCTCAGGGCTGGAGGGAAGAGGCAGAAAACTTTGTTACAACTCTTCATTCAAACTTAAACTGTACAAGAGAGCATTATTTTCCGATAGATATCAATTTTAGGAAGTACAAATGTAGAACATGAATGCTTCACAATATGCTTCACTTTATATGATACCAGTCCTGTGTGCATCAAAAAGCATTTAGTATTGTGCTAAATAAATTAAGTAATCTCGGGCTATGACTGATACAATGTATCTGACATACCCTGAGAAACGTTCGGTCACAAAAAATTTGAAGGACAGTGTTAAAAACTTATCGTATTATGTGTTGTTTGATATCTTGTGAAGAATTTTCCGTCTTTGCTTGCACATCACCCCTAATTTGCTAGCCTTCATTGCACACTTCAGACTTACAGAGCGCCCTGTCCACCAGGTTCCTGTTCTGTTTCTCCTCCTTCTTGAACTTGGCCTTGAGCTGTGCCCGCGTTCTCTTGGGCAGCATGGCCGCCATCAGGGTGAAGTCTGTGCCGACCGTGCTCAGCGCTTTGTAGAACTTGATCGTTTCTGTGGAGGAAATAAAAATTTTGTGAATGAAATGTTTTTTTGCTGCATCCCCCATTGAGAATACGTAATGAAATGATGTAGAATACAAAAAAACAAAACAAAAACCATAAAGATTATGATTAAAGGTAGAAGCAAAACTTGAACTTAGAGTAGTTAGATTAAGAGTAAGATATAAAAAAAATTTTATCACACGAAAACAAATGGCCAAATACATGTAACGTCACGCGATTAACCTTATACATTGTTATTTATTTGTTTTGTATGCTGGACTCCTTTGGAAATCAGTCTGCCTGACCGAAAGAACCACCCTGTCGTTTCTTAACTTAAGATGAATGAATAAATAAATAAAATAAATAATAAACCTTGATCAACATGTCAAGAATAATCCATGTTTGAGGGAAGAGGGTCAGCATCAGTGCTGTCTCCAGCTTTAGATTTTTTTCATTGTTCGGGAGCCCATCTGCCTTTTTAAGCTCAGTTTCATGTCACGAAGTTCAGATTTTTGGGATGGATACAGTGAATTCTTTTTTTGTCCCACAAGCAAATTTTTGTCCTAGGATGACAGAGACACTCTTCTTCTAACATCATCAAAAGAAGAAGAAAGTACCTTTCATGTTCCAGGCCTGCGTCTGCGGCACCTTCTTGCGGAAGCTGGAGTAGGTCGTGTTGGACTCGTCCTCCCGAATGATGTCACTGTCGGAGCCCGCCTTCTTCGCAGGGGTGGAGACGGTCAGGCTGAATGAAGGGGCACAAGGTTACTCCAACATCATCAACATCAATGGAAAATGCAAACACTTTACTTCCAACACTGGAATCAACACTATAGGGACTTAACCCTCTAAATGTTTGGACAAACTCTGCCAACCTTGTTGACAGAATGAATGACCCTTCTATCTCTAGTCATAAGTACCAGAAAGTCTATGTTGCCCCTTGTCTCTTTGGGTTAATTACCCAACCAGGGTCAAAGATGGAAGTAGCAGCTGGTCACCACAAAAAGAATAGTTTACAGATACATTAAAACATTGTCCAGCTAGGATTAAAGTCCAACCCTTGGAAGACAGGGAACAACGGACCCTAAACCGGATAGTGAGTGAGTGAGTGTGAGTAAGTGAATCCGACTTCTCTTCACTTCTTTTTAATGGTGAAAACACAGGAACAGATATGTTTTAGAATCAAAGCTTTGTCCAAATTCATTAGAACTATGGATTTCTCTGTATAATGTGCTCCTGTATACACAGAAATGCAGCATCTTCAGCAAATGAAGGAAAAACTTACGTCTGTTCGTTAAGAACGATGGTCCCGTCCTCGGCCACCCTGACCTGGGGCACCAGGAGGCTGTCATCAGCTGGGTCCTCATCCGCGGGGGGAGGGTCTTGGCTGGAAAAGGTGAACATCAATATGTAAAATCATTCTTTATTCAAAGATTTAAAAAAGTTACATGTATCCCAGGTCATGTGGGTCATTATTGACTGAACATGCAAGGGAACATTGACAGACGGTCATATAAATGATATTGCACATTTGAGTTCACTATTACTAAAATGTTGTACATTTTCTTGTACAATAGACACTTATGTTTTCCCTGATAGGGGAATACATATTGTTTGCTTGTATGTCTTTTCTTATTTCTTCTGCCATGAACCAATCAGAGCTTAGAACTGCTATGAACCAATCAGAGCTTAGAACTGCCATGAACCAATCAGAGCTTAGAACTGCCATGAACCAATCAGAACTTAGAACTGGGATAGGATATTAGCCGTATATTGTGTATTTCTTTTTTATATCCGTACACAATACTATAGGGCACACCTAAGTGGTCCCTTACCTGCCCTCCTCCTCCAGCATCTCCTCCTCCCTCTCCTCCTCCTGGTCTCTCTCACTGGTAACATCAAACTCCTGTCTGGACTGCTTCTTCTTCTCCTTCAGCTTTTTGGCCTTTTCTTCTGTTGATCTGGAGTACAAGAAATAAGTTAAGGTAATATCCAACAACTTCTTCTTTGAGTCTTCATTTAAGCTCAAATCAGCCAAGTAGTAGCAGTATCCAGTATTTGATTATGTTCAAAACAGCCTGCAGGCCACTTTTCATTGAGGTCATGAGGGAGCAGGTAAGGGTCAGACAAAACAAAGATACAGATTACATGATTACATTGTATGTTATGTAGGTATGTTCGTCTGTATTTATATTGTATGTGGGTCAGCTGTGACCAGTGCAAGCTGCCTAAGCTGACTCAGTGTAACGAATTGTTTTCATTGTTAATGAATACAAAATCATTACAAATCAAAAAAAATATCTTCATCATGTCATTGACACACGATTTAAAAACTGATGGAAGACAATCACTTTGAAGAGCTTTTGAAACTGTGACTTGACTTTTAGATATAAAAAATGAAACAGTTTGGAACTCACTTCATCATGTTGAACTTGGGATTGTAGTAGATGAGGTCAGCCATGGTCATCCTGTTCTTGTCGGGAGGTTTGCTCTGGTTGTGCCGCTGTCTGCGCTTGGCTGGGCCCTGGGGATGGTAACAACAGTCACACCACATTTACATCTACTGAAATGCTAGGCTGGAAGATTATAAGTTCCCTTGCACTCACACTCACTCACTTAATCACTATCAGTCACAAATTAAGTGCACATCTCCAATCTTGGTTGCAAAAAAGCTCAGATGCATCCAGTATTTCCAGCCGAGTACTTTACCTCTTATGCCAAATAACAATTACTCTAGCAACTGGATATGATCTTGGAAACGGTCAGAAATTTCACATAACATCCACCATCTTTCATCAGTGACACTGCAAAGAAAGAGTTAACTTAGACCCATGACAATTGGCCAAGAAAGGTCATGAATTTATCTGTAGTAGGCCAAAACCCACGTGGATGCCCCAAGAGGAGATGGGTAGAAAGTGTCAATAAAGATTTTAGAAAACTGGACTTGCAGAAAGCCAACACCCTTGACAGAGGTGGATGGGGATCAGCAATCAGACCTAAACGACTTCTCGCAACGTGCAACCCTTGCAAGGTATGGAGCCACGGACACTAAACCGGATAGTGAGTGAGTGTGAGTGACAATAAAGAGATCTTGTTGAAGTGCAGGTTTTATATTCGAGACAACTGAGCACTACTTGTTGCACTGCGAACTATACAATAGCGAAAGGATTCATATGTTGCACTCCATATCCCGTTTAAACCTAGAAGAATTACTCTCGCCTGACCCCCTTAACTCATCTGACAATACTTTATGCACCCTTCTCACTATGGGCAGCCCTTTCCTTCCACACTCGATAAATTGTAACATCTTTGACTATGTTTTCAATTTCATCAAAATGACCGGAAGATTTACTTAATCTGATTTGAAATTGATTGGTAATGCCAGCCTTGTATGCGCTTTAGCCCGTTTTTGTTGTTAGTATTTATGTTATTCTTATGTTGCAAAATGACGTTTATGTTCATGTCATCTTAAGTTATACGTTTCGTTATAATCTCAATTTTGTTACTTTTGTGTGTCATTGTATGTGCATTGTTAGAGCAGAAGACCTCCATAAGCTCTTGGTGAGCTTCTTGTCCAATGCTCGAAAAACGAATGCGAATAAAATAAAATATTCTATCTATGATTTGATATGCAAAAGAGTTGAAGCCAATTTTTCAGTATTAACGGTACTTTACCTCTTCCTCTTCCTGTTCCTTCTCCCTGCGCCTCTCCGGCTGGATGTTGGGCGTGTACATCCCGCTGACTCGCCTCTCCCGATGCGGGATGGTCAGCGGCCGCTCCGAGCCCTCGCGGCCATCGACGCTCGACGTGGAGTCCAACCTCCGCCGGGGGATCACCAGGGGGGGAAGGTGGCGCGCAGGCGGTTTGCTGAAAAGCAGTAAAATGTCCTGTGTCATGTAGAAGACTGTCCATAACAGTACTGTCAAGAGAGGATTCAATGATTTGAGGAAGCCACACGGCGAAACATGTTTGTTGTGTGTTGGTTCGAATAAAGTTCCTAAACGGGGAACATGCGGCTCCAGAGTCTTTTCTGAAGATGTGGCGTAAGTGTGAACGGTTGGCTTAAGGTTGTCCTTCCCCACATACTATAAGAGAGGATTCAATGATCATTCTTTTTTGTACCTCTGTGTATGAAAGGAATGATTTTCAAAAATTACAGACAAGCGAGTAATTTCCTACAGGTGAGTCCAACAATTTAGCTTCATGAAAGGTTCAGAATGTGTTACCGACCTGCTGAAAGGCTCCGACACCCTTTGTACGGGTGGTGGCTCCTGGAACTGTTTCTGCCCCGAGTCTTCCTTCTTCTCTTCGTTACCGGGTGTCGACTCCTTCTCCGTTACAGCAGTAACAGGTTTCCCAGACGTCGCTGCACCCTGTCTCCGCCGGCCCAGGTTCGGCACCGCCATGACGCGCTTCCTGCGCCCTGAGACTGCGGCCGACTTCTGCCCATCTTTGTCTGAAGTCTTCATATCCTTCTGGGTTTTGGCAGTTTGAGCACTGCCTGCAGTCTTGCTTTTGGCATAGTTTGAAGCCTCTACGTCTTTCTGACTTTTGTCTTCTTGACTTTTCACTGCTGCAGCGTTGTTTGCAATCTCATTTTTGTCCTTTTTGGGCAAAGCGTTATCAGTGGTACCCGTATCAACATTTTTGTCAGAAATCTTTTCACTCAATCCTGCAGATTCTTCTTTCAGTTTGCTGGATGTCTTGTTTGGTTGAATAGAAGAGTTTGAGTCTGTTTTCTGTGGCGGTGTTGTGGAGACATTTTCAAGTGCAGTTTCAGACTGCTGTTTGGCTTCCTGCTTAGCAGCTTGGACGGTCACCTTCTCCTTCTTGTCGGGAGCTTTTGGCTCCTTGTTGGTGACTTTGGCGGGTGTTTCTTTCGCAGCGGGAGCCTTGCCTCTGGACGCAGCTGCCACTGACTTGACGTTCGGCCGGAAGACTGCTCTTGCTCGCCGCATGTTGGAACGTTCCAACGGCACTGAAAATGATAGGAAATGTTGAAGTTTAGCCGGGCCAAGTTACATAACTTTAAGAATACCTTGAGGATGTATAGTTGTAGAAGGCTTACTGCCTTACATAATAAAGAAAAAGATCAAGCAAATGGATAGGTTCTCTTAAGTGCCAGATGTTTCAGTATCTCTATCTTGGCTGAGAGAATGAAAAACATCAAGTGTAATCTTCTGGCTCTTAAAACAATTTATCCAGCTGCTTGATTTATCATATAATGTCCTATCTGGATGTCTAACATTCATTGACGTACCAGTCCTACCAGACCTATGTAAAGTAGATTGGACCCATTCCTCAAGCTACCGATGCCTTTTAATTTTGCACCACAGTCATCCCTCAGTAATAAATGTGACCAATTAGTGAGATCGCGTGGCACAGCGGCAGTGCGTTGGGCTCAGGCCGAAGAGGCCTAACCCTGTCGTTTCACTTTTTTCTTGTGTCCTTCAAAAGGCACTTTACATGACTTTCCCCACTTCACTAAGGTGAAAATGAGTACCTAACTTCGGCTAGGGCCGTCCCTCGGATAGGACGTTAAATAAAGACTGTGCCATAATGATCAATGAAAATGATTGTGGGCACTAAAGGAAGAAAGAAATAAAGAAATCTGGAGCCAAATAGTTCCCATTTAAGAACTTTTATTCAGCCAGTCACCCAGGTGTGAAAGATGTTGGTACCTTGAGGAATGAGTTCAATCTACTTTACAGTACTACCCAGACCTGGTCTACCAAAGCATGCCAAAAAAGCAGTCCATGACAGTTCATGTAATGGAAAGCTGACAGCTGTACCAATAATATCGGCCCGTGCAAGGGACATTATTCGCTGAGTTCCACAAACCGATGCACGTGCAGCACTTTGGTGCCATCAGCTGTCGATAATCACTCAATGTTTTTGGAAACGTACTTAAGTCTACAGTGTATGATTCTGGGGCAAAAGACAACGGGAGACGTTACTACACCATAGCCTAAAGAAGTTGCCGTTACACAGAATACAGATTTCGCCAGTTTTTTTTTTTCTACCATGAGAGAAAAAAAAGGAAATTTTTGTTATGAGCAAGATCAGAAGCATGTTCGACGGTTTACCGCCCGTATTTGTAATTTTTACTGATTATAGAAGGATTCTCAGCTCACATGGTTATTCAGATTACCTCACCAGAATCTTCAGGAAATTATAGACACAAAGAGTAACTGTTGACTAGGTCCAACTCACCGAATTATTGCGAAAGAAGGGGAAACTCTTGCGCGATCCAAAATTTTCAGCCGTCGGACGCCATGATGGATGGAGTGTGAGCGCATGCGCGAGAAAATCTCCCATCATGCAGTGTAAATAGTTGGGTGAAAGGTCACCTTATAAGGTCAAAAGTCATATCATAGGAGCTGAGGTCAAATCCACAAAAAACATGTTGCCGAGATTACGAGGCGTTTAATTGAAACTAGGTAGGCTCCTAGCGGTCATAGTTTACACGGTACGAAGATGAAAACGACTAGATGACCTCTGCTATCGTTGTGAGCCGTCTTGGCGCGCGATTGGCCGGCAGGCTGATGGTGCGAGCGGTTGGACCAATCACACGTGGGGGAGGCACGTACGAAACATCACCTCATCGGTCAGCTGGACATCAAACGCGCCGACACCTCAGCTGGAGGAAGAAGACTTTCAAGTCTCAGATCTGGCAGCACCCCGGGTAAGTTCTGTGTCATTGTGACAGACTGATCACTGTAACTATGTTACAAGGAATATTTAGCTGGTGGGGAAATCAGTTTAGAAACAAGTTAGTGAAAGTTTTTAACCTGAGGAGGATGTAAGGAGGCTTTTTGGTTTAGATATTAATATTGAACTGAGATTGTCTGGAGAGACACTTTCCTTTCTTCCAAGACCTTTACGTGTCAGGTTTCAGGTCTACTCTGTAGTAACAGTTAAGAGAATCCAACACTTTCACTTTCATTCATATAGGGTTACACTTGCTCTCTCACCATACCACCCCCACCCTATAAACTCCTTCAGCTTTTCCCCCGACCCGTTCACCTTTTCCCCTGGACTTCCCCTTGACCCCTGCTGATCCCCGATTTATCTGCATCCCTGTCGCTCATCTTTACCCCTGGTGTGATACCCGCACCCGTTCGCTTTACCCCCAATGGCCAATGACACGAAAATCGTTCAGAAAGTAACAATAACGGCTGCACCACGGAACATGAAACAACCTATTCTGTAGGACACATTAAATGTGGGCCACCTTTCTGCCAAGTGGCGTTTCTCAACGCCTTCCCTGTCTTAACAGAAAAAGCACGCCCCGTCAGCGGCGGTCTGATTTATCTAAATATTGGGCAGAAGTCACGTCTCGTAACCCGGAAGTGACAAGCCATACTGGCGGGAAGTTCGGTTCAGCTAAACATCGAATCCCAGTGCTACTGTGTCATCCATGTCCCATGTAATTTCGTCCTCCTACGCAGGGACATCCAACAGCCAAACCGCCTGTCTGGATGTACCCTGCTCTTTCAACCGTCACTCTTAGTTCCTGTGGACGTCCCCTCCCCCAAACCAGCTGTCAGCCAATCAGAGAATAGGCCTTTCCATTTTCAAAAGGGGTCTCGCATATGTAAGCGTAAGCTCATTGATATCTACAAGCAGGGCGGTCAGGAACTAAGGGTGACGGTTGAGAAAGCAGGGTACATCCAGACATGCGGTTTGGCTGTTGGATGTCCCTGTGAAGGAGGATGATGTAATTTAGGCCAGTTTTGTATCTGACTCTCTGGTTTGATTTTTCTGTAGAATGCGTAAAAAGACCAGAAAGGCCGACATTTGCTTGAGAGCAATTACAGCATATTTCAGCCATACCCCTTCCCACGCAACATTGGACTGTTCCAAATCACCCCTGCGCAAAAATGGAACATCTTAACAGTACATTATCCCCCAAAGTGGACTGGTTTTGTGAATTGATTCCAGGTCAAAACAGAGCTTGCTTCTATTTTTCAGAAAATGACAATAATCACACCTTCCATTCAGAAAATTTTCATCATGATTGAAAATTGTTGAATGACTTCATGTAATGTCATTACAAATTTTCAGTACGATAACTAGGTGTAATTATAAAAAAGTATAAGGTCCTTGTGTTGTGGGTACATTCATTATTGCAGTGAACATTTTTATTCAAGTAGGGCATACGATTTAATAACTATCAAGCAGGTGCAGGTACAGTCAAACCTGTATTAGGGGCCACCTCTACAGAGGGGCCACCCGTCCATAGTGGCCACTTTTTGTCGGTCCCTTGGGTATTTTATCTACAAGTTGCCACCTCTATACAGAGGCCACCTGTCTATAGTGGCCAAATTTGTCCGGTCCCTTGAGTGGCAGCTATAGACAGGTTAGACTGTACTGTGTAGTAGGAGCGTTTGTTTTCTTCAAGCTGTAAAACTGTTAAACTGTTTTACTTTGTATGCAATCAGCCATCAAGCCTATTCTTATTTTAGTTTAACAACTTCCTGCCAGACTCGGAAGATACGATTGAACCTTGTTCGAGGATTTCTTTTCGGAGGTCAGTCTGTTCATACCCTGGCGCTGAGACTGTTTTATTGGGCTGAAACTCTGGTAGTTCAAAGTTACTTACAATTTGAATGTTCAAAATTTATGTCAAACAACAACAGCACAGGAAACACCTACATTTGCTCTGGGGAAAATACATCACTTTTCTTTCCAGTCCAGTGATAGAAATGTGGCCACTATATAGACAGGTGGTCACTATAGAGAAAATGCTGATCTGTTGACTGGGAGCAATACGCTACACATGATTTCAGTACACTGATCTTTACTTATATATAAACATTGCACAGGTAAGCCAATTGTTTGGATGTACAATTAAGTTCAAATGATTCTGAAGAGAAATATTGATGAGAAAATAATCATTTTCACCACTGTCTAACTTATAATTACGTATCAAAACTAAACGCAAACTGTCTAACTAACGCACCTTTCGCCGACTTGATCAAAGGGCCGCCGGCTATCAATCAAACACGGCTGTTGATTAGACTTAAGAGTTTCAAACAGTCGTGAGCCAGTTGACAGCGAGCTTCATGCTACGTGATGTTTTACATTGCTTGGACCTTCTTTCCCACAGCGGTGCTTCTACAAAATATTTAGACTGTAACACTGAGTCCCACATGTTTTATAGAATAGAATTTGACGCAGAACAGCGTTTTTTGCCAGGCATTTTTCTTGAAACATGTCCGTGGGAATATCAGCGAGGCGGCGACGCAGGGCTATCAGACCGTCAACAAAAGTCGCACGGCGGCTAACGGCGCAACGAAGATACTAGCGCTATAAATAAGCCCTTCAACTAATTATAAGGATGGCAACTCGGACAATATTTACAAGTACTGTTGAGCTAAGGAAAGTTTGTTGTTTATGAGGTTTTAGTTGTCTTTGAAACTTTGACCCGAAATATTTTAAGTCAAACTGCTGAAGAGAAGTAAGTGACTACTACGATCATCGTAGATATGACCCTAAAAAAAGGATAAAAGAAGCATTCTCAATAGTCTAAAATGCAAGGACTGCGGCCCCCGGGCCACTGTCCGACGCTTTGAAAAAATCCTGGCGAGAAGTCTGTACAGCCCGAGTCTTCAAGTTACCGTATTGTGTGGTCCTGCTTATGAATATTAATTAGCCTTCGTTTTCCCCTTCGCTGATTGGCTGAACCATTAATTGAATCAACTCTTCCTGTCGGCTAGACGCAGGTGCAGATGTCGGCTCCGTGGGGTGAACGTCCGAAAGGTCACGGCATGGAGAACGAAAGAAAAACAATTTCCCCTAAAAAAAGTGCTGTAATTAAGCCTTTTACAGTACTTTATGCCAAAAATTTTACTTGGATCATTTTATCAACTATCTTATGCCTATCTATACCAAATGTTAGGTCATTCACTTGTAATGGCAGGGTACAGGGGGCCAAAATATATTGTTATAAGACCGTCAACAACAGTCGCACGGAGCTAACAGCGCAGTGAAAATACCATCGCTAGCGTTTCAACTTCGGCTGATAAGTTATAAGTACTGTTGAACTCAGTAACGTTAAAGTTTGTTTTTAGTTGCCTTTGACGGTTTGACCTGAAATACTGTTACGCTAAACTCCTGAAGAGAAGTTAAGTGACTGCTGTGATTATTACAGAAATGCCCCTAAAACTGATACAATAAGCCTTCTGAATAGCCTAAAGTGCAAGAGTTTCAGGCGGGCTTTGCCACCCTGGGACCCCCAACGGGGCTCTGCCCCTGGACCCTGCCGGGCCGGGGCCTTCGGCGTTCTTCGGCGGCCCCCGAAAAAAATTCTGGCGGGAACACTGCCGTATGATACGGAATCGTGGGGCCCCGCTTATGAATATTAATTAGCCTTCGCTCTTCGCGCACAGGTGTGGACTCCGTGCGGGGTCACGGAAGGTCACGCCAGGAGGCCAAAAGAAAACAAATTACCCCTCAGAAAAGTGCCCAAATTAATTATTTTAAACTAGTTTATGTCAAAACTTTTACTTGGATCATTTTACCAACTATCTAATGCCTATCTACACCAAATTTCAGGCCATTCCATTGTAAGACCAGGGTACAGGGGGACAATATATTTTATTTTGGTCAAAACATGACCTTTAAACCTCAATAAAATCATTTTAGAGGCAGATATGAAAAAACTGAGAAAAAAGCATCAAGGTATTGGCCCATTCTACCCCTGTGCCAAATTTCAGGTCATTCGGTCCAGGAACGGTGGAGATGAATCACTTTGAAGATTTGACAGGAGAAAGAAGAAGAAGAAAGAAAGAAAGAAGAAACATTACGAATACAATATATTTCACCATACTATGTATGGCTGAAATATAAAAAGCAAGCTCACTGTGGGGAAAAAAGGTGCGAGGTACTATAAGAAGAAACGAGCAAGCACAACAAGGTGATGAGTATTTTTATCTTAAAACCGCCGCTGACGGGGCACGCTTTTTCAGTTAAGACTGGGAAGGGGTTGTGAAACACCACTTGGCAAAAAGGTGGCCCATAAAAGAATACCAAAGAATAGGCCATTATTGTTACTTTCTGAACGATTTTTGTGTCAACTACGTGCATTTCGGGTTGACAGCGGCCATTGGGGGTAAAGCAGAAGGGCGGGGGAAAAGCGGAATTACATCGGGGGTAAAGAGGAATGACGGGGGCACAGATGAAGTACAGCGGGGGTCAAGGGGAAGTCCTGGGGGAAAGGTGAATCGGTAGGGGACAAGGTGAAGGAGTTAGGTGGGGGTGCGTACCACCTAAAGTATGCACTTTATCACGGTACCATAACTTTGCGTGTTGTGCGTGCTTGAGTGTTTTGTATTTCCACTCTGATGTAGAATTGTTTCAACTGCAAACAATACAAAGACCTCCTTTCCCCATGAATGAAAATACTGTAAATGCATTTAAGTTCGCAGGAATTTAATTTCGCAGTAGCGGGAAAAAGGACTTTTCACTACTGTGGTTTTAAGTTTGCGGTAGCACCATGCACTGTAGTCTCTTACTGCCATGGAAAAATGTTCGCCGTGGTTTTAAGTTCGCGGTAAAGCGGCCACCGCGAAAACCGCGAACATTAAACCACCGCAAAAGTTTCCGTATTTACAGTAAATGATTTTGCCCACCTTCCTATAGCGCACAGACAGACATGGGAGACAGCAGTAATAAGAAGTTAAAGATGGCGAGCCATGACGCAGATGTGAAGCGGTTTGACAAGGTATTTCACCAGCTGGTGACGGAACTGATCGACGAAGACGCAAAAAATCCTGAGATCAGCGATGCGATGGTCAGGTTCAGACAGGTGAGAACATCCTCTGTCTGCCCCATCTAAGCTTCTTTGTTTGTTTGTTTGTTTGAACCTTTGTTTTCTCCCTGATGTCTGAACTGGGAGATGGTACCTGAAGACAGAAGCGAGAAGTCTCTCTCTCTCTCTCTCTCTCTCTCTAGATCTCTCTTTCTTTTTTTCTCTTTCTCTCCCTACTCTCATACCCTCCCTCCTTCTCTCTTTTCCTCAATTCTTCCCCTCTCTCTTTCTTTATCTTTCTTTATCCTCCCCCTTCTCTCTCTCTTGGTAGCCATCTACTATAGATATCTAGAAATGTGTTTCAGTTTGTACCATCCCAAGTATTCCAAGCCGATCATAACTACCATGTGCTGTCCACACCAAAGTGTAATACATAACTACAGAAAATTGCTGCTTCCATTGCATTCCCATTTGCAATATTATGACTTAAATGGTTTAACTACCCAATAGGGAAGATACACAAGTATCGTTTTACAAGTACACGTGTCTACACTTGAATATTCACACATTTCTCCTCCCTGATCATCAGGTATTAGAGTACAACTGTCCAGGTGGGAAGAGGAACAGAGGTCTCAGTGTTATCACGTCTTACAGGTGAGTCTGACACCTGGCTGCAGGGGAATGGGTGTACTTTCATCGCTACGATATTCATGTATATTTTGGTTACAATTTTGTTCATGCATTCAGGGGATGGGATGCATGTCATTTTACATATAGTGTCATCAGCTGGTTTGATTCCACATAATTCATAGTCTGGCCACTCAAATCCAATGTAGGGCATAATTGATATATACCTTATACACCTAAGGTTTGTGTAAATGTAAGATTTAGCCATCGCCTTTCTGAATGTATCAAAGAGCATTACCAGTACCACCACTTGCAAATCTCATTCAAGCAATGCTTTGCTGCTTGGCCCAGAAGCAGCAAAACATACCTAGTAATCCAATGAGGTTAACCTCCTTGAATAATCATTTTGACTTTTGCTTTAGAATGTAAGTTTTCCATGTCCATCCTGCAGGTTTCTGGTCAGCAGTGATCAGCTGACAGAAGAGAACATCCACAGAGCCATGGTGGTCGGCTGGTGTATCGAATGGGTACGGTTATTCACTTATTTCTTCCTGTGTCTTGTAGGAAAATGGAGGTATTGTTTCGAATCTGTGTGTTTGTGTTTCTGGCTATTTTTCGTCAGGAAATTTTTTAGAAGCTCTGTATGGATTGTGAGACAAAGACGAAGGTCAAGACATTTTCTTGGCCTCCTGGCAGCTTTCCTTGGTACTGCAGCAGAACTTCCATTTGTCAAAGATTTGATCCAATTTTTGTGATTTTCCCAGGTTCACCACTGACGATGTGTTTATTCACACTGCAGTTTGTGCATGCCCTGCTAGAGGGAGCTTTTCATCATTAGTGTGTTATATCTGCTATTACACTGCTGATTGACTTATATAAGTCATTCTCTTAGTTTCCCTTCTTTCTTTAAAGAAGACGAAATGTACATGAATCTGTTTACGTTTTTGAACATGATGTTGACTTTTGTTTCTCATCTATGTTTAATATGAATCTGTTTCTCGTACCCAGTGACTGAGTGATGATGATGTTTCTCTTTTTGTCCCCAGTTACAAGCTTTCTTCCTGGTTCTTGACGACATAATGGACCAATCACAGACCAGGAGAGGGCAGCCATGCTGGTACAGAGTCGTATGTACTTCTTTGTTCGTTTTTCTGTTTTGCATAACCAGTAAACTATGCCAGTAAACACACTGGTCTTGTACAGTAAGTGCAAGCTGACTAAAAGGTTTGATCTATTCACACTGGGATGGAGTTTGAATCCAGGGTTGCAGTCGTTATACCCGTCACAATATCCACGATCTTCTGGCGTATCGATGGAAGATCAGCCATATTTAAGATCGACAGTGGGTTGCGGGTATTTTTCACCCAAAAACCGTCCCTGTCACATATAACATAAGCCATACTTTGTACCTTGTACAATTGTTGTGCAGTAAATTTATTATTATAAGTGAGGCTCGGGCGATTGCCGAAGAATTGTCGTCCGAACGATTTTCGTCAAATGTAAAAGGGGTATAAGGACAGGACGCTTAGCCGTGGTCCACTGTTGATTTTACCTTTGAAGAGAGCTAGGGAAATTTCTTTGGTACAGTGAACCTGTAAATACTGTACATAGCATCTGTCTTTTCTGTTAGGACCAGTGGAAGATTAGCTCTTCAGTGAGTTTAACTGGTCGGAGATCACTTTCCTTTTCTCATGATACGTTTATAAAGGTTAAACATCCAGGTAAACAATATTCAAATACAATTCAACCTCTACAACTGGATAAAAACAAAGATTTACTTCCGGACGTTTCGAGTGACATCCATCGCTCTTCTTTAGCGTTCCTAGAGAAGAAGTCTGAAAGTAAATCTCCACTTTTATCCAGTTTTAGAGATTGAGCTATATAAGAATAACTTTCTCATTATGTTTTTTTTACATAACAATCTTTATTGACACGACAAAAGTACAGCGACTTTCGTAAGGTCTACATGTATAACAACTACTTACAGTACAACTTAACACATATACATGGATATCTATAGGTATGGATACATCAACATAAAGGGTCTAGCATGTCATTTGCACTATTGGTTCTACGGTATAAACAATCGTGGATATACACATGTATTTGCCTACTTGTACACAATGTGGATTTTCGCCTCCCAGAATGTACTTGAATTTATCTATCGAACAGAGAGTAGCAAAGTCTTTACATGAAGTTTGTTTGTGATGTTCCCATTCAGGAAGAAGTAGGTAACATGGCCATCAACGACGCGTGCTACATCGAGTCCTGCATCTACAGACTGCTGAGGAGGTTCTGCAGAGACCAGTCGTACTATGTGGACCTGCTCGAGCTATTTCAAGGGGTAAGGGAACTTACTCCAAGGAGTTTTTACAGAAAAGGGCAATCTTTGTGTCAGTTGCTATAACTCTTAATCTGGACCTGGATAAATTGGTCGTGGTTCCGTAGACACAGGTCGGGGAATGATCAACCTCGGCTGGGTCGCCCAGGTGAGGGTGTATCAGGGCCCTAGCCAGCGTCCGTTTTTCCGTCAATTGACGGAAATTTGCTGCGTGTGACGGAAAAATTTTAAAACCAATCCGTCAACCTTGACCAACAAAAATCTGATAAAAGCTCCTTGGTGGAAGCTACAGGCAGCTTAGGGACGCCGTCCACGGCCGTAAAAGCCACACACTGTTTGTTTTGCTATTGTTATGATTGTTGACAATGTGTGTCGGTGCCCTTTCGCACACGATAATCTCATTAAAACCCGTTTTTCAAGGTCTCAGTTCAGTCTCTCTAACTCCTGGAATAGTGTTTTCGCGACAATGGGAATTGGCTGATGGAAAAAAAATTCGAGCTGACTAGAGCCCTGGGGTGTATGGTGATTTAAGGCCTGGAACACCTAGTGACATTAGACTGTCAACAGCTAAAGAAGTTTTAATAAAACAATGAACAACAACAAACAATATTCTAGATATTCTAGAGTAGATAGAGAAGGTTCTGAAGAGTCCAGCTGTACTACTATCAGGCTTTTAGCTAGAATTTTATTATAGGGTGTCCAAATTTCTTGCTGCTCGGCGAGCGCTGCAGGCGCGAGTATTGTAGGGGGCCTGGGGACATCCTCACTTAGAAAGTTTTGAAATTTATAACTCTCTGAAACACCATTTCCCACATTTTGAGTTGCAATTTTGGGGGAATGAAGCAAATTTACTGTCAGACAGGCCACATGTGACCTGTAGCATCCCTGGTCAATCAAAATGTCATGCTTGTCAGAGGATGTGCTCCCCAGTGTAAGGGTGTACAATTTGTGCTATTTTTTTAACAGGGTGAACAGGGTGTACAATACACCCGTACACCTGCCTGGCTAAAAGCCTGACTACTATGTGGGCCTGCTGGAGCTCTTCCAAGGGATAATGGAACTGGGAATGTTCAGACATAGATTTTTATGACGTATGGAAATCAATCTTTATCATCTCAAGTATCCAGCTTTCAGAGTTTAAATTAAAATTGTTCTTTTATGATCTACCCAAAATGAATTTTCAGTCACACAGAACTTCAAGAATGAATTTATCATCCAAAGATACTTAAAGGATAGATAAGAAAATTTAAGTTAAGTATTTGTGATATGTACATATTTTGGGTGACTGCAAACTAATTTTGCACCAATAATAAACTTAAAGAAGAAGAAATATTCATTGCAGTCAAACCTAGATTCTAGAACGACTCAAGTGACTGAGAAAAAAATGTCTGCTTAGGACAGTTGGCATTAGATATGCAACAATGGAAGGGACTGTTTTCATGTAGATTGTGACTGGATTGGTTGGCCTGCACTTGGTGATTGCCTGACAGTGACACGGTTTGATTGTATTAACTACAGGACAAGTCATGATACATCTGATTAGAACAGTGTCTAACATGTAATTTGAAATGACTGCAACACCTCTCATGTGCAGGTCAGGCAAACTGGCAAAAAGCCTGTCTGCCTCCTCATCTGTCCAATCGACAGGAGAACCACCACAAAAAAAAAACAACTTCTCAACCCTCTACTGTTTCTGTCCCTGTTTCAGACGACGTACAAGACGATAGTGGGCCAGTCGCTGGACCTCATCACCTCTCCAGATGGGAAAGTCAACTTCGGGAACTTCACAGAGGAGAGGTAAGGGCCACGGTCCTTCTCCTGATGGGGAGGTGGTACTGTTTGTAGTGAAATCAGACAGAGACTCCAAGAGGGATCCCCACTGCCTAGAAGAATCGGTGATTGTCGTGGTAGAAACTCTGATCGCCATCTAAAGCAATAAAAATACAGATTCTGCCATCCCTACCGAAACATACATTTCTCTGTAGAAATTCCTCTGTAAAACAGGAAACCCTGACTTTAAAACAGATGATGACTGCATGTGTGATAGTATGTTGTAATTTAGATTTAAATAGTTTTTTCTTTCTTTTAGTTGTTCAAGATACTGCATTTAGCCCATTTTTGCATGAATATGTAATAAAGACAATTGTCATTGTTACAACTCAAGTTATGTTGATTGTAAAGCTTTTCCATGCTGTGTTTTTGTTTAAAACTCAAGTGTTAACCCGTGTACATGCAGACTGATGTGTGTGTGTGTTATGCACAGGTACAATGCCATAGTGAAGTACATACAGACTGACTGATGTGTGTATTTTCTGTGCAGGTACAATGCCATAGTGAAGTACAAGACAGCCTTCTACTCCTTCCACCTACCAGTGGCTGCTGCCATGTACATGGTGAGGTCTTCATATCATATATCATATCATATCATATCATATCATATCATATCACATCATATCATATCATATCATATCATATCATATCATATCATATATATATATAATATCATATATTATATCATATATCATATATGACTTGTAATAAGCGATATTTGGTAGTTCTATAGATTTGAGTGACGTCACAAAATCACGTGATAATTCCTATAAAGCTGCTCATCTGACATGGTTATCATGCAAAATAATGAAGTAGAGGAATCAACCTTTTCAAAAAACTAAGTCACCCTTTGTCCCATTGTTTGGTACCAATCAAGAAGGGTGGAGAAAACTGGTTACCAGATCTTCTGTGGTGCACGAACGACTAAATTTTTAGACTGATGGTTACATGAGATGAGATGAGATGAGTGTACCTCATTTTATTTTCTGAACCATGGCTATTAACTCAAACATGAAAGAATGAAAGTATGTAAATAAAGCAACCATGAAACTTCACAAATACCGGTACTGTTGTGTGATTCAACCACCACTTTTCACATATCAAAATCAATGAAAAGTTATGACTATGGATAATTTTGTTTGATTATGACTGAAAGTTGTTTGCTTCCCTCCCCAGGCTGGCATCACCAGTAAGGAGTCCCACGAAAATGCCAAGACGATTCTTCTGGAGATGGGCAGGTTCTTCCAGATACAGGTAAAGAACTTCTGTCACAGATTTCTGAAGAAAGGATTGCTAAACATTTCCTTTTTAGACATTGACTTGTGCCAGTTCATTTTTGTGATGTTGAAGGAGATTGATGGATGTCACTAGAATCGCCCAGAAGTAATCTCCAAATTTTATCCAGTTGTAGAGATTAAATTGATTTTAGATACTATCTTTATCTACGTATTCCATTTCAGGACGACTACCTGGACTGCTACGGGGACCCGGCGGTGACAGGGAAGGTGGGAACAGATGTGGAGGAGAACAAGTGCAGCTGGCTGGTGGTGCAGGCGCTACGACTGGTCGACGCCCGGCAACGGGCTACGCTACAGGTTTGTTTGTTTGTTTGTTTGTTTGTTTGTTTGTTTGTGGGAAGGTCGGGACAGACGTGGAGGAGAACAAATACAGCTGGCTGGTGGTGCAGGCACTACGGCTGGTCGACGCCCGGCAACGGGCTACGCTCCAGGTTTGTTTTTTTGTTTGTTTGTTTGTTTGTGGGAAGGTCGGGACAGACGTGGAGGAGAACAAATGTAGCTGGCTGGTGGAGCAGGCGCTATGGCTGGTCGACACCCGGCAACGGGCTACGCTGCAGGTTTGTTTGTTTGTTTGTTTGTTTGTTTGTGGGAAGGTCGGAACTGACGTGGAGGAGAACAAGTGCAGCTGGCTGGTGGAGCAGGCGCTATGGCTGGTCGACACCCGGCAACGGGCTACGCTGCAGGTTTGTTTGTTTGTTTGTTTGTTTGTTTGTGGGAAGGTCGGAACTGACGTGGAGGAGAACAAGTGCAGCTGGCTGGTGGAGCAGGCGCTATGGCTGGTCGACGCCCGGCAACGGGCTACGCTGCAGGTTTGTTTGTTTGTTTGTTTGTTTGTTTGTGGGAAGGTCGGAACTGACGTGGAGGAGAACATGTGCAGCTGGCAGGTGGTGCAGGCACTACGGCTGGTCGACGCCCGGCAACGGGCTACGCTGCAGGTTTGTTTGTTTGTTTGTTTGTTCATGAGATGCCCACAGGCGCTATGAGAAGCTCACTAGCTCTATGACTGGTCAACAAGTAACAGTACTCACTTCTTTAGCTTTGTTATTTGTTTCTTTTTTTGGTGGTAATAGTATAAGGAAGAAGAAGTGGTGTAGGTTTGGGCCTCCTTTCAGCTTGCTCTGAAACTGCAGGGGTATTTTTGTTGAAATCTTTTTTTGTGAGTGAACAACAGGTTTCCACCATATTTGTTAAGTGAGTTAGACAGAAATGTAGGCAGTGAGGACCTAATTGCATGATTAATCATGGAAATCCCAAAAAGCTATGTTGTCCATAAGACTTTTTTTTATGGACAACATAGCTTTTTGGGATTTCCATGATTAAGAGGATACATGTAATTTATGGCAGGTGGAACATTATTAGTTCCAACGCCACCCTGGAGATATACTGTTGTGTGGTCTATGTCAATGTTTGTTACCGTCGTGTAAATTTATCCCGTCCAGTAGAAAATTGATCACATCAGAGTCGTTTGCGGCTCGGTTGCCCGCAGCACTGGGGATCAAATTACCGTCTAATGTTCCCTCGCTCCTGCGGTGACCTCTGGTATTGATTTTGTCTCACAAACTGCATTTCAACAGACTGGGCTCCGTGGGTATTGGTGGGGAGGCTGATCCCAGCTATTTATCCAATATCCGGGTCATTGGGCCAATTTTGTAGCTGGTTTTGATCAGTGGAAATTTGCTCTGTTTGTTTATCTCTAGGTAAACTTCCTTTTGAGTTTGTTTTGTAAAATAAGTTTGAACACTGGCTCACTTTTATCAAAGTTTCTTGCCTTGCTGATCTCTCTGAGCTATTTATCCAATATCTGGATCATTGGGCCAATTTTGTAGCTGGTTTTGATCAGTGGAAGTGTACTCTGTTGTTTCTTCTTTACTAGAAGCAAAACTTCCTTTTCTATGTTTCTTTTTCAGAAAAGGTTTGAACAGGATTATTGCCATTTGTTGCCAGGTTGCTTCCAGCTATTTATCCAATATCCGGATCATTTGGCCAATTTTGTAGCTGGTTTTGATCAGTGGAAATTTGCTCTGTTTGTTTATCTCTATGTGAACTTCCTTTTGAGTTTCTTTTTCAGAAGAGGTTTGAACAGGCTAGGCGTCATTGTTGTTTGTAGGTTCATCTTAGCTCTTTGTCCAATATTCGGATCATTTGGCCAGTTATATGGGTGTTTTTGATCAGTGGAAATGTGCTCCACTGTTTTTTCTTTACTAGAAGCAAAGCTTCCTTCCAAAAGAAGACCACAAAAGAAGCAAAAGTTTCTTGTTCAGAATTTTTGAACACCTGGCTTACTGTTTTTGCCATTTGTGGGCATGTTCATCTTGTGGGCATGTTTATCCAATACTGTAAATGCACTTAACGTGGGGATTTCATTTTGCGGTTGCGGGAAAAGGGACATTTCGCGGGGGTTTTAAGTTCACGGTAGCACCATGCACTGCAGTCTCTTACTGCCATGAAAAAATGTTTGCGGTGGTTTTAAGATTGCGGTGTAGCGGCTACCACAAAAAAACGCGAATATTAAACCACCCGAAATTTTCTGCATTTACAGTATTCAGAAAAATAGCATGTGGAATTCATGGAAGCAGAGGACAGGGAGGAAAACTTGAATACAACTGTATTCATTTCGTGAAACTGAGTGACCTCAGGCTTTGTTTTCATTTTATTTTCCACTCAAGTATATTTTGAAAATGTCTGACAAGCCAAAAATTAATTAGGTGTTCACTCATTTTTGCCGGTGCTTAGAGGCGAGAGAAGCGGTTAGTTCAACCATGGATGGATGCATGGATCGATCATTTTAACCAAACTCTTCTTATAGCCCTTCTGTACGCACGATTACGCAATCAGCTTGCTTGCGTGGCCGAGCGGTCTACGCGCTGGGTGGATATAGCGATTTGCTTTTGCAGCCGTGGATCGTGGGTTCGAACCCCACTTGTAACAATTTTTTTCTTTGTTAGACAAATCTCATGTAATGTTTTTTTTAATAGAAGACAGACCAGTTCAGTAATTCGATGTTTAAAAACTCTTTTTTCATGTGATTTTGTTTAACATCCAGGCTTTTTCCAAAATACGCACCGGCCAGCTTTTCTCAGAAGCTTTCTTGTTTGTTCTTCTTCAGGAAAACTACGGTCAGAACGATCCCGCCAAGGTTGCCGTGGTGAAGCAGCTTTACCAGGAGTTACGACTTCAGGACGAGTTTTGGAAATTTGAGGAGAGCAGCTACTCCCAGCTGATGCAGCTGATCAACTCTTCCAGCCTGGACCTACCGAAGGACATGTTCGTCGAGTTCGCACGCAAGATTTACAAGCGCCAGAAATAAAAGTTTTATTCGGGATCCTCAAAGTAATTTTCTCTGTCATTCATGTCAAGATTTGGTCTTTTTTTGAAAAAAAAACGTATATCAGGGTTGGACAAGTTTTTTGAAAATTTTTGTTAAAAGAAAAAGTACTTAACAGAACCAACTTTTCACTTGCCCAAGGACATGTTCGTCGAGTTTGCACGCAAGATTTACAAGCGACAGAAATAAAAGTTTTATTCTGGTTACACAAACTGCGAGCAGATGTAATTTTCTCTGTCATTCATGTTAAGATTTGGTCTTTTTTTTGGAAAACCTCTATCAGGGTTGGACTAGTTTTCTACAGTTCATGTGTCGTATTGGGCAAGTAATAAAAATATTTCTTGCCCAAACTAATTTTCACTTTCTTGAAGTTTAAAGGACATTTTTCTGTGTATTTTTACTTCCAGCAATGAAATTCTTTCATTATTGGTTCTATTTTTCTGTGTTGTACTTGATGCCATGACTATGAAATGTAACTAGTATTTAAGTCTTACCCATGAAAAAAATCTTACTTGCCCGATCGGGTAAGTGTGGTAGGACATGCGCTTGCCAGATCGGCACTTTCGTTTGCCCGGGACTATTGGACTAGTTTAACCCAGCCCAACACCAAAAAGTGCACAAAGCTATGTTTTCAGAAAATATCAAATGTTTACATGAATGACAGAGGAAATTTCATTCCGCCGGATGCTTAAAGATTTCATGCAAAGTTTATGACAGTCTTTGTATACAGGTTGTTGTAAATGTATTTAAGACTAAGTCCAAAAGTGAGGCTAGTAAAGATTGATCTTGATATTAAAAAGCAATTGTCTGTATCGATTTACCTAGGGGAAATTTAGTGTAACTTTAATGTTATGTAATTAAGTTATGATTATGACAGTTTTTATCAGTACGAAGTTCTACGAACAGAAAAGCCAGCAACATGTACTGTGAAATGCTATATCGGGTGTATGTAAAATTTATTCAATGTACAAGAAAATTAAAATGAACCATAGTTAATACAAGTTATGTCTCCTTGTACTTTGTGAATGGATTTTGACAGTGGTATTCTGTTGTAAACCCCCCTCCCACCCTCCATTTTTGCAAATAGTTCGTTGTATCTCCTGGAATCAAGTACTAGTAACATCTAACAGTACATCTTCTCACATACAAGTAGACGCTTTTAAAACCATAACACAGGGCAGTGGACCTGCAAGTTGCCTTAAACTTAAACGTTTAACCTCCCTATACCTGGGTACACCTGAGAAAGGTGTGCACAAGTGTGTGGATGGCGTTCAGCACCAAGGACAGGCATCATTCCTGTACAGAATACATCTGACAATGGAGATAGTCTATACCATACCAGTTTGTGCTTTTATAATCGAAGACATACACAGGACAGTTGAATTCTAGTGTAATTCTTCGAGAGTATGTGTTCCAGTGAGTGGACAGCGTTCAGCACCAAGGACAGGCATCATTCCTGTACAGAAGACATCTGACAAATGGAGAAAGTCTAACCAGTTTGTGTTTTTATAAGGCAAAACATGCATAGGGCAGTTGAGTTCTATTGTAACGCCCCGAGAAAATGTGTTCCAGTGAGTGGACGGCGTTCAGCACCAAGGACAGGCATCATTCCTATACAGAAGACACCCGACAAATGGAGGTAGTCCATATCAGTTTGTGCTCTTATAAGTCAAACAAACACATTTGAATTCTATTGAAATGCCCCAAGAAAGTGTGTTCCAGTGAGTGGACGGCGTTCAGCACCAAGCGAAGGCACTATTCCTGTATATAGACATCTGACAATGGAGATAGTCTATACCAGTTTGTGCTTTTATAAGGCAAAACATAGACAGGACAGTTGAATTCTATTGTCTTTTATGATCAAAGACATACATAGGACAGTTGAATTCTAGTGTTATTCTTCAAGAGTATGTGTGTTCCAGTGAGCGGACGGCGTTCAGCACTAAGGACAGGCATCATTCCTGTACAGAATACATCTGACAAATGGAGAAAGTCTATACCAGTTTGAGCTTTTATAAGCCCAAACATGCATATGACAGTTGAAGTCTATTGTAATGTCCCGGAAAAGTGTGTTCCAGTGAGTGGACGGCGTTCAGCACTAAGGGCAGGCATTGCTATATAAATGGAGACACGTGACAAATGGAGAAAGTCTATACCAATTTGTACTTTTATAAGCCCAAACATGCATATGACAGTTGAATTCTATTGTACTATCCCGGAAAAGTGTGTTCCAGTGAGCGGACGGCGTTCAGCACCAAGGACAGATATCATTTCTGTACAGAACACATCTGATAAATGGAGATAGTCTATACCACTTTGTGCTTTTATAAGCCCAAACATGCATATGACAGTTGAATTCTATTGTACTGTCCGAGAAAATGTGTTACAGTGAGTGGACGGCGTTCAGCAACAAGGACATTCATCATTCCTGTACAGAAGACATCTAACAATGGAGGGTCTATACCAGATTGTGCTTTTATAATCGAAGACATACACAGGACAGTTGAATTCTATTGTAACGCCCCGAGAAAGTGTGTTCCAGTGAGCGGACGGCGTTCAGCACCAAGGACAGGCATCATTCTTGTACAGAAGACATCTGATAAATGGAGATAGTATAAAACAGTTTGTGCTTTTATATTCGAAGACATACACAGGACAGTTGAATTCTAGTGTAATTCTTCGAGAGTATGTGTTCCAGTGTGTGGACGGTGTTCAGCACCATGGGTACCAAAGACCGCGCCCATCCTAACACTTGTGTTGGTGTTTCTTTGTGTGTGTGAAGAGTATGAATGCATCGTGAGGGAGAACTGTGTAGGGGTGATGCAAAAACCTCTTTTTCTACTCCTGCCCGGATCACGTCGTGTGGTTAGATTCATCCAGTCTTCCTGTCTGGTCAGGGCTCGAAATACCACCTGCATATGCAGGTTAGTGCAGGTAGAATTGGAGCTGTGCATGTACTAGTATTTTTAGTGTCTACCTGCACCTAACCTGCACTGGTCCATGTACTGGGTTTTATACATAATGGTGTAGTTGTATGTCGATTGTTATTAGCTGCATTGACTATTACAACCCATTAAAAGAAAGAAAAATAGCAATGGTACCTGAACAGTTTTAGTATGAGTCATACTTCCTAGATTCTGACTGGTTCAAGTAAAATGTGTCTAATGCAGGTAATTTTCAATGTTTCCTGCACCAGTGCTGGTGTGCAGAAAAAAGGATTTCAAGCCCTGTAGGTGGAAGGTCAGGATGTGACATGACGTGTGTACATGAAGATGTACGTGTGTACTGTAAGGTCCCTGGCGTGTACATAAGGTGTACGTGTGTGCATTAAGGTCCCTGTGGCATGACGTGTGTACATAAGATGTACGTTTGTACTGTAAGGTCCCTGGCGTGAAGGGAGATACATGTAAAATTGATGGTGTATGTCTCACACCGGAGGCACCCGGCCCGCCCACCGTGAACCCTCCCCCGGGACGCTGGCCTTGGCCGCGCTCCCAGCACTAGAGGCACATCTGTTTCCATACACGCACCCGGGTTATTAATGAACACGGAATACAGGATTGCTGGGGAAAGGGTAGCGCGATACGTCTCAATATTGGGAGGCAGAGGCTGGTGTTTTGATGCTGTGCATGTAGTAGCAGTTGGGCTCGGTTTGAACATATCTTGACGTCTTTTGTTCGTTTTTCTGGAGATTGTGAATATTTTAGAAACAATCACCCCCAAAACTACAATGTAGATATTTCTGAAAGCAGTCGATGGAGAAAACAGCTTAGTCAGCATCTTTCCCTCTCTGTGATGAACAGAGGACTACTGCAAATTCCTTTACATTTGCAGCGGCTTTATTTCATGGTAGAAGGTTTTAAAAAAAGGTTTGTTATTTCAAATTTGTGGTTGAAACAATTTTGTAGTTCAGAAGTATTACATTGAAAATGCATATTGTGCCATTTTGGCCATCATGAAAATAAATCTTTGGTCTGTATTGTCTGCATGTTTATGTGTTTCTATATTCTTATAATCATACGTAAGACCTGTCCAGATGTCACGTGTCTTCTAATTTTTTTTATTTTTAAACTGTACAGAAAATGCAATTCAGCCCTTGGGCTGCAAAATGCTCTTGAATAAACATTCCGTTTAATCAAGGAGCTTTTATCAAAGCCTCTTGTTTAATCCACCGCAAAAGTTTAAAAGATTTACAGTGTGTGTGACCGCAATCTCAGACGCAGCTAATATTATTGCCCAAGTATCGTCCGTTATTTTATGTGAAGCGTTTTAGTACAAGAATATTCCATTAGAGCCAATATTAGTGGCGACCATCTGTGCTGTGTTTAATGTTACCGGTGAGACCTTCCCGTGTTTGTGTGGAGTTGTACCGTCCGGCGCCCTCCACAGCAGGCTCTACGGGTAAAGGCGTTTTTCACTCGTTCTCAGTAAAATGTAAAAAATGGCATTTTTTTGTTCGAAAAATAAATCGGCTTATTTTTCAGTGAAACCTACCTGATTGTTTAGGACAATTCCTCTTTCAACCATAGCCCAAAATGGCAACTTATTATATTTTCGTACCCATTGGTTATTATATATTCCAATTGACCATAGCCTTTTGTGTTCATTCAACCAAACCGAAAGATCACTTTGTTCAGAGAAGTCACTTAGACACATCCCAACTTCCCCACATTCACAGATGGACAGAGATACACTTTCCTCTTGAAATCACAAAATCCACAAATTGTAGGAAAAGTGGGGCTTTTCGTGAAACCCAACACGTTTGAAAATATCCAACAATAGGATTCGAGTAGCCTCTTATTCTATAATGTTTATCACAGAGTCATTGTCACCATAAACTTGCAATTAGCCTCCGGGCATTAACTAGCACATTTACCACTTGTGTTACACTTGGTTTCTATAGCATTCGGATTCCTGTGGCAGCACCTAGTATGAGCTGCTTTAAATCTGTGTCCAGAGAGTCTATGAGGCCCAGCCAAAATAAACTGAGTGTAACTGGTAATGTTGTTATTGAGAACTTGTAATGTTGTTCTTCACCTTGGAGTGCCTTAGTAGCTAAGCTAAAGTTGCCATACATCACATTGTGATGCGTAGGCCCGGCACCCATCTCTGTTTTTAAGCCCTGGGGTCACACATATATAAGTCACTACAGCAGGGTAGTGAAGTGTGTCCCATATTCTTCCTCTTTGCAGAGAAAGAAGTATGTACCATTTCTAAGAGTCTTTGGCATGACCTGGCTACAACATCCAGTCTTCCTCGGTGGTCTCCCATTCAACTACTGTCTGGAATCCACGTTGCTTAACTTCCGAGATCGAGGGATTGGGTGTGTCAACGCGCCACGGCCGTAGCTAGTCTGTGTAACACAAACTCCGCTGTCCAGGGCTCTAACTGGCCCCTCCCCGCGGATAGTGGGCCGGCGGATGTTTGGCGGGCTGCTATAAGCGAGATTTAATCAGGCTAGGCCGTAGCCTCAACACATAGGTCATCAAGTTTCCTCGCTGTTTCTGTAGCAGGATGTATTTTTACAAAGAGCGGTTTCTGCTGGCCGTTCTCCTTTAACGTGCTGGACACACCTCCCTGAATAGAGAACCCCCATCGGAAACACGGTGCACCCCCCAACGAGAAGCCCTTCCGGAAACCTTCCGGTATTGTAACCGGGTTCTCCCAGATACCGAAACTCATAATTAGCCCCACTTGATTGTAGTACAATGTTTTACGCTAGCTCTCATTGTTTTAGAAATAAGGATGTCAAATTTCATTCTATATTCACAATCTGCATTATGTACTATGTTTTATAGTTGCTTTAGTAATTAGGGTGCTAAGTTTGTTTCTTCTTTTTTTTTTCTGCCATACATTGTACCGTGTACGATCGTTGCGCAATAAAGTTCTATGATACCAACTAATTAGAAGGGGGCTCAACTGTGAGACTCCTACCAGTTGAGCTACAGGGACATCCAATGGCACTCAAGTTTCTTGTGCCGCAAAGAGCCTGACATAGAAACCAACCAAGTGTGGCGGAACTGATGATACGCCATACGGCTATGTTGATTTGATTATATGGATGACATTCATGCGGGCATCAAGTTTCGACCATTCCAAATATTAGATATATATTTTTCAATCATACTGTAAGTTGCACAAAGCAGCTGCAGAATGAGCAAAGAAATGCCAGAGAATGGCAAAAATGTCAGAAAATGTCTGCTAATGTCAAAGAATGACAAGGTTGTTTCCAATGTCATAGAAGTATCACTCGTTTATGACCCCTATTTCACTTAATGTCCACTTTGTTATTGTATCACTATCATCATTGTACTTTCATAAATGTATTTTTGCAATTAGCCTTCGGGCATGAGTTTGCAATAAAGATTATGATTATGATATAAGAAGATGTGAAAGAACAAAACTGGAGGATCTATTGTTATGTTAGCTTCACAGAAGGGAACATGTCTGTTTTTGCTTTGTTTCTTCTTCTCCGCACAAATAAGGTCAACGACTTGGACCAGACGGCTGTCACCATGGTAACCGGTAAAGTAGCAGGCACCATGTGGTGTTCGGTTACATAATGTAGCAAATGTCAGATCTAGAGGGGCTCGGGTCACTACATTTAGAAACGTGTTCAAATAAGAATGAACAAAACAGTTGCCAGTGTTAGACTACAACATGTGAAGGTAACATTCTGTATTTGCTTGCAAATATTACCTTTCTAGTTTATGTAATACCACTCTGTGTTCTCAGTCATGTGTTAAACCTCCCTGACCACACGGACTTCATAATGATGACAACTCTTTTTGGGCCAAACTTTTTTTTATTTGCACGCTCGCATCAGGTTTGGGGTTCCCAGAGGATGTCATCCATGTAATCAAATCAACATGACCTTATCAAAAATTAAATTGCCTGACTCATAGAGCCTGGTAAGGAGGCTATGTTTGCCTGTCTGTGAACATGATTGGGTCTGGTTTAGTGTTAAAGTTAAAGTTAAAGTTGCCCGTACATCAGTAACAGATGCGTAGGGGTGGCGCCCATCTCCATTTCTGTAGCCCTTGGGCCACACATGTGAAAGCCACTACAGCAGGGGGCTGGTCTGCTGGTAGTGGTGTGTGTTTAACTTCCATACTCTTCCTCATTAGTGCTGAGTGCTAAGCAGAGAAATCAGCATGTACCATTTGTAAAGTCTTTGGTATGACTCGGCCGGGGATCGAACTCATGACCTACCGAATGCAAGGCGAACACTCTACCCACTCGGCCATTGCACCGGTTTAGTGTGTTCGCTATGAATCACTTTCCGTATTTTAATGAAGAAAACAAGCCTCTCCATCAGAGTGGGGCATTTTTTTATTGATGTCAGACTTCATTTTGGTAATGGCCACAGGAATGTCAGTTCCCGGTCTCCGTCAGACATACGTGTACAGCCGTGTACTACACATGGCCGTCAGGCATACATGTACAGCCGTGCACTACACATGGCCGTCAGACATACATGTACAGCCGTGCACTACACATAGCCGTCAGACATACATGTACAGCCGTGCACTACACAAAGCCGTCAGACATACATGTACAGCCGTGCACTACACATGGCCGTCAGGCATACATGTATAGCCGTGCACTACACATGGCCGTCAGACATACATGTACAGCCGTGCACTACACATGGCCGTCAGACATACATGTACAGCCGTGCACTACACATGGCCGTCAGGCATACATGTACAGCCGTGCACTTCACATGGCCGTCAGACATACATGTACAGCCGTGCACTTCACATGGCCGTCAGGCATACATTTACAGCCGTGCACTACACATGGCCGTCAGGCATACATGTACAGCCGTGCACTACACATGGCCGTCAGGCATACATGTACAGCCATGTACTACACATGGCCGTCAGACATACATGTACAGCCGTGCACTACACATGGCCGTCAGGCATACATGTACAGCCGTGCACCACACATGGCCTTCAGACATACATGTACAGCCGTGCACTACACATGGCCGTCAGACATACATACATGTACAGCCGTGCACCACACATGGCCGTCAGACATACACGTACAGCCGTGCACTACACATGGCCGTCAGACATACGTGTAACTTACAGCCGTGCACTACACATGGCCGTCAGACATACATGTACAGCCGTGCACTACACATGGCCGTCAGTAGGCACGCTTTACATGCGGCTTCAAAAATACTTCCCGAAACGCATTTGCAAAGACACCCTGCAGCTCTGAAATGCACTTTACGGTGTGCAAAACAACTTCCTACTTCTTGTAAAGAAAAGACGTTTTTCAAAACGAGTTTCAGGACCTGTTTTCAAGAACGCGTTCCGGCAAGTGTTTCTGAAATCTCATGTAAGTTGGGCCCTAGGAAATGGTATTTTCAATCTTATATTACATTTTGTTCTTTTTTAAAACATTTTGGCTGAGGTATAATGAACAATACAATATCGATGTCCACTCCATGATAAAATTGTGTATAGTAGAGTATATTTGCATGAGGTTTTGTACAACTCCATGTATAGTTTTAACATACACATAGTTGATTGACGTATCTATGAATATATTCAATGAAAGTGGTAGATGAATCTACAATGAGGTGTTCTTGTAAGCAAAGGATCTGTAGTTTTCTGCATTTCTTGTATGGTCTTCGACAGAATAAGGTTTGTACATTGTGTTGTAAACGACAACTTCTCAGTATACTTATCAATGACTTACACATAGTTCATACATGAGCATGTATAATGAATAATGAGCATTTATAATAAATACGACAAGGACAATAATCATAGCAATGCCTTTTCTTCTTGAGTATAAAGATAAGTGAGGTTTGTATTTCAGTGCGTTTCTTGTACCGCAAGGTAGCACCCTTATTATTCTTACTCTAAGGATATCAATCGCTGAAAGTGCATGATGTGGATGGTGCTCAGTATGTAATGCCATGTGCAGGGGGATGGAAATGTCGATGGCTGTTACGGTGGCATATGGAGACGCTCGTTATGAGAGTTATTGCTGGCAGCTGGCTGTATTAGTGTATCAGTAGGCAGTCACTCAACAATATTGCACCAACGCAGTTGGGGAGAAGTCAAAGGATGCAGAAAATTTATAGTCTCTGCTAGACTCCGTGTGGTGTTGGAAAATCAGTAGAAATTTGCCAGATGAGCGAGGATTGTGCCAAATATATTACTTGGCAACAGAGCTTCCCGTGGGTGGTAAATGTGAACTCTACGGTCGCATATTCTTCTGTCACTTGTTATAAAAAGAGGGAAAAATCATGATCAGGTTAGCGATAGATTTACAGGTAGCTTTAGTTGCTCTGTTTTTCCAAGTGTTTACTTGCATCACTACAAGTAATGGGATTTTACTGGTCTTTTATGTAACAGTATGGCCACTGTATTTTGGCAAGACGCAAATAAAGATCACCATTATTTTTCCCAACAACCCACGGAAACTAGCAGAGACTAGAAAATCCATGCAATCGTACACAAAATCGGATTAGTTAGACTAATAAATTCCAGGAAGGATGGTCAAGGTTAATCTTCTGAGACGTGGGCCAAACAAATTTCCAGGAATTAGTATTGATCTTGAACTTGGAGGGTTGTCTGTTTGGTTGCTGTAGCCAGACTGGACCCCGCACGGATGCCAAGGGAAGGCCGTGTAACTGCATTAGTGTGGGCAAATGGGCTCTTCACGTCAACCCTCCACCAGTCTTCCGCCTTAATCAGTTCTCGGTCAATCAGAAGATTGCCTTCGGGACGACCGGAAAATGTCGGGGCACAAATTATCTGGTAGCGCCGTGCAGGTGGAGCGTTGGAGACGGGGGAAGGATTTCCCATTCATCACGGACTGGGATTGGAAAGGCCACCCTTCCAATAGATACTAGAAGACACGCTTCCGCACTGCCTGCCGAATGTCATCTGATTTGTTAGTTCGCACTTGAACCCGCCCGAGTGAACTTGAAATTGAATCAGCAGGAGTTCTCCTGTATATGGGTTTTCTATCCGCCGCGCGAGTCTTGATAAATAATCATTCCAATGCGGAATTACCGATTTTCTGCCGTAGCGTTATTCCAATCGTCCCACACATTTATATCACGGGGAGGTAAGAATAAAGCGGTACGGCTCGGAGCTTAGCCGATGTTTGAATGATCAAACTGGAAAACGTAACCGGCAGTAAAATGGCCCATTTCTTGGATGTTTGCCACAGTCATTTAGACTTCTGCGGATCTACCCTCAACGCTTGTCCGATATTGTCGTTTTACTGAATTTGCTAAACTTGTAATTTAAGATGTTTTCACATTCAAAGATGAATATACATTATCTAAAACATAGCGACATTTTTTTTTTTACTTTTCGCTTCAATTGATTGAGTGACAAACAATCATTGCTGACACGGAACCAAGATCCAACTCCAGTCCAACCAATTCTAACACTAATGGCTGGCCTCTTTGTTCGGAACTGCTTAGCTTTGGCTTTCGTACCCCAGGTAAGTAAAAATTGACGATTGTGGTGGAGTCTTTAACGTGCTTGATGTGAGGTGGCTCTAACGGTATACATGAACAAGCAGAAAAATCGACCACACAAAAATATTTACGCTTGTGCCGATTTGCAATGTTCATCTGACGGTCACAAAGGTCCTTTCATGAGGAGGTCCTTAAGCTTGAGGGTTTGATCACGATGATGGCACAGGTCGCAAACAAGATACAGGCTGAACCAGCTTTCGTTTGTTGTTCTCGTCCGAAGAGATTGTACCTGCCTTTTGGGCAGATGAAGGGGAGAAGTGAGAATGACTTTTGCTTTTTTTTGTCAGATGAAGGGAATGGTGGTTTGGGCACGCTGTGAGTATGATGATGATGGCTCACTGGTCTACAATGATGGATGAAATGGATTAGTGAAGAACGTGATTCGATTTGATCTAGGCTATAGAATTCTCAGTACAAAACACTGATTATATGGTTGACAGGATATACTGAGTGTCCTGGTGACTGTTCTACTGTTTATACCCCTCACCACACTCCTGTGTGCGGAGAGAAGAGAGCATCACCACCGTACGCGTAGCACGCCATGTTCGGTTTGTATCGTTACGGAGCGTTTGTGTCGATTGCGGTTAGTGCTGAACTGATCATGATTGGTCAAGTTTCTGTGTCAGTGCAACAACATACCTGATGATATAGTACTTATTCTGATACAACGAAAGTCCTCAAAGCTCGTTGGAGACAGGTTGGTTGAGAAGACAGTAAGGATAAGGAAGGGTTAACATTACAAAACCTAAACCAACCAACCCAACCCACCAGCTGCCAACAAAACAACGTCAGCATACTGGCGGGTCAGAGTTGATGTAAATTGTCGTCATTTTGTATATCAAGTTCGTAACGATGTATGGAAGCAGTGTTCTTGTATCTATGGCAAGGCAAACGTCGAACTTGGAAAGCTTTGTTTCACAATAAAATAGTAACTAGGCAACCCCCTGAGGTGCACCTTGAGCTCTTGGTCTCTCTTATCATCGTTAGAGAGTTACAGCCTCTATATCAATGATTGCGTCACCAAGACAAGATGTGTTGGTCAGGGAGTGTGTCGGTTTGCTGGAGCAGCTTCAGGCATGCTGTGCGTACGTGTGGCCACACTTGCACTGCTTGTTACTCATGGACGAGCCGCTGTTCGACCCGCCGGAACTCGCCCCTCCGGACTTGGAGCCGCCGCCGCCGCCGGAAGGCTTGTCGTCACCGGATAAGCTGAGAAGCCTTCAGGGATTTCAAAAAGGAAGGCAGTAGTTTAAGGTCAGAGGCTTCTTGCGCAATTATCATTTTGCATTAAAGAATGTTTCGCCCTCTTTTTCTAATGAACTATGAGAAATGCATGCTCTGAAATATTATGATAATGTATACATAAACGCATGTTAAGCAAAGTTATGTTTTACATTTTTTATCGACAGAGCAAACTTTATATCAATAAAACTGGACATGAATCGGAACCATCCATTTTTAAAAAGGTACGTCTGCATCCACGCAAAACTAGACTTTCTTCCTTCAAGGACTCAAAGTGTTGATGTGACAATGATAGATGACGGCACGTCTTACTCTTTGAACAGTAAGAGACCCTGATTATTAATGCAGACCTCTTCAGTGGGTCAACTCCTGAGAGTCTCCATGCGCCACTTTGATCTAGGACAGGCTGGTAGTTATCAATCAAATCAAGACCTCTTTCTATATTGATACAGAACTGCTCAGTAGAGACGTTTTGCATCTAGAAGAGCTCCTGAGTGTAAAGAAGCGAAACCTGAAGTGGTACGACCGAGTTTCACGATCAGCAAGGCTAGCCAGACTATCATGCGAGGAACCGCAAAGGGAGGAAGAAAGAGTGGTACACATCGGAACAGATGGGAGGATAATATCATATCAGAGAATTCACAGGCATGACGCTAGGTGAAACATGGAGAAAAAAAGAAAACCGAGAAGGGTGGAGAAAGCTGGCTGCCAGGTGTTCTGCTGTGCCTCAACGTTCAAATAGAATAGCTCGACTTGTGGTTAGATGAGATAGGATGGTTGTAATCAGTGAACTGGAATTGAGACGTCTTTGTGGGAAGAGGGATGGAGGAGGTGAAGAGGAATAGATGGGGATGAGGAGGAGGAGGATGGGGATGAAGAGGAGGAGGAGGAGGATAGGGAGGAGAAAGAGAAGGAGAAGACTCACCTGCCGAGGAATAAGAACCCCGCCCCTGCCTCCTGCTGGCTGAATTTCGTACACTTGTTGCCCTGACATGCTTTGCAGGCCCCTCCCGGCATCTCTACCCTGCAGAAACATCAGAAACAATGTTGGGGAAATAATCGTAGAGTAGAGTAGAGTTTATAGTCATTTCATTTCTTCCAAGTTTCTATAAACGTACAGAGTTTACATGACAACATAATTAAAAAAAACGCCAGTTGGATTTAGATACTTCGCCAAATAGAGTCCTTTGTATCGTATCGCCCGTTCACAAGTTTTCACAGACAATTAGGTACAGGTACAGGTCAGGACCTGGACCGGTCAGACGTTATTGACTCCTTCTACCAATTCATTCTGACGTTACTGACGCTGACAATGGATGTCACCTGAGACGTGATTTCCATATATTATCCTGTTGATATTTGAATACTGTTAACCTGGATGTCTCAGCTTCATAAACGCACAACAAACACATGTCTCTAGTCGTAGATGTCTAAATATTTGATAGCCTGTGTGGCGTAGGCTCCCGATGATCAAACGATCCCTGGTTCTGTCGGGATATAGGCGATTATCATATATAATGATGGAAGACTATATCTATATTCGGAACCCTCAGCAAATATTCATGACGAAGAAAACCTACAGCCAAGAATACAACGAAACTAGATATAACGTTATAAGGAAAGTGACAAAAAATCACGGAGGAAAGTTACGAATTTTATTTAACAGACCTGTAAGAGGTCATTCTATGCGAATGAACTGCACATCGAGGAATTAGTCTCAGTAGAATTCCGACTGCAAAGATAACATGGGGATCATCAAAAGGGACTCAAATCCCGAGGGAACTGTTTTAGCAAGTTCTGCAGATAGTATTTTTTAACGAAAATGTAATTACGCCAAAAAAACGTTACTCTAGCAACTGGAAATGGTTTTGAAGCTGTCAGACGCCTCAAACAACCATCCGGTGTCGTTCGTCAGTAACACTGGCTGTCTGAAACGTCTGACGGTTTCCAAAACCATATCCAGTTGCTTGAGTAACAGCTTTTTAGTGTATCTTATTACCTGGATGTCTAATCTTCATCGACAAAAAATGTAATTGTATTGAAAATTTAATTCTCCCCTTGCTTCGAGGCAAACAGTGACCTAGATCTTAAGCAAATATCCCACAGGAACACACTCCTCGATTCTGCCCCATCCCCATCATGCCAACACACTGGTCTGTATGGGGAAACTCTTTCAGCTTCTGGATTATACATGCTCCATTTCCTGGTTGATCTGTGATGAAATCTTTAAAACTGGTTGATTTTGTGTTCAAAAATGTGGTAGTTTTAGAAAATGACAACCGTCTTCTGGAGATGAGTCCTTTTGCGCAGACCACGCTGTCACCAATGACCCCCTCCCATCCATTATACATTCGGTTTGAGTCAATCAATCCTGCGGGTGCTTTACGCATTTAGATCCGGAATGAACTGTTTGGTAAGTCTATCTACCCTCCTGGTATCTGTGATGAGATTACCACCTCTGCAGGGATTACCACATAACTACGTACTAGTTACTGGTAGTGCTTGCGCCTGTGGTCATCATTGTGAAAGTATTCATCATGCATAATGACAACCACAGACGACATTGTACAACACAAACTCTGTGAGTTAGTATACACATGTTTTAAGAAAAGGGAAGAGGCATGTAAACGTTAGATATAGTGATAGCATAGCTGCAGATGTATTGTTTATTCAATTGTAATACTACATAATATACTTTGCTTGTCTGTATTTGTTTCAGTGTTTGTTTATTTTTACTCTCAGCTTGTTTCTGATAACGGCACAAAAATAAGCGTGCTGAGCGTGAGTGTGTCACCATCATGTTATGTACTTATCTGTTGCAATAAAAAAACTACGTACATCGCAAGGGTGAGTCCTCTCTTCTTCACTGTCACTGACTCAACAATGCTCTGTCATCACCTCGCTGTGCTGCCTCATAGAGATTGTCTAAAAGTTATTCAAAATTGGATTTTTTTCTACTTTATAGATATACTTCGTAAAAAAACATTTCGATGACCTGCATATTTATTAGTCTGTTGATTTCCCACCAGTGTAAGATGATGACGTTTAGTTTTAAAATGCGTCGGTTGATTGTAGATAATTTAGGATTTAGCTTCTGTCACAAACCAATAAAACCATCGTGGAATTTGAATCTGAATGATTACTTCTTATTTCCTGTACGTAATATCTTTGCTATTTCAATACTCAAAATGACAACCAGTTTTTCCAGGTATATGTGTTTAACAAGTATTACTGTAAATGCAGAAACTTTCGCGGTGGCTGCTTCACCGCGAACTTAAAACCACCGCGAGCATTTATCCATGGCAGTGAGAGACTACAGTACATGGTGCTACAGCGAACTTAAAACCACCGCGAAAAGTCCTCTTTCTCGCTAACGCGAAGTTAAATCCCCGCGAAATTAAATGCGTTTACAGTAATTGTTCTGTGAGTTCATTCTAGTTACGCTGAAGAAGAGTGGTAGATGTCATTCGAAACGTCAAGAAGTAGTCTACGAATCGTATCCAGTTTTTGACATTGAATTGTCTTGCAATATTATAAACCTTTGTCAGCGTACTATGACTATGTACTTAACTTTGCAGTCCTATTTAATGATCGTATCAGCAACATTTTGAAATTTATTTTCTTTGTGGGTTGCTCCCATGTTCCCATGTTTATTTCCCATATATACACGTTTCAATCTGCATAGTTTGTGTGATACTGCTGCCTAAGGCGGGGTACCGGTGCGGTGTACCAGTACAAAACCGTTTTTTTTTCTTCTTATTGGACCGGTCCAGGAAAACCGGACCTGATCTTCTGGACCTGAACCGGACCTGGACCTGAATTTTCTGCACCCACCCCTAGTGCTATCAATCCAGAGGTGTCTCAAACAAAACCACATTACTGCACCACTTCGTTCGTTTGTTTGTTTCTGTTTGACTCGAAAGGAAACGTTAGTTGTAGGAGAAACTTGATATTCCCCATGCAATGCAATTGTGATATCAAGTGTCATAACACTGCTACATTAATGTGACGGTGAAGTCCATGGGCTCCACTAATGCAACATCTGCAATCCCCTGAGGTACTAGCATGCACTCTTCATGTGTTCACGACATTATTGAAAAGGCTTCCGTGGCATCTTTCTTTAATGCCGTGGTCTTAAGGTACCCGATGGAGTTATTAAAGTAGACATTACAAACGCTGTGTATTGGGACCCACAAAGCGCACACAATAACCCGGCGTGCTGTACAGACTATGGGCTGATTGCTTGATCCATTACAGGCGCCCCATACAAGCCCACCTGTCTCCACGTGTGCACGGCGGGTAATGCACATAAACAGCTCGTAGTAAAAGGAGGCAATATCTCTATTATGAAGGGCAATTTAATACATCAGAACGCAGCTCAGAGCAGGACGCTATTTATTACTATCGATCTGCAGGATGTTAAAAGTCGCCGTGAAGCAGGTCGGTAGAGCAGGAGGTCGGAGGTTCTGATTTCGGGTATAAAATGTCTCCTCGTTGTTTGCGCGGCTGGGCAAAGAGGAACTGGATCAACTGCAGTATATATGTACAAGTAGCTGGTTCTGCATGGACTGTTTCTTTGCAAAAATATTATATTGGCAACTTGACATTTAGAATTTTCCCTGCTACAAAAGGAACTCAGCAGCAGTGAGTGTTCTGGATCTGCATCAGCAAAAAGATATTGTATTGACAATTTGACACTTACAAATTTTTCTATTTTTTTTATAAGGAAATGTGACGAATACATTACACAGACTCTAAGGCAGCATTGCTGATAATGGAGTCTACAAGCAGGGACAGACAAATGCACGGGAATAGTAATACAACGTTATGATGTAACGTTTTCTCCTGATGTTGAGTTTCCATGTTTGATATTGTAGGTACAACCATCACATGCAACAGTTTATTCCATAATGTCCTGAGTTAAACCAATCATTTTTCTTTATTGTGAAAATCATCCAGAATCGACTGACGCCGCACCCAAGCAAAATGGCTTATATCAACGGCACCTCTGAAATATGATTGAAGGCATATAACAGAAACTACATGTAAAGTAGACTAGTGAAACCATGGTAACTGACACTGTCCTTCACCTTAATGGCCATGATATTACAGAGTATTTTGCCTCCTGTTTTGGTTGGTTGGTTGGTTCGTTGGTTAAATCATTTACCGCGTACAATAGCTTTTATAGTTTCTTGGCCATCAACTTGTTTGATGCCACCATTAGAAATTGAGGTATTGCTTTAGCCCTGTTGGCAGGTAAGTGCTGGGAAGGCAAAAGCCAAGGTTGGATTTTGGCATAATGGAAGCTGCCATTGTTCATCGTGACCTTGAACAGAGAATATGGACCGGTTATGGTGTAGCAACTCTTACACTGCAAAGAACCGATATCTAAGTATACCTTAAAGCATGCTTAAAGATCCCAATTTGCACTCGAGTGAAATACAGAACATTTACACATTCTTTTAGCGTACTTTAATTGACGTTTATGCCATGTAACGCCGAGGACCAACAGCAGGGACGTCATGACTCGTCTCTTCCAGTTACGCGAAGTTTGAGGAGATCTTTACTTGGCTTGTCAACAACTTCTGCAGGGGTCCCGAGGGGAATCACAGGGAGTGTATCGGGTCAGAGTCAATCAGCTTTAGTGTGTTTCAACCGCTCGGTTCTGACTGTGGCGGAACGCCATTAGGGATTACACTAGCAAGGCGGGGGGACATGTACAGGTCCGGGGGGAGAGAGAGGGGCGGGTCTGTTATAACCTGTGAGCGCATTACACTTGGACACGGTCCGATAGTGTCGGGTAAAGGTTTCTGGGCCTCATCATTTGTAAGGGTTACAAAAACTTGGACACGGTCCGGTAGTGGCGGGTAAAGGTTTCTGGGCATTCCCATTAAGGGTCACAGGAACAACGCTGAAAGACTGGCAGCGTACACTGGGGTTAAGCGCATTACACAGAACTGGTGGATTTGAGCGGCAATCTGGCAGAGTGGTAGAGATTTTATTTTCACTTTTATTACTTCTTGTATGTTAATTTTCTCTTTGTATGTCACTGTATGTACAGTACTTGTTTTGTTTTATTTTTGTAACGCAGGTCCCCACTGCAAAGCAGTGTTGATCACTGGGAGGGCAACCTTGGGTAAAAATGACAAAAATAAAATGACAGAAATAGATATTCTGATTGGTTTATTCGGAACCCTGTGGTACCTAGTAACACGCAGGGCAGGTAGTTTTTTTTTTCTTTATTGAAATACGTGTAAAAATACAAATAAACGGACGAGGACAAAGTGACGGCGGACTCAAGTTACATTCAACTTATATTAACGCCGCCACTTATACAAGAATTGAAAATAATGAATTGTACAGGACAATAATAAATAGATAATTACATATGTATGAACAGTGTGCGTGAGTCGATCTCCCTTACTGGAGTAGAAAACTAAAACAAAGAATTATACTTGAATCTAAAACGATTTGTTGTTGCAATGTACATATGTGTTGCTTCTATAATTCTGCAATTGACATTGAAGGAGCAGAAAGAACTACCTTGTAAGATCAACAAGGGCAGGTAGTTTCCTTGCAGTTCCTGTAGCAGGGTACTTACAGGGATTGGTTGCGAACTCAGGATCACCATTCTACGTCCCTCCCGAAAGATCGGCGCAGCCCCAACCAAGATGCCCTACCCAGGATTGAACCAGGGTCTCCCAGTTACCCACTAATTGGAATCACAGGCTAAGCTATGACGCTGTTACCAGTTGAGCTGCAGAGATCCCGAGAGATTCAGATTAGAGTCTGTAGATAGCCTTAGCTTAGAGAATCCGATTGGAGCCTGTTAATTCAAAGATATTCCCCCAAAACACAGTCGAAACGATTGAAATTTATGATCTATAACTCACCCATCCTACCATATGCCTAGCATCCTGGCTTCAATGGGCATATCTGCATTAGAGATATGGCAATTCTGGCGGCAGAGATCCCAATGGACCTGCCGGGTATTCACGCAGGTTTTGCGGCTTTGAGACGCCTCCTTAAACGGCAGTCTGAATGTTTCCACTTCGATGACCTTCGTACTGTGATCTCCGCCATAACCTCACATCCACCGTCCAACACCTCCTACAACAACAACCTACCGTGCCCCTCCTACTCCAGGGATCCACAGCCCATAACCTCTCCACAAACAAACAAGTGTCCGATGCACTACATTCTTACATTGTATCAACTAAAAGATTCCAGCTGCACCACCCTCCTACGAACCACTAATAGATAGTTCTCAGATTTTAATTGTATTGTATTTATTGTGTGATGATGATTATGATGTATTGTACTATGATTATGTATGTCTCTCAATGTGTATCTGCACAACATCAGCACCCTTGCTGCCTGGTGCAGTATATTGTATTGTATTGTTACAATTTTAATAAAGAAAGAAAGAAAGAAAAGAAAGATGACCTTCGATTCATGCCACTTTAAAGGATTTATTCAATTTTAAGACTTATACCTGGGAGACCACCCTAACTCATCCCTTCCATATCCTATCCTGATCTGACTCTGTCGACAGACAGGGACTTCAATATCGGACCCTCTGCCGGTAGAATCGGCGATTCTGCCAGATGACCTTGACAGATATATCTGTCAATCTATATTTTCTTGAATCTCCTTTTATTGGAATATCTTTATTACGAACTCCATTTCAGGATATCTACCGGTAAAATCAGCAATTCTGCCAGATCCAAATCTCGACTCTGACATGTATCTCTCTCTCTATATATTCCTCTATCGTGAACGCTGTTCGCCGCAGGCCACGCTGAAGTGTTGAGGCGGGGAGTTGCAATCCGTGCCGGGTGAATTCGATGCAGAGCTGTCCTCAGGGGAGGGAGGCGATCTCAAACGCCTTGATTGTTTTCCGTCCGGCGCGGTGAGCTGTCATCACGATCCGGCAGATTGCGCGGCCGGCTCCATCAAGTGTCGGCTTACGGCGGTGCAGCGCGACGTTCCCGGGGGGAATTCGGGACGCTAAACCTGAGCAGTACAATTACGGCGATGGAACACAGGGCTGGAAATACCACCTGCATATGCAGGTTAGTGCAGGTAAAAGTGGAGCTGTGCAGGTATTTCTGGTGTCTACCTGCACCTCAACTGCACTGGTCCATGTACTGGGTAGTATAGAGGTGAAAAATAGCAATGGTTCCTGAACAATTTTAGTATGATTCATACCTCCTAAATTCAGAGTGGTGCAGATAAAATTTGTCTGGTGCAGGTAATTTTCAATGTTACCTGCACCAGCGCAGAAAAAAGTCTTTCGAGCCCTGGAACGTAACCCTTACACGGCTCTATCGGTCTTAAACTGTCAAATTTTTGACATATTGCAAAGACTGGAAGATTCGCTTAGTTTTTAATTTGATTGGTAAGCCAGCGCCAACCTTGTGTATGACTTAGTTTATTTTGATGCCAACCTCGGTCTGTTATATGTCAGCGTTGTATTCATTAGTTTCCTTTGTTAACTTTGACTGTTATCTTATGTTTCACTTAGCAGAAGACCTATATAAGCAGATGTCCCTTTTTGTCTGATGCTCAGTAAATGAATGTGAATAAAATGAAAAATAAGATAAAAAAATGAAAACGAAAAATAACGTTAACCTTACACGGTTCGGCATTAGACTACAGATGTTTCATGGTGACAAATGTTCACCAGTTTTACAGCACCCACCCACAGTCATCCGTCTGCATGAGATTTGATCTTTAAGCAACCGTAAAACCTTCGTAAATATCTCTGTCTCTTCGCTATATTAAAGATGGGACTTTTACACATTCATTAAAGTGTGCTTAAGAAAAGGTTTTCATCATGAATTCACGTTGATATTACCAGTTGCCTTATATTCATTTCAGCACTTTAACGACCAAGCTGTGAAGACGTCGCTAGTTGAAAGGGTACGAATCATTGCTAGAAGAGTAATGGCATGAAAAATATTTTGTTCCATTGACTCAAACGCTAGGTCACCTTTATCCGAGGAGTGACCTATATTCGTTTGTTTAAAAAAAAACAGGGTCGGGACATCAAGTCGAAGGATAGTTTCAAGTTCCATATTTTGAAAATATCGCAATACGAAACCATAGTCAGCCGTTTGGATATCCTTAACTACCCCCGTTTTAAAAACAACGGATAAAGGTCAGCCCACAGATAAAGGTGAGCTAGCGTTATATAACTAGCTAAGCAGCCTCAGCGATGTTTCACTTTTGAAAGATACGAAACTTAAAAGGAACGAGGGTTTGTTGATTTTTTTTACACTATGGAACCCACTTCCAGCCTCTGTTTTCCCTACCATTGCAAATGTGAGCACCTTCAAAACAGAAGGTCATAAAGTCCTCTTAACATTCTTTCGGACTTCATCTTTTGTATCTACACGTTTGCGGTTACACAGGCTATACCGATGGGGATGACAATGTTAAAAGAATTTCGAAGATAGATTATGATGCGATGCAACATATTCTTTTTTATTTCACTACTATTAATTTGTGTTATTGGCTCATTGTGCAAATGATATCTCGTATGAGCCACCGTTCATTTTTATGACTGTAGGGCCAGGCTTTCTGAATTTCTTTTTTTTTTAACTAAGCGTTTCTTTTGCTTCAATCGGGAATGCGCGCGCTAAGAAAAATCTCCGCAAGGATGGGGGGGGGGGGGTAATCTTGTGTATCTGTGACAATCTAAGATAAGATGTTCCTGAAACGAAGACATTTAGCTTAATCCAAGCAATTTTCTGGAAGAAATCGATGAGAGCATTATTCATTTGCATATCATACCCGGCATCGACCAGAGGACGCGCGCAGTACGTTCCCAGCGCTACGGAGGGACGCCTTCCACATACAAAACACGCAGGGACATTGATTTGGGGAACCTTTTACCGGGTTCACTGTTATCTACCTGGTATTCCCCTCTACATACAGTAATGAATATTGATTAGCATTGAGACGCATTCTGTAGGCACCATATATCTATAGATGAAGCAGGCACTGTGATGCAGGTATAACCAGATTTGCTGATATTGCAGAACGGTTGTTAATGTTGATAACCTGTGCAATACATCTTCATGTTCTTACAGGTGAGATTTATACCAAACTCGCGCCTTGGGCAAGAAACACGGCAGTCACGGTCGTACTGCAAGTCCGAAAATTCGATATTTTCTTTGTGGCCTGCTCGGGGAGAAAGGAAATCAGATTTCTGGCCGTTCAGCCGGTTCGGTTCACGGCTATCTGCCGTGGGTGCAGTGATATTGCCTGAATACGGCACCGCTGGGTACATTGATTAAGTGAATTGAAATTGAAATAAAATAATAAAACTTATTGATTATCCCTATTCCGGTTCATCGATATCTAACATCGACTATCATAATTCCACCAGGTGCTATGATACTGCCACCTCAAAAAACGTTAGTGTAGAGGTCTTCCCAAGATTGTCTTGAACACCGAATGTTAAATATCCTACATGTAATACAATTCAGATATTTAGGTGTCGAAGACAATCTTGGAAAGGCCTCTATAGCAACGTTTGGCGGTATAATGACACCTGGTGGAATTATGCGAATGTATGTTACATACACTTACATTATGTTACTGTGGTAATATTTATTTTCTCCTTTGTTAATTCCGACTGCCATGAGCGTGGTGATCTATTCTTTTATGTTATGTTATTTGAGCAGAAGACGCACATAAGCAAATGTAGTTCTTGTCTGATACTCAATAAATGAGTGTGAATAAAATAGAAATAAAACATCTGCATACGGAGATGGGGCATCCCATCTGTGATGTTTATATCATTGTCTTACCGAGCACTAAATCAATACGCTAAAGGACGCTAGCTTCTTTATGTCTTTGATGTTGCCAGAAGGAATCGCTGGTATATCGTGCATGGCGTCACAGATATAGATGCCGATTTCTGACGTCATGTTTGTGCTCTCCTGTTGAATCATTTTCTCGGCGCCTTGCAGAAAGCGGAGACGTCTTGAAACGTTTGTAAACATGTCTTAAGAAAAATATTTGAATCAATGTGCTCTGTTGTAAAGACCCAGCCCACATTTCAAGTATATATGTCATGTAACCATCATCACTTACCACGACGCCAGAAAGAAACATCAGTGGTACCACCAGGCAACAAACAGCCTGACGCAATACCGTACAGTGCCGATACGATGGGATTTGTTTTATGTAAAATAAGGGTGGGCATATTCTATTGTTGATTTCTCTGTTGTAATAGCCCCACCAATATTTCACAATTATAAACACCATCACCAGCCTAGGACGAAATATCAGCGGTGCAAGCAAGCAACAACCTGACGCAATACCACCGTACAGTGCCGATACGATAGGGTTTGTTGTATGTAAAATAAGGGTGTGCTATATTCCATTGTTGAGTGCTCTGTTGTAAAGACCCTGCCAATTTTTTACACTTATACCCACCATCACCAACCTACCGGCGAACGAACGGCATACCAATACAGCAAGCAACAACTGCAATATCATTCTACAGTTGTCAGAAGGTTTGTTGTTTGTATAACAAGATTGGACTATTTGTTTTGCTCCATAATATCTCTTTGTGTAACTAGGGGCACCTGAAAAACGGATCAAGGACCTGAATGTGATCAACTGGTAAAATGGGACAAATTAGATTACATTGAATAGCTCAATTTGGTTCCTAAGGCTGTTCCGTGACTGTAGAATCTTATAGAATTCAGGCTTCCAACAAATTGGAGGCTGTCATCGCGACTTCCGTTCTGCCAGTTTTCCCGATACCACTGCGGCAAATCCGCAGCGCCAGAGGATTCAGGACCTCCTCATCAGCATACCACCAAGAATTCAGAAGAAAGGAAGACACGGAAAGCTTTACCTTGGTTCTGTTCGTGTCCCGAGGTCGGTACAGACTAGGATTGCCTGGTCCTGGTGGCTCTACTGCTCCCCATCCGCCCTGAGGTGTCCGAATGTGCAGGTCCGAGCTGAGGCGGCGCCGCGAGCCGTGGTCTGGATGGTGCCGGAGTCGCGCCTGTACCCGAGCAGAGCCTCTCCTGTGGTGGTGCACTGGCAGCAACGGGGGGACCAAGCTGGTGGAGGAGGCTACACATGGGGGCGATGGATATCTTCATAACAAATATTATATGTTCCCACATCCACACACAGTCATGTGAGATTACAAAGAAGCGAAGGGAGAAGCTACCAATGCCTAGTCTGACACTCTGTACGCTATGTATGTTTAGCTCACCTATTGTTGTAAACATACCTTTCTGTGTTCATGTACATGCAATATTGTATAACTGGTGAGTAAATAAGCTTGATAATCCGGCTTTCGGGTCACAAATTGGCTGTTAGAGAGACGAAAATAAACCATTCAACCCATTACCACATGTTGCATGTTATAGTTTGTTCGACAAATGAGTTTTACAACACCAACACACAGTCATTTGTCTGCATGATTTGATCTTTACAAAATCCCAAAAGCTCCCTAAATGTTTTGTCTCTTCACTAGCTTAAAGATGGGACCTTTACACAAGCATTGCAACGTGGTTAAAGATAGGTTTTCATTAAGGACGTACGTTGAGATTATCAGTTGCATCATAGATTGTTCCACCTTTCCATTCTAATGAAGGGATGAGGAGACAAAACAGTTGTTGATTTGATATTTATTTATTTATTTATTAGGATTCTCCATATTCGATGACGATATATGGAGGGTATGGCGAAACAGGTGACAATGGACACCTTTTCAAAGCATGTTCGCACATGTCACGGCGGGGTTATACCGCCCCTTACGGGGTGACATACCCTTTCGTGTGGCTGATACGGTATGGAGGTTCGCCAGGCCTCCAGCCGGGTGATTTGAAGTGAATCACCAACTCCCGACAGAAGGGTTTGCTCCATCTCACACCGCACCATCGCACGTGTGGGGGTTCTTTAACGTGCATAGGGTGTGACTCTCCCCATACACGGGTGCCCCATTTAACGTCCTATCCGAGGGACGGCCTTGATAGATGAATGTTTGCCAAGTTACAAGCTATCAGTATCACGCTTCTGATCTCAATTGCACGGTGGTATTGCCATTATAATTTTGCAAATTATGATTACTAAATATGTGCAAAAACAAAGCAGAGTCCACCTGAAGAATGCAACTTGATAGGATTGTAAATGCTCAGACTTTTAAGATATCATCCACTACCTTTTGTCAGGGGCTGGACATGTTCGAACGTTCACAACTCTATTCAGATGTTTACTGCTGCTTGAGCAGCTTTTATATTTCATATCTTACTACGAGGGTGTAAAACCTTCATCAACGCACTATAAAGTTGTGCATCAACAAATGATCCATATTTTCAAGATTTTTGATCAGTATACCCCAAACCCCCATGATGCCCCTTCTGCACACGTTACTCAAAGACCTTTTTCGCGTCATTTCTGGGCCCCGGATCAATAAGCGACCATCACGCTAACAAGTTAAGCACAGACCGCGGACGTTTTTGTTAAATGAAAACCCATTTTTCATCGACTTGTTCGCGGACCCGGAACCTCCTCCAGCCCCGTACAGGCCGCACAGGAAGCACAGGTTGTTGCGCCCGGCTCTCCGAGAGACGGACGAACATGATTGCTGACAAGGCCAATTTGCTGGCACAATAAAGCCCGGCAGTTTGCGCTGATGGAACAAATTTGCTACGTCAGCGCTCACTGCCGGGATTCCCGCCCGCTCCGGGGCTATTTTTGCATTAGTGACGTGACTGGTGGATTCTGGGAAGATGACGTATGACGCCATACAGTTTTCCCTAACCGTCACTTGGCAGGCTGTCAATCACGATTCAAACATACCGTAAAATCGAAAGTTTTCGCGGTGGTTTTATAATCATTTCGGCGTTTTTTGCGGTAACCACTGCGAATATTAACTCATGTACAGTAAACCTTGCATAGTAGTAAACGCAAATTCAGGACCAGTACAAACAATCCATGGAATCTCTGGAAACATTCCCCCCCATATGAAAGCATATTGTCACCTTCGCAAAGATGATTCCGTTTTTAGCAGCGTTTTTGTATGTATCAACTCTTATATTTCCATCGCCATGAGAAAAAAATCTATGAATTCAAATTGTGTTTTTTTTAAGAGATTACCAATGCAACACCAGTGATTCCGGGGTGTATACATTCCAGATATTTTAGTGTTCAAGACAATCTTAAGAAGGCCTCCATAAGAACGTTTTCTGATGTGGCGGTATTATGGCACCCGGTGGAGTTATGAGAGTTGAGCATCGTAACGCAAATTGATGGGTTGTCATGATATTTGGTGTGTAAATAGGTCCTGTCACATCAAAGACACGATTGAGCCACCTGGTGGGTTTCCTTGGTACTGCAGCAAAACGTCCGTTTTTTTTTCTATCTCGTGATTAAATTATTGTCACGTTTTTCTAGTGCCATTGTGCTCGGGAAGAAGTGACAAAATTTTAGGTTTTCTAGATGCATTATTTGGCGCTGTACAAAATTTTATCAACAGACGGTTTTTGGAATTACATTATTTCTAGTGCATACACAAGATGACGTGTGGTGAGATGCATACATAAACTTATATTGCCTTAAGAAATAAATGTTTCCAATTCGTCCCCCGCAGTTCGGAGGGATTACCTTAATACTTCATGTTCAATAATGCATACAGGATATTACTCCACTCTACATCATTCAGGACAAAGTCATTTCATCGTGGATTGTTCACGATATGATGATAAATGAACAAAGCTGATCATTTTTCTTTCTGTTTATTCACAATTATGAGATACATGCCATCCTACAGATAGATTAAATTACTTTCTAGGAACATATGAATGAATGAACTTTATTGCATGACAATTGTACATGGTACAATGTATGGTATCGACTATTACACATAGTACAAAATAGGTGTATAGAATTAGACTTAACATCCTAATTAACATAATAAGAAGGGATAACACAAGTCTTTGATATAGTGTTACAATCGAGTTGGGCTAATCATGAGTTTCATTATTCTTTCTAATAGCCAAGCAATCTTTGATATACGAGGGGCGGTCAATAAGTAATGCCCCTGACCCACTTCCAGTCGTCTGATCTAGATGAAATTTTGTATATGTAATGATTCATATCTTTATAGGGTATGTTGCAAAAAACAGCTCTGAACTAATTGTGGTTTCTGATTTACTGGTGTTTGAACTGAGTCAGGTGCGAAATGGACCAGGTGTGAAATGGAACCAGTTGAGTGTCGCGCAGTGATCCGGTTTTTGTATTTGAAAGGACGCACACCAAAGAAGACTTTTGATGAAATGAAAGAAACTTATGGTGATGATGCCCCATCATATGACCTTGTAAAACGCTGGCATCCTGAATTCAAACATGGCTGGAAGTCTGTGGAAACAGCTCCCAGACCTGGTCGTCCCTCTTCTGCCATTGATGAGGCATCTGTTGGAGGACCAACCTGGGGTGTCCTACAAAAACGGTGTCCAGAGCTGCATCAAACGATGGGAGAAATGCATAACTCTGGGTGGTTTCTATGAAGAGAAAGACTAATAACTGTGCCAAGTTTCATTAATCTCCTGCTGTGGAAAATGGGTCAGGGGCATTACTTATTGACTGCCCCTCGTATTTGCCTCTCTTTGCATTATGGGAGTCGTGGCATCTGAAAAGATGGCATGGGGAACTCGACCCACACATGTCTGATCACAATTCACACCACATTATTCTCGCCACTTACCTTCTAATTTAGAAAAAAATCTGTCTGTAGCATCGAGTCTTTTGAAATCTACTGTACTGGATTCGAGAAATGTGAATTGCTCATTACGCAAAATAGTGTATCTAGAACATTACATATAACACATACTGTGTGCAAATTGGTACAAACGTGTATGTCAAAGCATTTCTAGCCCACGGAACCAATGCAATTGCATATTAAAAAATAATCAATAACTTAAACTCGGCATGTTGATTTATTCATATAAATGTTACTTGTATGTAACTATTTAATTCATTGTATCTTATTATTTGTTTGTAACGTTAGTTCACCTTTATTCGCGGGGTAACCTATATCCATTGTTTTTAAAAACTCTAACGATGTCAAATTAGCTGACGATGGTTTTAAACTGCATCATTTGACAATTTGAAACCACCGTCCGTCGACTTGATATTCCGAAGTACTCTGCTCTTAACCCTATCCAGACTGGGCTTTTTGGGTATTCCCTTGCCTGGGGGACTCATCTGCCGCCCCCCCCCCCTTCGGAATTTGAAAACGGTTTATCCCGTGGATACGGGTGAACTAGCGTTATGTATAGATGTAGGAGACCTTGCGAAAGTCACAATCCATTTGTTGTGTCATTGTCATCATCCTGTCTGTAAAAGGGTATCCTTTTTATGCGTGTCTCCTCTGATCATTCACACTAACTCCCCGTGTCCTTTCGGGATTGTTTTCTTCACGTGAATTTACGGCCAGCAGGAGGGATGCTGTTACTCATCGCTGTAGTGCTGCTTGCCAGTGCGGCTTGACTGAATGAATGGTTTATTATTTCCTGTAAAACCTTGCAGTCTTGCAACTGAAATACGTTTTACTTACAACGAGGTAAAGGTTACAGATATAAACAAAGTTCAATTTCGCATGACACTTAAAGCATTCGTTTACCATAAAATAAAGAACACAGTTGTCAAAGTTGCATTTGATTTGAGTGGCCGATTGCGTTTACTTTATTGCGATATTGTTTATTGAGATTGTCAGACTCCTGAGTCGCCCGATTCATTTTTTATACATACAGAGAAAACTATTCAACCAATAATGTATAAAACATTCCCTATTCGTTCAAATCGAAGATAAACGGTTTGTTGACTGCGTGATTTGTGTATAATTTTGGGTAACATTTCCACCAGAGACAGCCATCACTGAGCGACCGTGCAGCGGCCGGAATTGGTTTTATGTCCTTGGTCTCAAGGCCTCTGAGGAAGGTGAAAACAAGGCTGTGAATGAGCAAATAGAGTTTCTTTATTCGTGTATCGTATTCTTATTATGATATGAAGAGGCACATCCAGTTTTGATCGCTGCACAGTCGCTTGGGAATCGCCGTTCTGTGGAAGAGGAACTTTATTTATTTATTTAAACGCGCAGTGTGTCACAATTCTCTGAAGTTCGCTACAGCGGTGGCATTTTCTCCGCATAGAATCTAATCATCGTCATCGCTCGCTGTTGCTTTATGCAGACTCAATTGATGGCTGTAAAACCGGTTTCAGAAACGCTACTATAAATCTTGAAATGGTCTTGGTGGTTCCATTTTATTCTCGCTTCTTGACGCCGCGAATATGCGTTTCCAATTGTATGACTGCTGTACGACAGAATTGTTTCAACAATGATTGATCATCTCAATGATTTATACAAAAAACGCAACATACATGTAAGCATCATTTCCGGCTTCTTCCGCCTTTTATACACGCGAAAATAAATTCACGAAACTGAAAAAGGACAGGGTAATCAGCAGGAGACAGAAGAAGCACATAGATGTGATTATACATGTACCTGTGGTTAGTTTGAAAACCATCCCGTCTTCTTTAATACATTCAGAAGTCATTTCGCATTCAGGTTTCTTCGAGGTTCACACGCGTTCTCATCTCATCCATCTCTTAATCTCATCATTTGACCGTTGGGGCACCACAGAAGATGTGGTAACCAGATTTTTCCAGTTTTCTCCGGTTTTCTGTTTTGTTATTGCCATTCCATTCCAGTCTCTCACATCATTCTCCCATCTTCTCCGTTGCCTCCCCATCTGTCTTTCTCCCTGGAAGGTTCCTTGCATGTTAAAGCTGTGTTGAGGGATGGGAATAAAAGAAAAGTGCAGTTTTATTTCTATCGCTTTCGCGCCGGAATCACTGTTTAGTGTAAGTATCAATAAAAATGTACATCCTTCCACCGACCGCTTGATGTGATAAAGAAGTGCTCTTAAAATGATTTACGTCCATTTACAGCATGTCGCCATTTGATATGCAAGATAAGACTTACTCAATCCGGTGCAATGGCCGAGTTGGTAGAATGTTCGCCTTGCATTCGGTAGGTCGTGAGGTCGATCCCCGGCCGAGTCATACCAAAGACTTTTTTACAAATGGTACATGCTGCTTTCTCTGCTTAGCACTCAGCATTCGGGAAAGAGTATGGGAGTTGAACACACACCACTACCAGTGGACTAGCCCCCTGCTGTAGTTATTGCGTTGTGCGGCCCAGGGCTAAGGAAACAGAGATCAGGCGCGGGAAGGGTTTAACTTTAACTTAACTTACTCAAGCAGCTGGGTAAGAGCTAAATAAAAGCTTGCAGGATGCAGAGCACAGTGGAGAAAGATGAAGAAAGACTGAATGCAGCTACAGGACTTTTCAAAGACTATAGATGCAGAACCCAGTGACTGATGATGATGATGATGAAGCAGCTGGATATGATTTTGGAAACGGTCAGACGTTTCGGGTAACACCCACTTTGTCTTTCGTCAGGGACCTCATGACTTGACTTAATGCCACTGATATTACTCGAATCCAGAACAGCAGATTTCAAAAGATTCGATGCTACAGACAGATTTGTATATATCTTTAGATGCCACAACTTCCATAATGCACAGATAGGTAAACATGTCAAAGACTGCTTTGCTATTAGAAAGAATATCGAAACTAATGACTAGCCCAACTCAATTGTAACGCTATATTCAAGACTTGTATAAGCCCTTATTGGTATGTTAATTAGGATGTTAAGTCTTATTCTATACATCTATTTTGTACTTTGTGTAATAGCCGTTGCCATACATTGTACCATGTACAAATGTCATGCAATAAAGTTCTTCTAATATAGTTCCTAACATTAGACCACAGCAAATGAATTTTATGGATGACATCAACTGCAGACTCCGAATCTTGTTTTCACCATTTCTTTTTCGCACGCTGGTATCAGTTTTGGGGTTCCCAGAGGATGTCATCCATATAATCAAATCATAATGGCTTAAGTTGTAATAAGACTTTAGAGTTGTTGGTATTAACGGCACAGGTTCATTGGAGAAAGATTGATTTAAGGGGCTAGGCTGTAAAACCTAAATCCATTCCCAGCGAAACGACCCTCTACTGTGCTACAGCAGCACGCCTGTGCCATCCGATAGGCTGCAACCATTCATAAACTGTCTTCTGCACAGGAATGATGCCTGTCCTTGGTGCTGAACGCCGTCCACTCACTGGAACACACATTTTTTGGCATCACAATAGAATTTTTGAATGTTTTGGCTTATGAAAATACAAACTTGTATAGACTATCTCCATTGTTAGATGTCTTCTGTACAGGATTGATGCCTGTCCTTGGTGCTGAACGCCGTCCACTCACTGGGACACATTTTCTCGGGGCGTTGCAATAGAATTTAACTGTCCTATTATGGTTTGGCTTATAAAAGCACACACTTTCTCCATTTGTCAGATGTCTTCTATACAGACATGAAAGCCTGTCCTTGGTGCTGAACGCCGTCCACTCACTGGAACACACATTATTGTTGCTGTGTCACTTTCGCCAAAGGCAGAAACTTGCTACACTAACAAACCTTTTTCATTACCTCAAACAACGATCTTGTTGTTTCCTGGGTGTCGTGCCAAGCGTCGAATGAACAGACTACTCCTGTAGCACTATAAGTACTTACCATACACGTGTGAATCACGCCCTGTGTGCGTGATCCCACACCTGTGGTACACCTGCGTTACTGCAGAAACTCAATTATTTGCTAATTCGTCACGGTAACGAAGTTAGTTCCTCAAATGCAAATAATTATAATATTTTTTGCCTTGCCGCCGCAGGCGGCATGGCCTTGTGGCCACTATTTTCTTGGTTGGTTCAATGGTTCCATGGTTCAATGGTTCAAGCAATGTTAACCCAGCCCTTCCAAAGGCCCTTCCAAAGGCCCTTCCCAGTTCTCTTTCTCGAGGACAAACTTACGGCTTAGGCGACTAACAGTACATACCCGTCAATCTTTATACCTCCCTTTTACGCATTTGATAACAGTTCTGGTCGGTACTGAAAGCCTCTTAACATCTGGTTACATCGAATGAATGAAGCGTTCGTATGGTAATATTTCAAATCCATTGAAGTAAATATATAATCAAGTGAATTATCTCGCATAATAATTTGCATTACCTATTCATAAAGATGAAATAAATGCCTAATTAGACCAATGCATTGCATGTGAATATATAAGTAGGCAATGACGTCATCGAAACGTCTCAAGAACGTTTGACTAGGTATTTCAACGCTACCACGAAAACCCTCTGCCGTACGCTGTTTTCCCCGACGATCGCCCCGATTTGGCCGGGCGGCGGCGCCGCGCGATCCAAACGCGCCAAATTTTGGGCCGCGTGCCCCTCAGAAACGGAGGATATGTGACTGAAGCGGCACAAATAGAACCTTTTTTGACGCTATGGATGAAGAATTTCAAGGTAAAATACTTGATACAATTTGTAGTGTTTGGGGGAGGGGGGCATGTTGAAGAAAATGTGCTTTTGAACAATTTTTTCTCAAGTCAATCCCAGCAATATAATTTCTATGCAGTGTTTCTTTATCCATGTTTTAGTCATGAAACTTACATGTATGTAAAATGTTTCTTAGTAATTTTTTCTTATTAGTTTATTGCTTTCTTTAGCATATTTTACATATGGATCATTGATTGGCCTGTTGTGTACTACTAGTATTTCTTTTCACTTGTTGAACTTGAGGCACCATGGTAACTTGAGGTACCTACAGGGTATGCCCAATTTTTAAGAAAATCTCAATTGTATTTTCAATATCATCGTTACTGTTGGTGTGAATCATCCCTTGCCTCGTTCCAAGACTAAAATACCATTTTGTATTTTTTTCACTTGTTGAACTTGAGGCACCGTGCCCCCTGATATGGGTCAGCCGGGTAACCTATGCCCAAATTTTTCAAAACACTAATGGCATTTTTGTTAACGTGAAAAATTTGTGCAACCAGAATGTGTATTCTTTGTCAGATTGTGCCAAGGGTTTTTCTGGTGTAGCAGAAATCATAAATATGTACTTACCTGCAATATTATACTATAATAAGTTAATCTATTCCTTGCCCCAACTTGCCTTTCTTTCTTTATTGAATTCTTCATTTCATTATTGGATCATTCTGAATCTTTCGTCACAAGAAAGAAAGAAGTCATAAGAAAGATGATGATGTAGATGAACATCAGACGTGGTACTGGAGTAGGTCGTCATCCCCTCAGATGGAAGAACATTATCACCATGATGGTAGACATGTTAATCATGAAACTCAAATAATTTTGTTTTTCAGGTGGAGTGTAGATTGCACCAAGTACCAGATGTAGCTGATATAAGACTGGAGAGCGGAGCGGAGATATTGAATGGTAGAGGTCAAACATAATGTTGACAAGTTGTGCAGCCAGTGCTATTAGCATTAAGTTTGTTAAAGAATACTGTTGCTACCAGTAACCACAGAAAATGATGAGTAAGCCTGTTGTTTTTGTAAAAAGTAGTTTACATTGCATTATACTATTTATAGTATTGATTAAATAAGGAGAAGTTCATGTACCTGCAAGTACATCAAAGAAATATGTGTCGATTGTATGTATCCTGAAGACTGAGCCTTTGACCTTGAAAAATGTTGAACTTGTCCTAATAAATTTAGTGTTTACACAATGTCTACCTATTGATATTTTATCTCTTATTAGTACAAACATCTGTCTTCTATATTTTATTACAAATGTATCTAAGTGTAAAGTTGTACTGTTGATACAGTGTAACATCATGGCTCAACATGAAAATAATGCGACATATTCACACACTTACCTTTCACCTTGACCAAGTTGACCTTGTTATAAGGCAATTAATATTGCTGATATTCTATAGATGTGACATTGTTGGTAATATAAGATACCATAATGTTGTGTACATTGCAAAAGTATATGAAGTATGATATTTAATCTTCTACAATGCGACTCAACTGGTGCAAAAAACACCATTGACTGTAACCCAAAATGTGAACTTTTAAACCCAAATTTACTTATTTCTTAAAGAATAAGGTAAGATGACAATTATTGTGTGAAAGGACACCAGTGGGTGCTGCATACATTGACCCTGTGTAAAAGCATAATAAAATGCCATGAATGTTCAGAACTCTGTGGAGTGATTCTATGTAGTACATATTACGGGGAAATAAGATAAAACATGCTTTGCAGCCTTTACTTACCTTTTCATCACCCCTCAAAAAAGGTATTTTTTTGATTTTCATCGTTTATCGCGCAGCCGGCCATATCTGAGGGTAGGTTTTGGCAACTTTGTGGAGCCATATCTCAGCAACCGTTCAAGCCATTCGCTTCATCTAAAAAGCATTTTACTCCTCTTGGTTAGCTCTTTCAGAAACAGTAAAAACAGTCATTGTATTGTGTTTTTGCCAAGGCACAGCATTTTGCCTTGCCGGGCTTGAAGTGCTGACCTACTTTTTCCTGACGATATCCCTAACACGCGGCAAGGCACAACTTTTTTAAAAAGATTTCTTGTTTAGCTTATGTCTGTCTCATTGTTTCAAACGTTTAGGTTATATTGCTTGTATTTGCAGACAGTCAGAAATGCACTTAATATGATTGGTTTTGTTTCAGTTGCAATGCTGGGATTTCCATGAAATTATCTTGTATCTTGCAAGAGGATAACACACTAGTACTGTGAGAGACAAGGCAGAGTACTGTGACTCCCAATGAGGAACCCTCCCTGCAGTACTGTGTACCTGAATGTAAATATAACATCAGGTACAGGTATAGAGATTTAGGTACTCTTCCCTTGACCAAGTATAAATGTATGGATCCATATGATATAAACAGGACCGGAATATAAAAAGAGAACAATACACTTGTACTGTATACCTGAATGTAACATATGGACATTCAAATAGAGGTCCAGACCTGTAGTCTGTACCTGTACCTGAACTGTTTGAAAAAGTAGCTGGTAGTCTTCAATGATGATAGAAGCATGAATACTATGCACTATTATAAACAGAATGTTCATTAAGGCTTCAGATATCTTATGTAGAGAAGGATGTTTTTCTCAAATGGTGCTGATTTACATACCCACACAATGTTTTTATCTTGTTACGGTGCTGTTTCATCAGTGGTATAAGTAGAATAAGAATAAATGCTTTTAGTAGCAAAAGTAGTCAACAATTTATGTACTTCACTGCAACTGCTGAATCACCATGATAACTGGCATCACAATGTGAATAAGATGGCAACCACAGACCGACAATTCGATTTGTTTGACCCTTGATTATATCATAGGAATATGATATGACATAAAAGCACGGACAACAGAAAAAAAATTGTTCTTCCTGAAATTTGTTGTCAAATATCTGGTTGCAGCCACAGTGAAAGGGGGACGTTATCAGAACAGGTATAACTAACAAAAGGACCACTGTACAGTCTACAGTACATAATATCTTCTGCTGCTATCTTTTCAACAGTAGTAACACATCAGCCATGAATTCCTAACACCGCAGCCGTGCCACCTAGCTGCAGTGTGGAATACTGCAGCAGTAACAGCTAGCTGCAGTGCCAAGTAGAACCAGTCAGTATTGCCCTGAGGTTGGTGACAGACTGACTGACATGAACATGTAAGGGGGATATATAATCTCAGTCATATTTGTGACTAACACTGTAGAAGTGCCACCTAGCTGCAGTAGCAAGTAGAACCAGTCAGTATTTCCCAGAGGAAGGTGACAGACTGTGACTGATATATTAGCGATATTTTGAATCTTGGTTGTGTACAAACGACTTGTTTATCCAGTAACACATCAGTCATCAAACACAATCTTCTTGCCCTGGAAGGCGGCGATCTGTCCGTTTGGCACAAGTCAACAATGGGGACTACAACATCATTAAATCTAATGTAGTAGCCTGGTATCCAGCTGTACTGCAGTATAGCAATATTTTACTTTTTGATAATGGTAAGTTGGTAGGTAACACGTCAGTCGTCAAACACAATCTTCTTGCCCTGGAAGGCGGCGATCTGTCTGGCCTTTTCCTTCTGCTTCCGTTTCCGTTTCAAGTCAACAATGGGGACTACACCATCATCACATCTAATGTAGTAGCCTGTTATTAAGCTGTACTATAGTATAGCAATATTTCACTTTTTGATAATGGTAAGTTGGTAACACATCAGTCGTCAAACACGATCTTCTTGCCCTGGAAGGCGGCGATCTGCCCTGCTTGTTCCTTCTGCTTCCGCTTGGCTGCCCAGGACGGGTGGAGGTGTGCTGGGGAGTCTGACGAGGATGGCTTCATCGCTCTTCCTGCACCTGTGGGGATGACAAGTCAACAATGTGTCATCATCATCATCACAATGTAGTAGCCTGGTAAGCTGTCATACTATAGCTCCGAGTCTCTTCTGTCCTCTCTGCAAAAACTTGCAAGTAATTGAGGACAGAAAAGACTACCTGCACCTGTATGGGCAGCACAAGTCAACAATGGGGACTGCATCATCATCACATAATAAAATGAACAACACATACTTACAGACTATACAAGAATTAGCATCTCTATTCCCAGTACAAAAGTGCCCAAACTGTTCTTGCACTGCATATAACTAACATAAATGACACAATTTCTCAGAGGATAAACAAAGAAGCTTTGATACCTTGTGCTCTGGTATGCTGCTGAGGCTTGCCCCTGGCTGCAAACTTCTGTGAGCTCCCTCTGTAAAAACAATGTTCTTTAGTTATATAGTGGACAACAAACAAACATAGAACAAAATGTACCCAAAGGCATGAATAGATACATGATTGAACCCAGTGATATAGTATGAATAATCAGTTATTTTTTTCTAGAAAAACAAAAAGTGTACTTCTGTGAACTAATGCAGCATTCTTCAATTATAGAAAACAAACACAAAACATACCCAACGATACACAAGAAATAGTCATCATGAAACCAATAACCAATTTCCAATGGGTACCATTCCTAAGTCAGCTTACAGATGTGCCCTATGTGGCAGAGACTGTCATTCTCATATAGGGTAGAACTGTTTAGCCATAGCCAACGCTGTAGGGCTGATAGTTATTAGGATTTTGTCATGGTCATTACTGATCGAACAAGACCACATATACAACCATTTTTTGCCGGGGCGCCGAAGGCGCCCGGCTTTGTCCCCGGTTTAATGGTTCGTCCTTGGATGGGTCTGCTATGGTCGCAAAATGTACCGTGCGTTTTTACGACAATTCTCAGCCCTTCTCAGCCCTTCAAATAAACGCAATGTACCGTGCGTTTTTACGACAATTCTCAGCCCTTCTTAGCCCTTCAAATAAACGTTGTAAGAATACTGTTTATCCATGACCTCTACTCGTACAGAAAACATTGCAGCGCTCATTAGCAAAGTCTAGGAAAGGAAAATGTTTCTTGATTTGCAGTAAAACACTGGTCATGTAACATTTGAGGAGTTGTCGTTAAATCGCACGGTTCATTTTGCGATAGCGTTGACGGGTCCGGGTATTTAGCGGAATAACCCGGAATAACCCGGAATAACCCGGAATAACCTTAATAAAGGATGAAAGCTACCGAAATACAGTGTGCTTTGATAAGTTAAGATCGCAGAATGCAATATTTTGGCATAAAATAATGTATATATGGCCATGGGAACAAGAAATATTACGGTTATTCCGGGTTATTCCGGGTCATTTCGGGTTATTCCGGTAAATACCCTCACGGGCGTTGACGGTGCGGAGGAGGTGAGATTTTTATCGTACAGAAATTGGTACAGTTTGTAAAGTTATCTTTCTGGAATTCGGATGTATTAAAATATAACATTACATTCTAAGGCGTAGTGTCATGTGAGTAAAATGAGCACGACATTTGACGAAAGATTTTGTGGAGGGTATACAGTCAAGTTTATTGTGCAACGATTGGAACAGTTTACGTGCGGGTGGGAGGGGGGCGTGCGTCTATATATGCAGCTGCAGGAGGTCCTGCAGGACATTTTCGATCGTAAGAGTAACGTACAATTTGAAAAGATAGTGATCATGAATTCGGACACATTGAAACATATTTCCAAGGAACGGTATATAGTTTTTTTAGTAAAACCAGTGTGTGGGGATTGACGAGAATTTAGATAGTTTAATGGTGCACTGTGCTTGAGCCGATGCGAGGCATTATGCAGGGCATTTTTGATTGTAAAAATATCGTACAAGTTGAAAAGATGGATCGGATTCTAATACATTAAAACATACATTTCCAAAGAATAGTAGAAAACAACGGATTGTAGCTAACTGTTAAACAATCAGCAAAGCAGTTGGCAAGATGTCACACCTGAACTTTTGTAGATTTTTGCTTTTTGTTGGTACTAGTAAGATGTTATGTGATCAAGACAATATTTTCTTTCTGTTTCAGTGACGCCTTAGACTGTTCTCTGCTATATATACAAGTGACACAGTAATATACAGAAACTTACAGCTAGCAAAAGTCTGTACTCAATAAGATTTTACACAGTACACATTTATACTTCTTCTGCTGAAATCTACGCATTACATTTTGCATCCAACCAAAGAGGTTTGAAAGAGAGTCCTTGATCCAACCAAATTAGACCTTGAGACCTATTAACAGATCATTGATCACTGTGCATTTTGCACATACCAGACTCAATCGTGCCACTGAGCACTGCATTTTGCACACACCAGACCAATTGTGCCACTGAGCACTGTGCATTTTGCACACACCAGACCTATCGTGCCATTGAGCACTGTGCATTTTGCACACACCAGACCTATCGTGCCATTGAGCACTGTGCATTTTGCACACACCAGACCAATCGTGCCATTGAGCACTGTGCATTTTGCACACACCAGACCAATCGTGCCATTGAGCACTGTGCATTTTGCACACACCAGACTCAATCGTGCCACTGAGCACTGTGCATTGTGCAAATAAAGTCAAGCAAAGAACACATATATTGTGAACAATGTGTGAATCTATTTTATCGGGAAAATACCACCAAGGTGACATCATTTTCAGTGGAGATAATAGAGGCAAACAATGCACTGCAAATGCTTTAATGGCAGTTGTTAACCACAGTACTTGCAGACAAGCAATTACCTGGACAAGTACAGACCTTGATGGTGTACTTTTTCAAGGAGATGCACTATACACCTACATAAAACCATCACTAAGATCTGGTGTGGAGTTCCTCTCCGTTGATGATATTCCAGACTATTTGCAACTTTACAACAATACTGTACGTGTATCAATAAAAGAGTCTTACACTGGAGACATATTTGCCACAGAAGCAGTCTATCCTTATTACACCTTAAAGAAAGCCCTAGAAGCAGCATTTGCTGAATCCAACACTTGTCTTTTCATAACAGCACATGGAATAACTGGTTCAACAGTAGCATTGTTGCACGCTGATAACAAGTATTTTGTTTATGACTCACATGCCAGAAGTCCCATAACAGCATTGCCAGATAGCCATGGCACTTCTACTTTAAGCATGCACAGTTCAAACAGCAATCTAGTTTCATTCTTGCAACAACTTAACTGGAACACAACATGCAATTTTGAGGTTGTCCCAGTACAAGCAGAAAATGTTTTCTTATCAGTTGAACCTACTGGTATACACATTATCAATCTGACTAGCAATGTTTCTTCTATGATTGAGTCAGAAAACTGCTTTCAAGTTCAACAACAACACACATACACCTTGGTTAAACCAGAGTTTGTATCTACGAAAGAGAACCTACAACAACCAAACACAGCATTTCCATTTGCACCACATTGTAACCAAAGTACTGGGAAAAACATTGTGCCATGCACCACAAGCAAACATCCAAGTGCTATGCCAGAGAACAGGAATGAAGGCCTCTTGAATCAATTAGTAATGTCACCAAATGCAGCATCAAATTTAAATGATAAAAAAGTGCAAGGTCTTGCAATCCAAAGCGCAATATGCAAGGACAAACAAGAAAAACAAACCTATCAACAGAAGACAGAGAGTCTTGCAGAACAAAGAACATCATACAAAGCAAAGAAAGCAAATGAGACCTGTGAGCAAAAAGCAGCACAGCAAAGAGCATCATATAAAGCGAACAAAGGTTTCCAGCCAACTTCCCATAGATTTTAGATATAAACTTCTAGTTTAATAATGATGCACATTTTACTGGAACACAACATGAAATTTTGAGGTAGTCCTTCCAAATGCGCCCCGGCCAGCTTTTTTTAAAAGCTTTCTTGTTCTAGAACATATCATGAAGACAGAAGGTGAGTGGGTGGAGTGACAAAATGAAGGAATGATGTGTAGGAGGGGACAAATCTTACCTTTCCATTGGTCGTTTTCCCGTCCTTTTCTCAAATTTCCCCTTCTTGACATGTTTTCCTCTCCTGCCCCCAGAAAGACTTCCGATGAACAAAGACTCCCCTGGAAGTGCCCTCGCCACCGCCGGTACTCCCAAACCTCCTCCTGACTCGAGCACCACTTTTCCACCTTCCGCGTCTTCCTCTGGGTCTGGGTCCCCTTCTCTAAGGAACATGTCATCTCCTTCAGTCACTGTCGTCTCCTCTTTGTCCTCCTCATCTTCATCTTCCTCAGTATCACAAGCTGCTTTTCTGGGACCCTTCCTCTTCGCAGTCGAAGGTTCAGTTCTTTTTGTCGACAGTTGGTCATTTGTTTCCCTGCTTTCACTAAGATTTACTTGCGATTCAGGTGTGCTTTCTGTCATCGGACTGGGGATTTCTTCCATCTCACTGTCAGCATCCTCCTCCATTTCCTCTTCACTGTCTTGCTCTTCTTCATCTTCTTCACTTTCACTTTCTGTGTTTCTTGTACTCACATCAATCACCAAAGTGCTTGGAGACTCTGTTGATGCCTTCGTCCTGACCGTACTTGGGTGGATTTCACCCTCCTCACCAACAGCACTTACACTGCTCTCACCATGACTACTACTCTGCACAGCTACGACATCAGACATTTGCTCAGTGTTTTCAGCAGTTGAGTCAGTTTGTGTCTGTGTTTTTCCTATGTTTTCTGCTGGTCTGTTTCCTGTTTTCATCTGTTCTGTTTTGTCAGCAGTTTTCTTAGCCTTGTGTCCTGGTTGTTTGTCCTTCAGAGTTTTCTTCATGTGAGAAACCATTTTCTGGTCAGGAATGATGTTGAACTTGGCTGGAAGATTAAGGTTGTAGTTACTTAAAGTTTAGCCTACCCCTGCGTCAGGGACTCTAGCAGCAGTATAATGAAACCATGGATAGTGAGTGTGTTGGATACTGTAAAGGTCAATATATTTGATACTACATACAAGACATCTTATATATTGCCTTTGTCTTTTAGATCATATTCAGAATGTAAAAAGCTTAAGTAATATAAGCTCAATAAATATAGAATACAACACGGTGTATTCCATATCACCCGCAGTACCAGCCCGACCGTGGATCGGATCGCCCGACGGTCGGGGGGTGATCCGACCCGCGGGAGGGCTGAGACCGAGGGTGATGCGGAATACACCGTGTTGTATTTTATTTATGTCATACCCACCTGAGAAAACAAATTTGGTGCCCTTGAACAAAAAGTGTTACAACAGCAATGTTTCATCGTCCGTATCAGGTAGTCGAATTGTCAACCGTACCGTTCTCAGCCGGCTCGAAATGGTTTGATTTACTCGAAGGAAGCCTGTGTGATACAACTTTGGAGCCTGAGTGATACGGAAAGTTATCACACGGTCCGGAACACCAGTTCTTGTCAATATGTGTTTTGTTTATGTCTCAGAGGCCATCAACTTTGACCTACAACACACAATGCATCACACTGTGCATGCGCATCTCAAACTCTGAAGTAGCTTATAGTTATGGGACAGTCCAACTGACCTCTGACCGTATCCAGTTTCCCCTTCAGAGCCTTGTGGCTGATCAGCCTGGCCATGGCTCTGTCCTGGCTGGAGGAGGCTGGCTATGGGGAACAAACATGACATACTTATAATACTTTATCTATAATTCACCCTTACAAACATGGCTCATTTTTCCCCTTCAGAGAGCCTTGTGGCTGATCAGCCTGGCCATGGCTCTGTCCTGACTGGTGGAGGCTGGCTATGGGGAACAAACATGACATACTTATAATCATTCACCCTTACAAACATGGCTCATTTTTCCCCTTCAGAGCCTTGTGGCTGATCAGCCTGGCCATGGCTCTGTCCTGGCTGGAGGAGGCTGGCTGTGGGGGACAAACAGTACATACTTATAATACTTATCTATCATTCACCCTTACAAACATGGCTCATTTTTCCCCTTGAGAGCCTTGTGGCTGATCAGTCTAGCTGGAAGATGCTGGCTGCATGGAAAAAACAAATTACGATTCACAAACTTTTGAAAACTCTACTCTACATCCATGTTGTAAGCACCAAAACGTGTGAATGCCTGCCGACAGGCTTTTAGCCAGGCAGGCGTACGGGCTACAATGTACGGCCTGTTAAAAAAATAACACAAATTGTACGGCCTTACACTAGGGAGCACATCCTCTGACAAGCATGAAATTCTGATTGACCAGGGATGCTACAGGTCACATGTGGCCTGTCTGACAGTAAATTTGCTTCATTCCCCCAAATTTGCACCTCAAAATGTGGGAAATGGTGTTTCAGAGAGTTATGAATTTCAAAATTGAGTGTGGATGTCCGCAGACCCCCTACAATACTCGCGCCTGCAGCGCTCGCCAAGCGGCAAGAAATTTGGACACCCTATGATAAAATCCTAGCTAAAAGCCTGCCTGCCGATATAATCTGTTCATTTTCAAATTGGTCCAAGATCTAGTCCACTGATTTTTTTAGGTCTGTTTTTTTTTCTAAGACTGGTCCAAGAAGGAAAAATGGTTTTGTACCGGTACAGCATAATACAGGTAATTCTAACAATAAAATAAAAATAAAGAAACTTACATTACTCAACACCTTGTGCTCGTCCAAATCTGCAAACAGGCCGGCTTTGGTGACATCATCAGGCTTCAGCCCCTGCAGGGAGAGATAAATAAGGTCATCCAAGTTTCTGGAGTTGGCATCTGATGATGGCTTTGACAATGAAGACAAGAGAGAAATACATCTCAGGGTTCTCAGCAGGATTTTTACAGTTCTACAGGATTTTTACAATTTTTACAGCTGCAGATGCAGCAAATCCACGTAGAAAGTGCGGTAGGCATGAGCATTGTAGGGGGGTTCTGGAGCCATGCTCCCCCTGAAAATCTTTATGACTCTCAGAGATTCTTATTCTGGTGAATAACTGTAAATACTTCTATGTGTTATGTTCATATTTTTACATGTCATCATGTCATATGTCCAGGAAGACTAGCTGAGTGCAAGTTGTAAAATTTGAATGGACTATTTGTAATGGACTAATAAAGCATCCAAGTATCCCCCTGTTCGTGCTGGCTGAAACACAGCAAAAGGGACTAAATCACAGCGTAGGTGCCCCCAACACTTAACTACAGTGGGGAGAACCCTGTATCACACAGGAATCGTCTTGAAACTATTCACGGAAGAAATCATCTAAGATCTGAACTTTTGAGGTGCACAGAACCTGAATTTCTGTCTCCAGAAGAACTTTTATTTTACCTTTATGCCAACTTTCAATTCATTAAAACTAAACACTACTTTTGGACTTACACTCGTAGTTATCGTTTTCAGACTAAGCACACTCCTTCATCATAAGTGATGCATGTGAAATGCCATCCAATTAAGGTACCTTGAGAACAGTAATGTCTTCATGCAGTTTCTCAGCACGGTGCTTGTTTCTCGCCAGCTGGTCTGGTTTTCCTCTGGGGGCAAAGGGGTTTACTTTTATTGAAAATTGTAACCAGGTAATACAGACTCATTCCAGGCAGTCAGATGCTGATGTTGGATGCCATCGGATATAACACGTTACATACATCATACAGTTGAACATTTGGGGGCAGATGGGTTGAGATGTAATGAACATGTACTACACACCATTGAGTAGGATGGATGCAAAACATCACTGCACTGATGACACTCGCTGAGACTAACTTACTCATTCACCCTTATTATCACTAAAGGTTTGGAGTTCGAATCCCGAGCACAACCCAATTTTGAAAGGCACATATTTCCTCAATAATCAATTGACTCGGGTGACAATGTGTCCCTGGCATTGCTCGGTACATCATCACAGATGGGATATGAAGCCATACAGTTGGTCCATTGTTTAAGGAGAGCCATACCTCAAGCATGTGTCAGATCCCACCACACTGTTCTGGAAAGCTCAGTCCTTCCCAGTGTGATTGGATCAAACCTTACAGTCCTGTCTTACCCAGCTTTTACCCAGTTTAGCGTCCATTGTCCAAAACTGTGCTACACCTGAAGGAAGTCTAACGATTATCTGAGACAAAACAAACAAAGAGGCTGCCTCACTTCTTATCCCTGAGTTTGCGGATGTTGCGACAGAGCGTCTGGATCAGCAGCAGGCGAGCTCTCTTCACGTCCCCGCGGAGGAGCACAATCTGAGGGGCATCAGGAGAGGACATCGTGTTTAGTAACTTCATCTTTAACTTTTAAGTACAATAATTTCACACTTCTGAGTATGCATGTGCACTGACAAATTCGGCCATTGTCATAATTTGCATAACAATGGTTAGGCATGCTTTGTTTATGTCTTCATGTGTTTTACAGACATATGCTGGAATCCAAAAAGGCTCAGATGATGTCAGATGAAAAGCCTGTATACAACATCATCATCAACAACAGCTGTATATCTCGTACCAAGGAGTCTTTTTAACCTCCTTGCATGTTACAACTGCAAAATCGGGCTGTTTACACATGGACAATTTCCCTACTCTAGAATCTCTCCAAAGCAACAAATATCTTCCTTGGAGTTAGCTTTTACCTAAGATGTAGTTTTAACGTACAGAATTGTGTACGTCTTAGTCTTTCGTACGTATTTTTCATTGGGGGTATAACAAAATAAAGTAGAAGAGGAGCGAAGATGGACATGACTAGAGCGCCCCCCTCCCACATATGTGGGCCACACATACTACATCACAAATAACATAAGAAATCTCGCACACTTACCTCTTTATTCAGCTCTGTAAAATTAACCATGTTTGGCTCCGATGACATTCAAAAGTGGAGAATCCACAAAATTCGGATACGGAAGAATTTCAGGACATTTCTGAACATGCAACAAACCGCATATGGTCGCACAGCTGACACGCCTGGAAATGGTGATAACATCATAACGATCTAAATGTTTTCTAGCCATATCAAGTATATATGACAAAAATACTGTAATTAATTCAATTGTCATATATGTGTAAAATAAGTTTATTTATAATCTTAGGATAACGTTGTTGTTTGATCCTTTTATGTAGTTTTATGCGCTGCAATGAGATTAGCGTTTTGATGCGCTGTTCCGTGGAGGTCACCGTAGGTCATTAACCGCAATTGACCCCATAAGGATGTGTAAATGATATGGATTTTTTCAACCTCTTTGATATGGGAGTTCGTGTGAATTTTTATGTCAAATTTCGTTTCAGTCAGATTATGTGGCCAAAGACAGAGAGAGTTTTGGTTTGCGACTTACTATCCGAATGCGCCCCAACTGAACTTTCAATCGCCCTTTCTTCACGGGGTTTTGGTTCCAATACGCGCCTTGTATTAAGATAAATGATTCATTCCCTACGAGGGAGGTTCACCTCGTTCTTTGATGTTACGACATCGCCGCAGCTTTCATCGATTGACAAGCCTCATGTGGCATGTGCGCCCCTGGCGGCTATGAATTATAAAACACCTGTAACTGGCTACATAAACGTCACATTTCCAAACCGGGGCCCGGTCGGGCTGTTTGTGAAAACGAAAAATAGAAATGCATACGTAAAAATATACACAGATAATGCCCACGACTTTAACGTTACGTCCTGTCTAGTTTCTAGTTATTTTTCTATATACTTTTCGTTCCCGAAAGCTGCCCGGCCGGGTCCCGGTTACAAGGCATGCATGGTTTACCCAAATTGTTTGAAAGAAAATGCAATGACTAAGTTAATTGCGTTTTTGAGACCAACGAATGCCTGATTCTACCACCACCACTACTACTACTACTACTTAAACTATTATTTCTACCATTTCAACCATTTGACTACCGTATTTTCTCAATAACAAATGCAAAATTAAATTCTTTAATAGAAAATCCTGTTTGAATTCAACAGTAACTACGATTATACACGGCGCATTTTTTGACTTTAAGAATCATAATGTTATGTTGACTAGTCTTTACGCTGCTATTTGTTAAACATGGACATTTGTGGATGCAATGATGGAAAGGGGCGTTAGATGGCGCTTCTACACAGTTCATGTCCACCTGCAAAATGTAATGATGTATAACAACCATCTTCCTCGGTTCTGTCCGTCTCAAGAGACGATTATGTGTGCTGCCTAAGCAATCACATGACAACTATATCGGAATGGTAAAGCTATACTATGAACATGTACAACGTGTGGACATACAACAAACAAACAAACAAACAATTGATCTTATCATGCTAATGATAATGATAATGATAATCTTTATTGCACATTCATTCCCAAGGGATAAATACATAGCAGACCATTCACGGTGTCATGAATATGAGAGAAAATAATAACAACAACGTTAACATTAAATCTAACATAATACTAAACACTCTACAAATCGCATACAAGTATTTTGTCTTTTTTCAAAACACATCAGATAGCGTCATAATTACATACTTCGTCTATCACATAACATAGCATCCATAACATTTGTGTATTACATCAAGTACTCGAAAGTAGCCTGCTTTGATATTGTATTAAAACGTCACCTCTCTTGTCAAGCTGAATTGATTTTAACAGAGCTCGTTTTCATACAATGCACAGTCTAGTAAGAAATGTATGTCATCTTCATGAGTTACAAAATTTAAATAATCTATCTTGTAGAAGAGTACGTCGATGCCTGCCAGATTGTACAAAGTACATCTAAGGGATGATAACTTTACTTGAATGACTCTACGATTTTGAGTTTCCGCTCTTCCCAGCTGTATTCTCCTTCGACGTTTACATTTGACTACCTTTCTGCCGAAGTTGACTTTACTTTATTTTGATCCACATCGGATGTGTTACGCCAAAAAGGAGGTTTTACCGGCTAAACATTAACAGATACACATACCGACTACAGTAGAAGCCACTTAATTGCACGGCCTATATATTGCCAGTGAGTTTCGTGCAATTATCCGGTTAGTTCAATAATGCGAAGTTATCCAGCTGGACCGCACCGGTTTGGGATTTTGGGATTCCGTGCATGCGCAGTTGACAGAAGTGTGCGTTAATCCGTTGTGCAGTTAACTGACTTCTACTATATATAGATACAGAAGCTGGTGTGTTACGCCGAAGGGACGTTATACCGGCTACACAGATACAGATACAGATCTAGAAGTCGGTGTGTTACGCAAATATCACGAGACTGATAGAGATACAGACACAGAATTAACCAGACATTTCAGCTCGCTATTCTTGCTGTTGTCCGAATAAACAACCAATGACGGTCTCCCCGAGGTGACGCTCTCATGACGTCATCGTACGAAGGAGGCGGACCTGGAAAATGGGAAACGGTCAATAAGCTCGTCAATAGTACTCTCCAAGCAGAGGTTAGATTCTGACTGTTTTCTTGACATTTTGAGGCGTTTTTATCGGGCCTTTTATTCTGCACTGTTTTATTGCATGATGTCTCGCGGCCGGAGCCTAACCTCTACTTGGAGAGTACGTCAATAGCCACAGTGAACTAGAGTTTCTGACTGAAATACCAAAGTCTCAATGCTACCGGGTTTGACAGAAGCAGCTCTTGAAAAATCGCAATGACCTTTAAACTTGCTTAATGTAGGATTTGGAGGCAAAACAGAAAATATTCTTCATGTTTTTTTTAAAATATTTACAGACAATTCTAATACATTTGCATAAAAAATTCCATACTTCCCCCAATTAAAACAACGCAATATAGATATTATCCACACCAAATTCCCCTTACTTTTGTAAGGTACGAATAAATACTAGAAACGTTAGAGTGGCGAAAACAAATAAAGTTTTCTACAAGTCTCTGCACAACACATGGTGAACGGCCACACATATTCACTCAACACATATTATGATAATGATAATCATCTTGTGTATTTTGCCAGCCAGTAGGTACCCAAATTATGAGTAATGAGGCTGTTTAACGTGGTCGAGGCACCTCCTCGAGCACGGGACCCCCGTTTGACGTCCCTCTCGGAAGACGATTCATTGTACAATGCAGATGGATGGATTCGATTTACCATGTACGGAAACGACCAGAAAACTCGAGACTTCTTCCTAATCTTACATCGAGTACCTTTAAGCAAAAGTACCGTGGGCAGGGGAGTGGTGCAGGTAAGGGCTGTTCGTCACGGTCACGGTCGCTAGGGAGTCCCCTGCGTTCATGACGCCAACTGCAGGTGTTTGACGCTGAGATGGAGAAACAAGAAATGTATTTTTCTACAAGATAAATTCCCTACTTTTCGATATTTTGATAGCAGAGAATAAATCAGAATCCTTCTGAAATTGGATAAAATATGTAGTATAAGCTTCATGACTGGTAGATCGCACTGGAAGCGGAACTTTGTTAATGCTTCGAACCGATAGATGTCTATATATGTATAAGCTTCATCTGTTTTTATTAGAGGTTGGACCTGTACATACTACCCAACAGTTTTCAGACAACCGACACTGGTGCAATATAACTCATAATAAATTTACACCTGAAGTTATAGTTAAGGGACTCTCCGTTATAGATTCAACTTCTTTCTGTAATGTGTGGTTTCTGTGATGTGTGGGCTGCGTGATGTGTGGGCTGTGTGATGTGTGGGTTGTGTGATGTGTGGGTTGTGTGATGTGTGGGTTGTGTGATGTGTGGGTTGTGTGATGTGTGGGTTCTGTGATGTGTGGGTTGTGTAATGTGTGGGTTCTGTGATGTGTGGGTTGTGTGATGTGTGGGTTGTGTAATGTGTGGGTTCTGTAATGTGTGGGTTCTGTCATGTGTGGGTTCTGTCATGTGTGGGTTGTGTGATGTGTGGGTTCTGTAATGTGTGGGTTCTCTAATGTGTGGTTTCTGTCATGTGTGGGTTCTCAGGTGACGTACCGGATATCTCACCCTCTTCCTGCCCTTGGCCGTGCAGCAGCCGCAGAACGCCATGTGTGGGTTCTGTAATGTGTGGGTTGTGTGATGTGTGGGTTGTGTGATGTGTGGGTTGTGTGATGTGTGGGTTCTGTGATGTGTGGGTTCTCAGGTGACGTACCGGATATCTCACCCTCTTCCTGCCCTTGGCCGTGCAGCAGCCGCAGAACGCCATGAAGAAGGTGGCTCCCGACAGGAGTCCCTGCAGCAGGGCAGAGGCGAACAGGATCCCGTCCACGGCCAGCCGGTTGGGCTGGGGGAGAAGAAGGGAAAAAAATGAAACCACCTGTGTGTTATCCCTTATGCACGATATCCATGCGTGCTTGTGAATTATTTTCAATTTAGGTCACACAAGTTTTCATTCCTAAACTTTATGGCCTCAGTTCAGTCGGTGATAGGCGCACCTCATGAAAACCATCCCACAGGAGTGATGTGAAAACTATTCATTTTGCTTTCGTCGGGTTTCAATTTGACGTCATGCAGGTGCTATCTTGTTTTCATTTTCAGTTGTTGACCCGCCTTTCAACATTGTATTTAGACTCCGAATAAATGCAAGTGGAAAACATGGTGGTAGCAACCACTACTGTACATGTAAATCGATCGGGCTGGGGTAGAAGACGGGAAAATCAAACCGTCTATCATCAGTGTATGCTTGTGCATTGTTTTCAACATAGGCCACTCAAGTTTCCTTTTATTTATCTATTGGTTTGGGTGTTCGGTACGCACAGCCAGGACTGCCCAACTAGCTTTTACAAAGGGCTAGCCCTGGCTAACGTTTATGGCTTGATTACAGCCGGTCATAGGTGCACCTCTTGGAATCCAGCTGCAGGCCACATATAGGATCTAAACTCTTCTTACTTACAGGTTTGACTTATGCCAAAATTATATTGCTGTCGTGGGAATCACTAGGCTGTTCTGTGCTGGAATGGTGGGATTTGACCGTAATGCAGGTGCCATCTTGTTTGCGTCAAAGCTTGTCAAAATTGTCCGCCTTATTTACAACTTTGTATTTAGACACCAAGTAAATGGGGTGCGGGAACCACCGAAGTAGTCACCACTACTGCAAACAGAATGTGATTAGAATAGTTCAAAACGGTTGATAAACAACATATTTCTATACTGTCTTTAAACGAAACGGGTCGCTGTATGTCTTAGAAATGCGTTAAGACAAAACCTTACGTCAGGCTTGTCTATCTCTATAGAACCCTTACGTCAGGCTTGTCTATCTCTATAGAACCCTTACGTCAGGCTTGTCTATCTCTATAGAACCCTTACGTCAGGCTTGTCTATCTCTATAGAACCCTTACGTCAGGCTTGTCTATCTCTATAGAACCCTTACGTCAGGCTTGTCTATCTCTATAGAACCCTTACGTCAGGCTTGTCTATCTCTATAGAACCCTTACGTCAGGCCTGTCTATCTCTATAGAACCCTTACGTCAGGCTTGTCTATCTCTATAGAACCCTTACGTCAGGCCTGTCTATCTCTATAGAACCCTTACGTCAGGCTTGTCTATCTCTATAGAACCCTTACGTCAGGCTTGTCTATCTCTATAGAACCCTTACGTCAGGCTTGTCTATCTCTATAGAACCCTTACGTCAGGCTTGTCTATCTCTATAGAACCCTTACGTCAGGCTTGTCTATCTCTATAGAACCCTTACGTCAGGCTTGTCTATCTCTATAGAACCCTTACGTCAGGCTTGTCTATCTCTATAGAACCCTTACGTCAGGCTTGTCTATCTCTATAGAACCCTTACGTCAGGCTTGTCTATCTCTATAGAACCCTTACGTCAGGCTTGTCTATCTCTATAGAACCCTTACGTCAGGCTTGTCTATCTCTATAGAACCCTTACGTCAGGCTTGTCTATCTCTATAGAACCCTTACGTCAGGCTTGTCTATCTCTATAGAACCCTTACGTCAGGCTTGTCTATCTCTATAGAACCCTTACGTCAGGCTTGTCTATCTCTATAGAACCCTTACGTCAGGCTTGTCTATCTCTATAGAACCCTTACGTCAGGCTTGTCTATCTCTATAGAACCCTTACGTCAGGCCTGTCTATCTCTATAGAAACCTTACGTCAGGCTTGTCTATCTCTATAGAAACCTTACGTCAGGCTTGTCTATCTCTATAGAACCCTTACGTCAGGCTTGTCTATCTCTATAGAACCCTTACGTCAGGCTTGTCTATCTCTATAGAACCCTTACGTCAGGCTTGTCTATCTCTATAGAACCCTTACGTCAGGCTTGTCTATCTCTATAGAACCCTTACGTCAGGCTTGTCTATCTCTATAGAACCCTTACGTCAGGCTTGTCTATCTCTATAGAACCCTTACGTCAGGCTTGTCTATCTGGATGGCCATGAAGGCGAGCGGCAGGACCACGAAAGTCGCCACCAGAGCGGAGGCAGCGCTGGTCACCAGGAAACACAAGATCTGTAAACAAACAAACAAACAAGCAAACACACAAATGAATAAACCAATCAATCACCCGGAAACAAAGGATCTGTAAACAAAAATCTCACTAGTAAAAATTATGGAGATCGAAATAAGAAATCAAACAAACGAGTGAACTGGAAACATCAAGATATATTTCACGTCTCTTAAAAAGTGTGATGATGAAACACAGCTTGAGAAAGGAGCACCTGTTTCACCATTACGTCCATTATTGTGAAAAAAACATGATAGATAGACAGATATATAAATAAACTAGGGAAAAGCTTGTTCATTTAGAATAAAATACCCCCCCCCCCCCCCAAAAAAAAGAGGAGCGGGCGATTCCGAGAACCCATTAAACAAATTGGTGCTATTTAAAGAACCAACTTGATGACAGATGATGAGCTAATAAAGGACAACAACCTGACCTTGGGTCTATTGATCAAGCGTTTATCGTATAAAGGTCAGTGTTAACGTTGGCCATTTTAAGACTCCGTTGGGACGGTCGTGGCTGCTTTCTTTCTTGGGAGCTTTGACCTTCAGCGGCTAAAAGCTTCATCAATAGCCCTCAATGACATCCCGTAATAAATAAAAACTCAGACGAGTGATCGCCAAACTTATCGTGGATTTCATGAGTGTAGCCTGGTTCCCGGACTGTTTCAAGGGCTTCTGCATCTGCATCTGCATCTGCACCTGCATCCGCATCTGCATCTGCATCTGCATCTGCATAGGGGTACCCCCCAATAGCCCCGCGTGGGGCATCGTAGGGGGGGGGGTAGGGGGCGGGAGCTGAGGCGCGGGTTCTCGGCTCTATATAATTAAAGGCCAACATGAGGAAACATCATCACATCCCTTCCTGAGTTTAGACTACGGGACACAGTCTGTTCAGAGGACAGAGGAATAGGCCTAACTCTTACAATCGCAGCAGTTTGTCAAAGAGGACTATGGTATAAGTTCCTTGGGGGCATGTTACCCCGGGAGCCGAGGAGCTAGTCTGCTTCAACCCCTGGAAAAGTATGACATCCAGGCTATTCAATTTACAGGTCTCAGACAAAACTCATAGGTTAAGAGTCAACCCAGAAATATGGTGTCACATCGTGTCACGAGACAAATCTAATATGGCTTACCCAGAGCTTTTTCCAGTCCTTGGCGGCGTGAATTCCTGTAGAACCGGTCATAATGAACTACAGATGGAAAAAACAAACAAAGTTTGAACATTTCATCATTACCAAAGAGCAGAGAACACCATTTCATACCTGTACCCACAGTAATGAATGAATGAAGACCTTTATTGTACATACATACCCACTGCTGGGTGAATAAAATTCAATGCCTGGAAATACGTTTTAAACGGTATTTTGCACACTCTTAGTCTTATGATAAAAGTGGCGAATTTAGGGTACACCTTCAAATAAAACATACCCGTCAGTAATACAGTACAAGCCTCCATTCCAACCCAAAAGCGTTTTCAGAAGTCAATCCATGGTGTCATAAAAATCTATTCCGCATTTACTGGTCCGTATATAGCATTAATGGTCCGTAATTATTTTCGCATTAACAGCGGAAACAATAAAGTTTCAAAATTCGTCGATTTGTACCGCTGCGAAATATTTGTTAGAACTTTTATCTATTCATGAGAAGGTCAAATCGGCCTGCAGGTGGTTTTTCATTGAGGTCACGATAGAGGTAAGGATGGGAAGTCTCTAGACCGCGTTCGTTTCTTCCTGTTCGTTTCGACCCAGTGGTAGCCACCATACATCTGCTTGGAGATCAGCGCGTTCCGTTATGAAACCCGTACGTGACCTTTAACCCTAACCTGTTTGGTAATGAACCTCAACAATAAGCTATTCACCAAGTCATGACCGTACGGATACCGGGCCTATCAATTATGTAAAGATTAAAATCATTTCCATGTTCGCCCTACGTGGTTCTATTGTGATTGCCCTTGTGGACTAACGCACGTCCCAAGGACATTGCGTACTTTATCTTAATAGTGTGCTACTTAGAATGCTGCTTTGATTTGCGTGCAATTTTCTCTCACTCACTCTGCCATTTCTTTATTACCAGTGCTTTCTTTGGCCTAAATGTAAAATAGAAACAAAACTTGCCGTACAACACACATCGCTTGAAAGAGATGTTTTTAATATAAGATGGAAACCACTCCCGAGTAGCCTGACTAAAATCAAGCCCCTAGCGGCCGGCCCGACAATTGAGCCCAGCCGGCGAGAGCTTGTGTAAACACAGGCTACACTCCCGAGCAAACGTCTACTTATTTGGAGATTTGTCACACGGACCAGTAGTGCTATATACGCACCAGTATTCCTGCCCCAATGCCGTTATATACGTACCAGTAGTGTATATACGCATCATGATCCCTGCCCATCTACGGTAGTGGTGTATACGCACCAGTATTCCTGCCCATATCCCGTATCCGAATTCCTCGTACCAGGCCTCCGTTACATACGGACCAGCTACTAGTAGTGGTATATACGCATCAGTATCCCTGCCCATATACGGTAGTTCTGTATACGCACTAGTATCCCTACCCATAACCCATTATATACGGACCAGTAGTGATATACGCACCAGTATACCTGCCCATATACCGTTATATACGGACCAGTCATGGTATATACGCACCACTATCCCTGCCCATATTACGTTATATATGTACCAGTAGTGGTATATACGCACCAGTATCGCTGTATATCCCGTTTTATACGCACCAGTATCCCTGCCCAAATACCGTTATATACGAACCACTATCCCCGCCCATATTACGTTATATACGGACCAGTAGTGGTGTATACGCACCAGTATCCCTGCCCATTTACGGTAGTTCTTTATATACACCAGTATCCCTGTCCATATACCGTTTGATACGGACCAGTAGTGGCATATACGCACCAGTATCCCTGCCCATATACCGTTATACTAGTATACGAACCATTATCATTGCCCGTATACCGTTATATACGAACCAGTATCATTGCCGCTATATGAGACCCTCGTGTACGAACTAGTGCCGTTATATACGCACCAGTATGCCTGACCATATACGGACCAGTAGTGTTCGTATATACTTACCAGTATCCCTGCCCATATCCCGTTATATACGCAACAGTATGCCTACCCCTATCCCGTTATATACGGACCAGTCATGGTATATACGCACCACTATCCCTGCCCATATTACGTTATATATGTACCAGTAATGGTTTATACTTACCAGTATCCCTGACCATAACCCGTTATATACTTACCAGTATCCCCGACCATATCCCGTTATATACGCACCAGTATCCCTGCCCATATCCCGTTATATACGCACCAGTATCCCCGACCATATCCCGTCATATACGCACCAGTATTCCTGCCCATATCCCGTTATATACGCACTAGTATCCCCGACCATATCCCGTTATATACGCACCAGTATCCCCGACCATATCCCGTTATATACGCACCAGTATCCCTGTCCATATCCCGTTACATACGCACCGGTATGCCTGCCCATATCCCGTTATATACGCACCAGTATCCCCGCCCATATCCCGATATATACGCACCAGTATCCCTGCCCATATCCCGTTATATACGCACCAGTATCCCCGACCATATCCCGTTATATACGCACCAGTATGCCCGCCCATATCCCGTTATATACGCACCAGTATCCCTGCCCATATCCCGTTATATACGCACCAGTATCCCCGACCATATCCCGTCATATACGCACCAGTATTCCTGCCCATATCCCGTTATATACGCACCAGTATCCCCGACCATATCCCGTCATATACGCACCAGTATTCCTGCCCATATCCCGTTATATACGCACCAGTATGCCCGCCCATATCCCGTTATATACGCACCAGTATGCCTGCCCATATCCCGTTATATACGCACCAGTATCCCCGACCATATCCCGTCATATACGCACCAGTATTCCTGCCCATATCCCGTTATATACGCACTAGTATCCCCGACCATATCCCGTTATATACGCACCAGTATCCCCGACCATATCCCGTTATATACGCACCAGTATCCCCGACCATATCCCGTTATATACGCACCAGTATCCCCGACCATATCCCGTTATATACTTACCAGTATCCCTGCCCATATCCCGTTATATACGGACCAGTAGTGGTATATACGCACCAGTATCCCCGACCATATCCCGTTATATACGCACCAGTATCCCCGACCATATCCCGTTATATACGCACCGGTATGCCTGCCCATATCCCGTTATATACCTACCAGTATCCCTGCCCATATCCCGTTATATACGCACCAGTATCCCCGACCATATCCCGTTATATACGAACCAGTATCCCCGACCATATCCCGTTATATACGCACCAGTATCCCTGCCCATATCCCGTTATATACTTACCAGTATGCCTGCCCATATCCCGTTATATACGCACCAGTTTTATCCCTGCCCATATACCGTTATATACGCACCAGTATCCCTGCCCATATCCCGTTATATACGCACCAGTATCCCCGACCATATCCCGTCATATACGCACCAGTATTCCTGCCCATATCCCGTTATATACGCACTAGTATCCCCGACCATATCCCGTTATATACGCACCAGTATCCCCGACCATATCCCGTTATATACGCACCAGTATCCCCGACCATATCCCGTCATATACGCACCAGTATTCCTGCCCATATCCCGTTATATACGCACTAGTATCCCCGACCATATCCCGTTATATACGCACCAGTATCCCCGACCATATCCCGTTATATACGCACCAGTATCCCCGACCATATCCCGTTATATACGCACCAGTATCCCCGACCATATCCCGTTATATACTTACCAGTATCCCTGCCCATATCCCGTTATATACGGACCAGTAGTGGTATATACGCACCAGTATCCCCGACCATATCCCGTTATATACGCACCAGTATCCCCGACCATATCCCGTTATATACGCACCGGTATGCCTGCCCATATCCCGTTATATACCTACCAGTATCCCTGCCCATATCCCGTTATATACGCACCAGTATCCCCGACCATATCCCGTTATATACGAACCAGTATCCCCGACCATATCCCGTTATATACGCACCAGTATCCCTGCCCATATCCCGTTATATACTTACCAGTATGCCTGCCCATATCCCGTTATATACGCACCAGTTTTATCCCTGCCCATATACCGTTATATACGCACCAGTATCCCTGCCCATATCCCGTTATATACGCACCAGTATCCCTGCCCATATCCCGTTACATACGCACCAGTATCCCTGCCCATATCCCGTTGCATACGCACCAGTATCCCTGCCCATATCCCGTTATATACGCACCAGTATCCCCGACCATATCCCTTTCACTTTTCACTTTCACTTTATTTATTTTACCAGTAATTACATCTCAGGCCGGAAATCGGCCTGCTTTTCAGGTAATCCTGGACATAAAATCCTGGACATCCCGTTACATACGCACCGGTGTGACAGCGATCTCGAGATCACTAGCGTTTTCGCCCCCCTTTAGCGTTTTCGCCCCCCCCCCCCCAAAGCAGCTGGTTACTACATATTACAGGTGCGCTACCTGGTACTATACTGCACCTGGGGAGTAACGTATATGGTGTGTTACCTGGTACCTATATGGCACCTTATTACCGTACCGTCAGATGTCATACCTCGAAAGTCGATACTATATTGTTCGGTGCAAACATAACATTGAAGTGAAAAAGACAATTTTTGCAGCTGAGGTGGCATAAAAACAGTGCTACTGCGAACGTATAAATCAACACCGTCTATGGTACGGAATACGTCAGCTATGTGTTTTCAATTTATCACAGTGTTTTCTTTCTTGTGCTGGAAACATTTCCAAAGCACTAACAAAAACACACATAATAGTTTCTCATTATAAACACTATCTACGCGCAAGTTGATATAGCTGTTGCTAAATGCTACACAAACACTGGTAAAGTACCAGTCTTAAGAAACACGGGTAAATGCATCAGTTCGTAAATACTAGAAAAAAACAGTCATGTTGGAGGTGAAGATATCCCTTGGCCAGGTGCATATACCAAAATGTGCGTTATTCTAATTAATACCTAATATTTGCATAATCAATAAAGACATTACGTAGTTCTTTTGTGGTCACTTCATGGTAGAGACTTCATATTGGAGATATATAGGTTGTTTGAGGACAGGTGAATACAATGAAATACATCTTATGTCAAGACTCAGGTACATGCAATAATGGGAATACAAGGGACCCAACCCTCCTTGTCTGAAACAAGTTCAACTATCTTATTACCATGTAATTACGTTAATATTGATACTATGAATGGAGTTATGTATCAAACTCGTGTACTTATATCATTCTGAAACTGCATTTTGTGATTTATACCAATCAACTTCTAAAATGTCATGTAAACCCGTTTTTTTTGGGGGGGGGCGGGGGCGAAATCGCTAAAGGGGGGCGAGGTAGGGGGGCGAGATCACTAGCCGGGGAGGGCGAGATCGCTAGTGATTTCGCCCCGGGGGGGCGAGATCACGGGGGGCGAGATCGCTGTCACACCGGTATGCCTGCCCATATCCCGTTACATACGCACCGGTATGCCTGACCATATCCCGTTATATACGCACCAGTATCCCCGACCATATCCCGTTATATACGCACCAGTATCCCCGACCATATCCCGTTACATACGCACCGGTATGCCTGCCCATATCCCGTTATATACGCACCAGTATCCCTGCCCATATCCCGTTATATACGCACCAGTATCCCCGACCATATCCCGTTACATACGCACCAGTATCCCCGACCATATCCCGTCATATACGCACCAGTATCCCTGCCCATATCCCGTTATATACGCACCAGTATCCCCGACCATATCCCGTATCCGATCTCCTTGTACCAGGCGTCCCAGAAGATACCGGCGATCCCTGCCGAGGCGCACGCCAGCCCGAGGATGACCTGTACCGCCGAGACCTTGATGGTGCACTTCCCTCCGAAACACCACGGCGTCTCGGAGTCCATCTTAGACACTCCTGCAAGAAAACATTTATTTATTCATTCATTCATTTATTTCAACCATAAGCTTACATATGTCGATAAAGGTTAGACATCCAGGTAATAAGATACACCGAATAGCAATTACAGTCAAACCTGTATTAGGGGCCACCTCTACAGAGGGGCCACCTGCCCATAGTGGCCACTTTTTGTTGGTCCCTTGGGTATTTTATCTACAAGTTGCCACCTCTATACAGAGGCCACCTGTCTATAGTGGCCACATTTGTCCGGTCCCTTGAGTGGCCACTATAGACAGGTTTGACTGTACTCAAGCAGCTGGACATGATTTTGGAAGCGACCAGACGTTTCAGTTAACATCCGTTACCTTTCGTCAGTGACACTGAAGAGATCTTGTTGGAGATCAAGCTTTAAATCATAACTACGAAGTGATAAACAAAGGAGTGCAGACAATTTTAACAGTCCAATAGGAAACAAATGTAAGTTAAGACGAAGTTGATGCAAACGAGATGATTAGCTCCTGTTGTTTGAGTTACAGGAGTTAACGTTACATGTGGAGGAAATCGTCTGCGCCTCCCTGAATTGTGAACACTTCTGGTACAATGGGGTTTACGAAAAAGAAAATTATTAACAATCACGCAACATGAAAACATGAAAGGTAAATATGACCTTGAATCAGCGTTTCCTGAAGAAATACAGAAGAAGCTCGCACGAGACGACTTAAGACTGTAAAGATATATCAAAATGTCTTACCTGTCTTGATGTTACAGTACAGTCAGGAAGGTGTATTGAATTCCTTAAAGAATGCAGTCACTGCCGAGACCAAAGGACCTCTGGTGACGACAAGCTTTAGACAATCCAACAGTCTCCTGATCAATGCGTGTCTTCAGTACGTCACAGTGGGTCGGTCTCCTCAGGACAACTGTAATACGCACGGTAGCTTACGCCCCTTGATATATAATTCAACGGTTTGGGCGTCTATCAAAGAGGAGGTATTGTAATAAGTAGCTAGAGTGGACTCATTCCTCAGCGAACCGACATCTATCGCACCACAGTCATTCCTCAGTAAGACATCTGGAGCCGCATAGTTCAAGTTTCTAAACCTGTATTCTGTCTCTATTTGTATCTGTATTTATATAGCCGGTATAACCGCCGTTCGGCGTAACACACCAGCTTCGCAGGCACGCGGTGCGGCAGCAGCTGGTTATATTACACCAAACGACTCGTTACACCTGACTTTTGCACATCTATCTGCAAGCGTTCTTTAAAACTACCCAGAGAAGATGCCCCTACTGTGCTTGGTGATAACAAATTCCACTCTACGATAGTTCTGGGAAAGTACGAATTTTTGAACACATCGATCCTAGGTTGGTAACTCTGGTAGTAGTAGATTGGTTTATTCATTCAATTCAACAAGAATGACAAATCCCTTCAAGTGCACTTGACATACCCGTACCTAATGAGCTCGAGTGTACTTGGGTCAAACTGCGACCATGTCGCCTCCCACGAGCAGTTTATTCATTCAATTCAACAAGAATGACAAATCCCTTCAAGTGCACTTGACATACCCGTACCTAATGAGCTCGAGTGTACTTGGGTCAAACTGCGACCATGTCGCCTCCCACGAGCAGTGTCAGTTTATTTGAAGGCATGGTATATTCAGCCTGCCAAGGGGAGCTCGAGGTGTTGTATTCATTTGGTGCGTTTCCTTCTTTGTTTGTTTGTTTGTCATGGCGTGAGTACCGCATTTTTGTGCTTCATGCGTAGGACCACAGAAAGAATACCTAACAGAAATATCAAGCTAAACAAAGTAATGTAATGTAATGCAATGTCAAACTAAGAAAAATAATGTCAGGCTAATTGTGGATCTAAATAAAGTCGAAGTCGAAGTCCACGGTGATATAGATGGGTGAACATCGTGAGTGGTGTATAGGATACTTGGAGCATTGGAAGCAATAGCGTCGGTCGTGGTGGTGTAGTGATCAGACGGTTAGGCCCGGAACCCAGAGGTCCAATGCCATGGCACCGCCGGCGTTGTGTCAATTCAAAACCAGTTTACATTACCTTCCCTACTCCACCCTGGTATAAAACTGGGTACCTGACTTTGGTTAGGGAGGTACACTGGCGGTGGAAGGAGAAGGATGGGTTCTGCCTTCCAATATATACTGTGCCCCGGACACAGCTGATAACAACCAACTGTCTCTGCGGCACTTCAAAGAGGTTGTGGGACCATTTTGCTTTTGTTTGTTTTTTACCTATGGCCACACCACCTTGCTTTTATGGATGGCATCCTCTGGAGACCCCTAAACTAATGCGAGAGGGCGAAAAAATAAAAATTGAGCAAAGGGTGGAACATAGTTTTGGGTACAACACGTCCTGTACTATAACATACCTATATAAAACTTTTATCACAACTTACATTCATATAGTATTGCAAATCTACCACGGTCCATAGCTCACATTCAGCTCAACCACAAACACATCATAACCCCCCCCCCCCCCCCCCCCCCAGCTTGATGCCTCGTGTAGTGTTATTGGGCAGTGTCATAAGTCGGATAACAGGTATGTATGTAGCAGACTGATCCTCACGCTAACCGCCATCTTTCTCACTACAGTCACCCCTCAGGCCCCCTTTCCACTAGACGGCGATGGCACTGCGCTCTCACTGCGACCTAAATAGGATATGTGTAACCTTCGCTTTCACACAGGGGATATAATAAAAAACGTAAAAGTGTGACCGAGAAGACAACAAAACACACAACGTGTAAAAAAATTCGTTTCTTTTCTATAGAATTCGTCAAATTTCGATCTGTCAAAAACTAGGTCGCAGAGAGAGCGCGGCGAGAGCGCCGTCCTAGTGGAAAGGGGCTATGAGTAAGACAGCAGGAGCCGTATAGTTCCCGTTTACAACTTTTATTCACACAGAACGGTTTCGCCAATGTGGCTTCTTCAGTGGTCCTTTGACTTTATTTAAATTGTAACGAGACAGTGGTCCAGTCTCAAATGAACACAGTATATGTACAACCTTTGGAGAACGGCTATAACTTGGTCAAAGCTTGTAACAAACGAACTTTTACCAATAAATACAAGCAGCCATTTCAAGCACTTTGTTTTTTTTTTCATTTACTACAATAAAGGGAAGTCAAACTATAAGTGAAGTCTTAAGTAACTTTTTGAAGTAAATTTTTAAGCGCTTGTATTTTGTTTCACGGTTCTGTCTGTTCAGCATTTTTAGGAAACGCCCAACGATTATCGCAGAACCAGTAGTGTATCTGATATGCTCACAAGCCTACAATGGCCACTCCTCGCTGACAGAAGGAGAGACGCACGTTTAATCATTTTCTACAAAACTGTGAATGGCATCATAAACATATCCCCAACTCAGTATCTTAAACCTGCCCAACGCAGAACCAGAGGAAGTCACATGTTCAAGTATCAGTTAACCACAGCTAAAAGAGACTGTTTAAAGTTTTCTTTTTTCCCTCGCACGGTTGTCGAGTGGAACAGACTGCCCGCACATTGCCCAGGCCCCGTCAGTCGAGGCCTTTAAGGCCGGTTTGGCTGCCTTGCCCTAATCCGCAAGCCACCCCCCCCCCCCAGCGACACCCCAGTGGGGTTTTTTAGAGGGTATCCAAGACGAAGACGAAGACGACATCAAACGCCAAACTAGGATCAGTGCTTTCCAAAATGTTCTTCACACGACAGAACTCCTCGCTATTACGTAACATCTGTGAATTGTCTCAAGATGAAAACTGAGACGTGACTACCATTCTACAGTTAGTGCTTCATTGCTTTGGTGCCCATTCGCTACTAGTATGTCCTCTGTGTTACATCCCCGTCACATGTAGCGAAAATCGATCGGACGACGAGTCTGCGAGCTCTAAATTACGAGGAGGCATGACCCTGACGGGAAGGGGTGGAACTGTACCATTTCTTCGTCGGCATCAGGGTCTTGCCTCCTCGTAATTTAGAGCTCGCAGACTCGTCGTCCGATCGATTTTCGCTACATGTGACGGGGGTATAAAGAATATTGATACAACAATCATGTTTCACGTTTTACTGGTTAGTTTTACTGTAGATGACGGGAGGGCCGCTTTACAGAGATGATGAGAGTTCCGCCTGTCGCCTAAAGAACCGGACGTCCTGAAAAATGAAAAGAAGCAGGAATAAGATGCGAGAAATGTATAAAAAATGTGCTGTTCTCAGCGTATTGTTCCCCTATGTATGGGGCGCAAATTTGGAGTAACTACAGCAATGGTGCTATTTCCAAACTACGAGTAGCATACCACAGCGCATTCAAATTGCCCTTTTCTGTTGGCAGGTATGCAAACACCAACTGTTTGTTTGTAAATAATCGGACTGATACGTTTGAGACCAAGCTCCGCAAGCTCAGTCATTCATTTGTTACCCGGCTGTTGTCCTCAGACAGCGCAATAATCTATCTGCTGGTCCACTCAGATGGCTTCCGCCATAGCACGTTTTGGCGGCACTATGTACAAAATTCTTTCTGTGTAGTTTTTAATCTTTGTACTGTGTTTGTTTGTTTTTATGGGCCTTGGGCCTGATTCAAATAAATGAATAATAATGAATAGTAAGAGGAATGATGATCTAACTCGCTTGCTCGTCTGCTGTGGCATATTTACCAGATGGAAAAGACACGGTTAACATCGACTATCAGAATCCCACCAGGTTCCATAATACCGCCACCTCAAAAAAACGTTAGTATAGAGGTCTTCCCAAGATTGTCTTGAACACCGAATATTAAATATCATGAATGTAATACAATTAAGATATTCAGGTGTTCAAGACAGTCCTGAGAAGGCCTCTATAACAACGTTTTTTGAGGTGGCGATATTATGGCACCTGGTGGGATTATGCGAATGTGATGTACCCGGAAAAGCCTGGCATATGAAGCCACACCAACGGTCGCAGGACACGTCATTCCAGTTGTCTTTCCAGTATGTGGAGTAAACAACGCAATTTTCGCTGCCATCAGCGTTGTTTGGTTCTCCCGGTCCCCAGGAGTTGTAGGTCCCAAGTGCAGAACCATCCACCCACTCAAAGCTTCCCTCCTCGCGCCGATCGTGCAGGCCGATCCGGAATTCCCCATTGGCCTTGTCGCTCACGGACTTGTACAGGGAGATCAGGAAGGCGTCGGTCTCAGCGTCTCGGGGCATGGCGAGGGTGCCGCCGTCTTCACCACAGGCCGCGGCCGCTCCGCTGAAGGTCTTCTCTGCGTTGAAGGCCTTGTAGCAGATTACACGGAACACTTCGTAACCTCTAGGACAAGATACTGGGAAAAAATGAGTCAATATACACCATATGAGTCAATATCAATATATGTATTTGTCAATTACATTTATCCCATTGGACGAACATATCTCTGTATTAAGTGGTTTAGCTCCATTCATGAATTTATGTATGAAATTAAGCTACCCACCCAATGAGGAGATATGTAATTTTCATATCAATAATTATAATTTTCATTAATTTATGTAGCATTTATATATGCTACATAAATGAATGAAAACCAATCTACAGGCGTTGGGATTAATTACTTAAATATTACCATGCAGTAGAATGAGAGTCAGTGCCTTAAATTATGCTTCCTTTATTTCATCATGTTGGAAACTAGACCATTAAAATAGAACACAAAACTCAGTCCCAACTTACGCAGCATCTTACTCATCTCGTCAAGACGCTGCTCTAGGGCGGCTGTTCGGCTTCGCTCCATGTCCAGATCTCGCTTCAAGGTGTCAACAGTGGTGGACAACGGGCGCATGTTGTCTTGGTCGCTCTTCAAGGCGTCAACAGTGGTGGACAGTTGGCGCATGTCGTCTTGGTTGCGCTTCAAGGCGTCAACAGTGGTGGACATGTCGTCTTGGTCGCGCTTCAAGGCGTCAACAGTGGTGGACAGTTGGCGCATGTTGTCTTGGTCGCGCTTCAAGGCGTCAACAGTGGTGGATAGTTGGCGCATGTCGTCTTGGTCGCATTTCAAGGCGTCAACGGTGGTGGACAGTTGGCGCATGTCGTCTTGATCATGCTTTAAGGCGTCTATAGCGGTTGACAGTCGGACTATTTCCTGAAGACGAACATCAAATACCAAATTTCAGAAATAATCAAGAGCAGCATGTTCTGACTTGATAGTCCCTTAAAAAGAACAGCATATAAAGATCGTATAAAATTGGTTTGTGATGCATTTTTAAAAAAAAATAGTGTTTACCTCTTTATTGATGAACGTCAGAGGGGCGAAGCCCACAGCAAACAGACATAGCAGGACGGCAATGCCGGCGGTTATGCAGCTCCTATGGGAGCAGATGAAGCTACAGAGAGCACCGTGGCCACTTGCTCCACCCAGATACGTGCGGTCTATTAGAAATAAAAGCATCTGTCTCAAATTATCACGTCGACGTCCACATACCGACTGAATACGACAATAAACCAATAAATCAGCTAAATGTCAAACCAACTAAATGGGACCAACTCAGAATTAAGAGCCTTCGTTGCGGAAATAAACAGGGAACCTTTGACGAAGCTGTGAATTCCATGGTACAAAACATTCGCCATGGTGGAAATGTTTTTGCAACGAGTTTGCTCAGTGCAAAGCCACATTTACCACTTCAGAAATCTGGGCTCTGAACCAAGGCTTACTGTGGCGGCATACATCAGAAACATCAAGCTTGTGCAAGCTCGATTGACTGACTAATAGGCAAAGCAGGGGTTACCAGCAGCTTATGCTTAGGCCACACATGATTTTCGCCTGTCCTCCCCAAAAAACTGACCACATGTCATCCAATAGCGTTCCTGGTCCGGGTATGGGGCCACAGCACCCTTGTTTCCCTTTTTGAAACAGAATGGCATAATAAATATGATTGAAATGGCAATTATTGTTTCGTACAGTCTTACTGGAGGTGAACATAAGACAAACCGAGCAAGCCCGGAAAATATGGTCTGGATGTTCAGTCCTGCGGTTTAGCAGCATTTAAAAAAAAATTTTCTATCTTTATGTTAGTTCTTGATATATTACCATTCATTTTATTTGATTTCGTATCATTTGCTATTATGTTGTTATGTGTGTACGGGATGGCCCCCGGGGAACTTAAAATTGCGACATGTAACCCTGGTAAAATAAAAATAAACAAACAAACAAACAAACAAACAACAATATTTCTTTCGCCCTCGTGCATTAGTTTTGGGGACCCCAGAGGATGTCATCCATAAAATTAAGACGCTGAGGCCTTACATGTACATGCAGAAGTGGAAGTAAAGGAATATCCCTCCGTGTTGTGGTGATTTTGTTTTTCAGTTCATGTCAATGGTAGATCATACCGTAGATGATTATGTTTTCAATGAGATTCGACCTTCAATGTCATTACTTTGTTGATACTGCAAATTAAAGTAGATAATGATACGTAAATTATAAGCGTCGGCTACCTGCAGACGTGTACGTAGCATAACGTTTCACCGCCTCGGCTTCTTCGTACGTGTGTGAAGACGCTTCTTGCTCTTCTTGTGACTTGTCAGAAGCGCCGTTGCCATGGCGGACACGCCCGCGGGGACCACCCTGATGGACAGGAGGAGGTTGGGGCGGCGGTCCGCTGGTTTTCACCTCCCCATGGGGTGACTCCTGCTGCCGCCCCACCCGATGCAAAGACGGCGGCAGATCTTGATCCTTGATTGTGTAGTACACCCTCTCGGCTTCTGCGTACGTGTTTGGAGAAGTTCCTTGGTCTTGCTGCATGGGTCTGGTGCCTGGAGGAAAATCACCAAATTAAAGTGGCACCGACGGGTTTGTCGGGTTCTTTCACGCGCAGAGGTTTGACGACCAAGGACTCCACATGTACGGGGCTTTACTTCACGATCCGAAATGTTGGAGTCGCACTTTTTCCATACGGCAAGGTAGTGGATCACTTATATTACCACTTACGCTCGCACAAAAAGAGGGGTGGGGTGGTGGGTGGTAGAGAAAGAATATATCGTCATGATGCATCTTCCGAGCTTCCTTCTCGTCTAAACGCTATTTGGAAAGGACTATCTACCTGTGACACCACATAGTGTTAAACCTTAGATTTGTCATTACATACATTATTGAAGAACAACCGCACTTGGCCGCGGGCGTCTTTAGAGAGAAGATATTTTCTAAAAACATACATTTACCTGTGTCACCAGTTTGGGACTGCTGTCGCCCTCCCGGCATGGTGCGACTTGTCAGGTTTCTGCACAGCACAAATACACGCCCTGCGTCAGGCGTGGTCCGAGACACAATGTAAAAAATGAATATATCGGAAATCAACGTTGAAAGAAAATCATATTGAGTCGTTGGCAAACGGTGCACGTTTTTTTCGATGGAGACAAATCAAATTTACTAGTAATCTCCTTTTTTGTGATATATGGAAGGAGGGATATCGACAACAGCATTCAAAGACATCCTACCTTTTGTTTATGATACTAGTAGTCTGGTGGCAGAGACCGACATAAAACTATCGGATCTATCAGGTAACTTTTATCAGAAGGTTCTGATAGGTTCTGATTTATGTATGCATCCATCGGAGACAAACAATTTTCTTCTTTTTTTTCATTTTTCTTTTCTGATATTTTCTGTGTTCGTCACACAGCATGTTGCCAGTCCACGCACATGCGATTTTTGTGGTAACGCATACCTTTACAGATTTTCTAAGTGGGGTCAGAAACACAATGTAGAAAATGAAGAAATTGGAAACCAAAGATGAAATGAAATCATACAGTTTACGTTTTTGAGTCTAGACAAATCAAATACACACGTAATCTTCTTCTTTGTTTGCTTTTGACATATTGAAAGATTAAAAACAACATTAAAGACATTTTACCTTTTTGGTCATCTTTGGAAAACTATCAGACATATTGAATTCATTGATATTTGCACCCGTAGAAGAAAAAAAGGTTTTGATAAACGCTCTGGATATATTGAATTCATTTATGTATGTACCCATAGCAGAAAAACAATTTTCATTCTTTTTTTGTTCGTCTGGTATTTTTCGTGTTCGTCACACAATATAGTCAGGCAACATACGTAAAATATCTGCGTTATGCATACTTTTATACATTTTCTACAGAAAATACATTTGGGGGGGGGGGTGGTGGTCTTCACCAGAAAGCAAGAAGGATAAGGTTTCAACTATAACGTTATAGTTTAAACCTTAACCTCCTTGCTAGGGTGAAGACTCCCGATGTATTTTTTACGAGCACATAAAACCGCGTCATCACTCCGATTGGGTACCTTATTGCTGCAATAACACACCAAGGTGGATAACCTCCTTGACGCAAGCAACACCCGAGTGGCAAACCATGTCTAGTGCTGCAGTATTGACAAGAGTTGCCAGGTGGCGTTGCAGCTTTACAAAGTGTGAAGGTCAGGGTCGACAAGGAGAATATGAATGTTGTTAAACTACTTGGGGTCAACTGGAAGAAATAAATTTGTTTTGGGTACAACGTGATATCATCCATACACATCTACTACCCGTCGAGTAGAAGTTAGGCTCCGTTTTTTCAACTAAAAAAACGTTTAAAACACAGCCGGAGCCTTACCTCTGCTTGGAGAGTAGTCATATCATGGTCAAATTGCCAGATTTCGAATTCGCGGCAAAGCAGAACGCATGTGAAGAAGCACCATTTACTACAAAATTAGCACGTTTTGGGGCGTTTTACAACAAACAGACATATGCCGGCCATTTGGGTCGGTAATTTCCGGACTTGCGTGGAGCCTCGGAGGAGGTGATTTTTTTTTTAAACAGGCGAAAACTAAATAATAGCGCGCGCGGTTGACATCCGTAAAATTAAGTCAGTGTGGCCTTTATGTTTTATTCTGGTTATGGGCGGCTTTAACAGTCTGAAGGTCTGTAAGCCTGCCGAAGAGGCTAACTGCGCATGCGCGCCAGTGGTCGTCAGGAAGGTTTGAATAAAACATCAGTGTGCGAAGAGTGTCATCTGGTGACGTGACTCAACTCATGTATGTTTAAGTTGAGTACACTTTGAGATACAAAGGATGTATCGAAAGGATGGCCAGATGATCTCGCGATTGCGTCTGTTGATGCAGAATCTAAAGGTTCTTGGTTGGAATCCATGGGCCTGACAGGGATTCGAACCAAGAACCTTTTGATTATTGGGGCATTGGAAGTGTGACAAAGTTTTCTATGACATTGTTGTGTGTGAGTGAGTGAGTAGGCTGCATGATTGAAAAAGTCCATGTCCACATGAAGCTTTAATGGGGGTCTACATGCGGTGTACTGTTAAGCTGAGGGCACAAACCGCCGTACGTGCAATTTGTCCGTCCGTTTTTTTGGGGGGGGGGAGGCCATGTCCGCCACGTACTTCTGAAAACGTTCAGGCTGTACAGGGCAGGCGTGTCGCCCGTACTGGCACGTGCCGGGGGTGAATCCGCAGCCCGATGGCACACAAAGTTTTGCCTGCACGTAAAGCTCTTCGGCGTGTCTGGGTGCTCCAAAATCCGTCGGACTCCCTACGAGTTCGTACGGAGGCAGTACTGACCACTTACGGATCCCAAAAGATTGCCCACGTTTTGGCACGTAGACAGCACGTATCTGCACGTACATGCATTGTAGGTCTTTCTGCGATTCTGATGCCATAGAATGTTCACATAGACTTTGGTTGAACCGAGCGCAGGCAAGAATTTAAGACAGATGAATATTGCAGGATAAAGTACTAGTAATAATGTCTATCCCAGGAATATCCTCTCAGTTTCCGAACCTACGGCGTATATGTTCAGGCCGTTACGTAGAATATGTCGATAACACTAATAGATGAAATTTGATCGGTCCAGCTACGAAGTGCGTAGAATTAAAACAGCTACAGCGGATTAGGGTATGCATAAAAGAGCATGCACTGCACCCCCTTTGTTGTTCGTGTGCGTCTTTATTTACATCATATCAAAGGGAAGAAAGGACGACATTCATGGTGAGTTCTGCTGCCATAGTCATGCGGTTAGAGGGAGGGTAATGATCAGGTGTTCCAGCCGAACCGCGATGTTGTCATAACCGTCCTGCTGGTGTGGGCCTACGCACATACACACGGGATGACGTAGTGTGACGTATACACGTGGGTGGTTGACGATTATAGGTCAAAGGGCAACTACATACCATGAGTAGGGAGTATATATATCAATATACTCTGTATGTGACACCTGTACTAGATATTAGGTTACGGACAATAAAAACGCAATATATGTATTTTGCTTTCTTTATTTGTCTTATGAAAAAGACTTGGATGACACCACAAATTGTCATTGACACATTCACGTTTGATATGTGTTTTATGTAGATCCGCAGTCGTGAAACATTGGCCATGATTATTTCTGTCATCACAGACGATGGACAAAGAAACCGTCATGCTGCAATGCTAGCCATATCCGTTAGGGTGTACCCCTCATAGCTCCATCGATGTCCGCAGGAAGGCTTTTGGCTGCATTTTCTAGAAAGTCCAAAGTGTGTGACTTCATTCATGCAGTGAAGAATGTGCGCTTTCAATAGCTGTCGATTTACGTTTGAGTTCGGTATCCAGTCGGTCGCCCTATGATTTTTTTGTGGTAGAATTTTCAAACGGGCTATGACAGCACCATCACACACACACACACACACACACGCACACGCACACGCACACGCACACGCACACGCACACGCACACGCACACACACACACACACACACACACACACACACACACAGCACACACACACACAAACACACACACACAGCACACACACACACGCACGCACACACACACACACACAAACACACACACACACAAACACACACACACACAAACACACACACAAACACACACACACAGCACACACACACACACACACACACAAACACACACACAAACACAAACACACAGCACACGCACACACACAAACACACGCACACACACACACAGACACACACACACACAACACACACACACACACACACACACAGTTAGTGCAATTCATTCAACAACTCTACGGTAAAACTGAAAGTATTCCTAAATCTGGAAGTTCTGTGTCTGAACTACGTGAGCTGTCCTTTGTTCTTAGTTCTCTGCCGTGTACCAGAACTAGAGAAATACGTACATTTGATTACCGAAGAAGAAAAGAACGAGACTGTTTAGATACAAGAATTGACCTTTAATTGATGGAGGAGAATGTTTCCAACAACAAACAGCGGCCGCCGCGCCGACACTTCATAACTGTCGTCTCTACTCATGCGCGCAACCTGACGCACACGGCACCAGCTAACACTATTGTCTGACGCGCCAATCTTAACGGTTGTCATGGCGACGGCGACTATTTTTCACTATCAGACATTCTCCCGATCTTGGATAAACAAACATCTATCACCTCCCACACCTTGATGTCACTGTTAATATAAACACTTTGTGATATTTCATCATTCTTATGTATATATATAGCGATAGGTTGGTTCATAACAATCAGAGTACTGATCTTTTCTGTACATGAACCCAAAATAATTTTTGTACAATAATATTTCTAGATAAGGCAGTGTTTTAAGCTTTCTATTCCATCTTGCACTGTCCAAATTATGTGCCACTATTTGTTATTGTACGTTTATTTGCCAGTTTTAATCATCAGCTGTTTGCTAATCAAAAGTGAATCACCTTTGCTTCCTTACTTTTTCTTTGTCAATAAAAACACCACAAGACCATACTTCAAGGGTACAAAAATTGAACTGTGTCTGTTTCAAAGACTAATTCCTAAAGTTTATCTTCCTTATGCCTCCATCCGTTTGAAAAAAAAATGACTTCTGATACAAAATCAAGTTGATATCAAGTTGAGAAAACTGTAAAACTGTACCATTAATATGGGGGAAAATAAAGTGTCGCAGAAGGACACGAAATTGTGGAAAAAATCACAACTTTCTACTTTGGTTACGGGCCATTTGTTATAAACATAAGCTGCAGGCTTAAGTTGGTATCTCACTACACCTGAGGCACCGGTGCGGCACTGCGGGGTTCGAAAGGTTACTCAACGAATCTCAGAGACAGAGAACGAATTTTCTTACGTTTTGTGTATTTTGCTGTCTTCTAAGTCATACTTTTACCTATTACGCAATATCTAAGTTATACAAAAATCAGCAAAATAACACAACAGTACTAGTGACGCAGTGAACGATCCCCGCAGTGCCTCACCGGTGCCCTAAGTGCAGTGAGATACTACCTTAATAATCATTCTTTCTCCTTATTCAACTGCTAATCTTTCTAGAAAAACTTGTCCTCGGCGTGCGTGTATTTCGCACCTGCCGATGACGATAAATATTGTGACTCTGCCGTGAAAAGAAATGAGATGGCGACTATAAACACTCTGCCTTGTGCAGCCGATTTTAGGATAGCTTTGTCAAAATAGCCTCTGGGGCCATAACTGTCTGTTCTCAATGGACGTCTGCTTATTACATTGGATTTATAACTCGTGGCAGAGACTACAAAGAGACTAAAATAACTCACTGAGTATGATACATAATAACATTGCACCTGTGCCACAGTGTTGCCAAAAATTTTAAACAAGTCTCAACGAATTCTTTATGTTCTGTGTGTTTGGTGTTTTTTTAACTCATAATTTTACCTTGTGCATAATATTCCAATCATAAACATAATGATGGGTTCACACGTGCGTATGTATTCAAGTCCGTTTTAGGTTCGTATTGAAGTCTTAAGCTCTACCAGGGTCCACATGTTGCTGGAGAAATTATAGTAATTGGACAATATAGCCAGATGTGCCAGATAACATGCCAGAGGAGTTAGCTGGTAGCTAACCATACTCTTGGACAGCTAACTTCACTGGCATGTTATGTGTCTATATTTGTACAATTTCTATTATTTTTCCAGCGACCTGTGGAGCCTTAGTAGTATAGAGCTAAGAATTCCATACGGACTTCATACGGACTCGGCGGACTTCATACTGCACGGTCACTCGGCGATCTCTATCTGGTGAAAGAGGGGTGGGGTGTCTAGTTCTTGACGAACTGGTAGACGAGCCTCTGCGCCTGGTCGGGTTTGCGGATGATGCCCTTCTTGTAGTACTGGCGGATGGAGCGGGACAGCTTGTCATAGTTCATGGCGGGACGCGACTTCCGGATCCCCCACAGCCGGGCTACCTGCACCGAGTCCTCGATCTTAAAGATACCTGGAATCATAGGGAAATAATGGGTCATTTTACTACTTTACTTATCCTCTTCATCCCATGTTGGACATAAGGCTGTGATAAGTTTCCTCCACTGGGGTCTGTTCTGTGCTAGGGGCTGAGCAGCATCCCAGGGGATCCCAATGGCCGCTAGGTCTTTAGCCACAGTACGTCTCCATGTAGTTTTAGGACGTCCCCGTTTTCTCTTTCCCTCAGGGGCCCAATGTAGAGTAATACATTGAAATTATGGGTCATGGCAGGGGCTAATAAAGGGCGCCAATCTGTGACAACTATGTGTGTGTGCGTGTGTGTGTGTGTGTGTGTGTGTGTGTGTTTGTGAGTGTGCTTGTGTGTCTGTCTGTCTGTGTGTGTGTGTGTGTGTGTGTGTGTTTGTGCGTGCGTGTTTGCGTGCGTGTCTGTGCGTGTCTTTGTGTGCTTGTGTGTGTGTTTGTGTCTGTGTGCTTGTGCGTGTTTGTGTGTGTGCATGTGTGTGTGTGTTTGTATGTGTATGAATGTGCTTGTATGTGTCTGTGTGTGTGTGTGTGTTTGTGTCTGTGTGTGTGTATGTGTGTATGTGTGTGTGTTTGTGTCTGTGTTTGTGTGCTTGTGTGTGCTTCTGTGTGTGTGTGTGTGTGCGTGTGTCTGTGTGCGTATATGTGTGTGTGAGAGAGTGCATGTATGGATGTGTGTGTGTATATATTTGTGTATGCGTGTTTGTGTCCATGTGTGTGTATATATATGATGAATATTAGTATGTGTGTATGGGGAGGGGGGGGTGGATGAAAGTGTAACTTTATTTCTGGGTGGGCTCATGTTTGTGTCTCTGAGAAAAGAGGTTCTTGATAGAACCTCCCTGGTCTGTGTGTGTGTATTTAGAAAATTCAGTGAACCACAGAAGAAAAGACATTCTAGAGTTCATCCCCCACCCATAAGTTTACGACCAGGATACGACTTTAAGACAAGGATGCTACACAAATTGTCTTTCTTCCTTCATCAACCTAGAGGGACGGACACTTAGTTGGGGTAAGAAGTCTACAGAAGTCCGACGGTCTCAGACCCTGGTCTTACTTCCGGAAACAACTCTTCCTTTCAAGATCTCGTGGGAAGTGAAGCAGTGCGTGGTCACGTCCTTCAGTCACACGGGAACATAGCAGGCAGGTAGGGGCTGATATACGGTCAAACCTGCTCAAGATGACCACTCAGTCACACGGGAACATAGCAGGCAGGTAGGGGCTGATATACGGTCAAACCTGCTCAAGATGACCACTCAGTCACACGGGAACATAGCAGGCAGGTAGGGGCTGATATACGGTCAAACCTGCTCAAGACGACCATTCAGTCACACGGGAACATGGCAGGCAGGTAGGGACTGATATACGGTCAAACCTGCTCAAGATGACCACTCAGACACACGGGAACATGGCAGGCAGGTAGGGGCTGATATACGGTCAAACCTGCTCAAGACGACCATTCAGTCACACGGGAACATGGCAGGCAGGTAGGGACTGATATACGGTCAAACCTGCTCAAGATGACCACTCAGACACACGGGAACACAGCAGGCAGGTAGGGACTGATATACGGTCAAACCTGCTCAAGACGACCATTCAGTCACACGGGAACATGGCAGGCAGGTAGGGACTGATATACGGTCAAACCTGCTCAAGACGACCATTCAGTCACACGGGAACATGGCAGGCAGGTAGGGACTGATATACGGTCAAACCTGCTCAAGACGGCCACTCAGTCACACGGGAACATAGCAGGCAGGTAGGGGCTGATATACGGTCAAACCTGCTCAAGATGACCACTCAGTCCCACGAGAACATAGCAGGCAGGTAGGGGCTGATATACGGTCAAACCTGCTCAAGATGACCACTCAGTCCCACGGGAACATAGCAGGCAGGTAGGGACTGATATACGGTCAAACCTGCTCAAGATGACCACTCAGTCACACGGGAACATAGCAGGCAGGTAGGGACTGATATACGGTCAAACCTGCTCAAGATGACCACTCAGTCACACGGGAACATAGCAGGCAGGTAGGGACTGATATACGGTCAAACCTGCTCAAGATGACCACTCAGTCCCACGGGAACATGGCAGGCAGGTAGGGGCTGATATACGGTCAAGACTGCCCAAGATGACCATTCACGGGAGAGATAACATCTTGTCTATGTGGACAGGTGGTCACTATAGACTGATTGTGTCAATGGGAAAAATTATTACATGGAACCACCAAAAAGTGTAGTCTGCAAGCAGACGTGTGAGCTGTATGGAAAAAAGACAAGAATTTGGCCAAATAGGGACAAAGAAGTTGCCATGGGATCTCAGTCAGTCTTTTGCAGTCTATCCAGCTATTACCGTCGGTCGGTCAATTCATTTCTAGGCCAATTAACCCCTGCTAGGATTTAATTCCTAACTTGGCCAAAGTTCCCTATTACTATTCGGCCAGGCGGAGTCCGACAGAGACTACAAAACGTGGAGGAGGTCGCTTGGACAGGTTTGATTGTAGTTGGCAACACACGGCCACAACACGAACTAGGCGATTGGTCGATGAAGATTAGACATACAGTTATAAGACACGCTAAATTTAGACGCCAGTGTCACTGAGGAAACTGTAAGATAACGGATGTTATCCGAAACGTCTGACCGTTTCCCAAACCATATCCAGTTGCTTGAGTAACAGCTATTTGGCGAAACTTCGCTGTACTTTTTGTTGTGTCAATAGAGCCTCTCTGCACCACATGAAGAGTTTTGACTGTCATGCTCAGAAGACCGCAACCTATCCTACCCTACCCTACCCTACCCTACCCTATCCTACCTTACCCTACCCTACCCTACCCTACCCTACCCTACCCTACCCTACCCTACCCTACCCTACCCTACCCTACCCTACCCTACCCCTAGCCCTAGCCCTAGCCCTAGCCCTAGCCCTAGCCCTAGCCCTAGCCCTAGCCCTAGTCCTAACCCTAACCTTAACCCCAAGCCCTAACCCTAACCCTAACCCTAACCCTAACCCCAAGCCCTAACCCTAACCCTAACCCTAACCCCAACCCCAACTCTAACCCTAACCCTAACCCTAACTCCAACCCTAACCCTAACCTTAACCCCAAGCCCTAACCCTAACACTAACCCTAACTCCAACCCCAGCCCCAACCCCAACTCTAACCCTAGCCCTAGCCCTAACCCTAACCTAAACACTTATCAGCAGTCCTGTGCTGACTCTTCTATGTAAGGTGGTCTTGTAGCTAACGTTAGGACTGTTGACGAATGAAGAACTGTCCTGACCAATCCGTCTGGTTAGCTTTCCCCCTATTTTAACCAATGAGCTTACTTTCATCATGGAAGGTCCTTGTTTTAACAAATTCCGACACTTTTCTCAGTCAGTCACCAGGTCTGATATAGAATCAGCCTTCATGCAGGGTCATGGATAGTAGGATTCGGCAAAAAAGGGGAATGTTGAGCAGGAGACTGAGTCCCCGGGAAGGTATAATAAGAAGTTTATTTATTTGCAAGTTCGTGCCCGAGGGCTAATTGCAAGTACATGGTAAAAAAACATAGTAAATAAACAAGTAACAATGGAAAGTTATACTTGGTTATGAACAATATTCTACTCTAATACTAGGGTTGGCTATTTCTGAACAGGTTTGGTTTGACTTCTTTTTTGGAAGCAGAGGGAGACGAAAAGCCCCACCTTTTCTAAAATTTGTGGGTTCTGCGATTTCAAGAGAAAATTGGCTTTCTGTTTGTCTGTAAATGTGGGGAAGTTGGGATAATACTTTGTGACTTCTCTAAACAGAGGGATTCTTTCATATAATATCCCCCCTCCCAGGAATCAAACCCTAGTTGGCACCAAAACTTTCGTGGCAAAAACTCTCTCTACAGCCAGCGTAGTTAGTCTGGTAGGGACCAATCGAGACTAGTGCTTGGTAGTAGCAATACGGGACTTTGGCCAAGTTGGTATTTATATAAAGCCTAGTAGGAGTTAATTGACCTAGGAGTGAGCTGACCGGCCGGCAGGTAGCTGGATAGACTGCAAAATCCCATGACAACTTATTTGTCCCTTTTTGGCCAATTTTTGTCTCTTTTGTCATCCAGCTGACACGTTTGCTTGGAAGTGTTTGCTGGTTGTGCAGACCAAAAATGAAAAATCGTCAGCAGCCCCCCCTCCCCCTCACATACCTTCCATGACGTCACGCGGGCTGACAGGTACCGTCCCCGTGTGGGAACACCTGAGATAAAGGGTCACCACCGTAAATTACCTGCCAGGTAGGAGATTTCACAGCCGATACTCCGGAGATTTATCTGTAACCAGTCCCCAGTGTCTGGCGGAGCGGAGCTAAGTTCTACTGCCCAACGATAACAGGCGAATTCGAAACTGTTGACACAACAGATTTTCACTTCCTCCAAATTTAAGAAAGCCTGTCGCGAGGCTCTGCTTTTACTCGATCAGCAAATTTATGTTGTTTGATGAATCACTGGCGCTTCTTCAGCGTTTGGTACTAGTCTCTACCAGACTCAGGTCTGGCTAATAGGGGACTTCGGAGTTAATTGGCCTCGGAGTAAACTGATCGACCGCGGGATAGCTGGCTGGATAGTCTGAAAAACGCTGACAGAAAACCCATAGTAACTTATAGCCGATGAGGTGATCAGAAATGGGGCAAACCGGGTGTCTGTGAGTGAGTGAGTGAGTGAGTGAGTGAGTGAGTGAGTGAGTGAGTGAATGAATGAGTGAGTGTGTGTGTGTGTGTGTGTGTGTGTTTGTGTGTGTGTGTATGTGAGTGAGTGAGTGAGTAAGTGAGTGAGTGAGTGAATAAATGAATGAAGGCATGGATGAATAAATCTATGGAATGAACACAACATGAATGACTAATAAAAGTAGGAGGCCATTTTCTGCTACTCAACATGTTATTCTCGTTTTCCTTTTTTTAAAGAAACTATTCGTACAGTTCTTGTATAAGAAGAACAACACCACTCGTCATTTGCCAAATACAATAATGATTATCTAACCACATGGCAACGAACAAACCTTTTCTGTACCTTAAATAGTTCGAATGTTTGATTCTTTTGTACTATTGTTTTCATGTTGTACAAATTGAATGCCTTGAGTTCGTCACTACTTTGTATTGCCTACTTATTTCGTCGGGTGAATTCTGGCAACAACCTTTTGTTCTATTCCTGACTGTCTCCCCAAAATATTCTATTATGATTATTTAGATTCAGAATTTACTTGCAATGAGATACATGTACACGAGATGAATTCTATATTATTCGCCATTGTACCTTGTTGATATCATCATTAGTTCAGTTATAATTTTTCAGCGGTGATGCTGATATTAACAGCTTATTTTCCACTCACTCACGTCTGTAAGTGACTATAAGCCTATTCCATTGTCTATCGAGACAGAAGGATGCCAGCAACAACTTACTACGTACAGTCAGTTACTACTGTGTCTTGTACTTTGTCACGTTGATCAATAAAAAGACAGCAAGAAACAAGCACGAACCTTTTCCTCTGTCCATCCAGCGTATAAACCTGCTGTAAGACTCGGGTTGGGAGAGAAGTTCCCGCAGAAACTGCCATAGATGTACTGCTGTAGGAAGACAAAAACCAACGGCAAGAGAATTAGTAAAACATATGCCATTGATACACCAAAATAGCAATAGATGTACTGCTGTAGAATATAAGTTAGCACCAGCAGAGATTTAGTACCGAAACTGCCATAGATGGACTGCTGTAGGGATACAAACATCAACGGCAAGAGATTTAGTAAAACAACTGCCATAGATACACCAAAATGGCAATAGATGTACTGCTGTAGAAAAAAAATAAATAGGTCAACGCCAGCAGAGATTTCGTACAAAACTATCATAGATGAACTGCTGTAGGAAGACAAGAAGCAACAGAAAGATATTTAGTGCAAAAAAACAACTGCCACAGGTGGACTGCTGTGTAGAGGGGGAAAACGATCAACACCAAAATAGATTTAAACACAAACTGCCACAGACCCACTGTTGTACATACGGGGATTCAAAAGATCAACACCAGGAGAGGTTTAGTATAAAAACGGTCATAGAAGGAAAAACAAAAACCAACATCGGCAGAGATACAAAAACTGACATGAATGTACCACTGTAGGGAACACAAAAATAAACAGCAGCAGAGATTTAGTACAGAAACTGCCATAGATGTATCATTGTATGGAAGTGTAAATTCAACACCAGTAGAGACTTACTGCAAAAAACTTTCACAGAGTTACTGATCTAGGAAAAAAAGATTTAGTACACAGTGCAACCTGCCATAGATGCACTGTTGTAAAAAAGAGGGAATAAAATCCAACACAAGGGTAGAAATGTGGTCGTGTGCGTGTATTGTTTAAACGTTTCAACACCTCAAGCGGCAGGCGCCAGATGTGGGGAAAATACACAAACAAAGACCGCATCCAAGCATGAAGAAGAATAGGTCAGAGGTGTCACTATTTTCTTAATATTTTTTTCGGCAACAGTCAAGACCTTTATGAAACGAAAAATGACTATTCTTACAATTGATTATCTAACATCACTGCTTGTGGTACCCTGATATATTGTATTGTGGCAATCCAACTAAAATAAAAGAAGGAGGAAAAACACTTTATCTTTACACCTGTAAGCGCCATTCATCAAGAAAGACAAAAACAATAAAAGTTTTGACAACAATCAACAAAAAAGCATAGAAAAAAATGTAACAATGAACAATTTAGCCACTCAATGTCCGTACCGTGTATCATTCCTGTGTATACTGTGTGTATATTCTATTATTGAAAGAATGAAGATAGCAACAAAGTCAGCATTAGAAGGCCAGATTTTGTTTTTCCGTTCCCAGAAATAACACAAGAGTGTTCCCGATCCCGGATCTAACGCGAGGTCAGGTGTCAAATTATACCGCAGCAAAAATAACTCGGCATAATATCTGATTGTGGAGCTGTCTACCCGCACGTTGTACTCCTTTCAAATATCTTATGGAAAAAAATATTTACTGAATAGTAGCTCTAGGATTTTTACCTTTTATTCTTTATTCACGCTTATTTTTTGCAATTTAGCGCGTTTTGCAATGCTAGATCAACACGAACAAGACAAACATAGCTTTCCACGTGCATTATTTAACATAAGCTACGTATTTCCTACTCTACATTGTGCACTTCAGACCCATAAATCACCTTGCAGTATTTCACTTAACTGTGGAACGTTGGCGGCGTCGCTGCGTCCTAAATCCTATTTGCGTTGCCTTCGGTTTTGTAATGGGGATATTATACAAAACGCACAGTATGACCAAAAAGACAACAAAACACACAAATTGTGAAAAGGTTCGTCGATGCAGATTAGACATCCAGGTAATAAGATACGCCAAAAAGCAGTTACTCAAGCAACTGGATCTGATTTTAGGCGTTTCGGATAATATCCGTTATCTTTTGTCAGTCACACTATGCTATTTAGTGTGAAAAGATTCGTTTTTTATCGATGAAATTCGTTAAATCGCTGGCCCGCGGCGAAAAAGGTATTATCAAAGATCCTCGATAGAAGTACGACCCTCAGCGTTACTACCATCCTTGCAATACCAGCGATTTAATTTGAAACAACTGTTTTTGATGATAATGTAAATATGTTTGCATATAAATATCTAATGTTGCAATGTATATGTATAATGTTAAAGGCTATAACTATATTTTAACTGCTAAATCATCCTGTTCTAAGATTCTAAAGCATGTCCTGGCAACAATTCAGCCACTTGGCTGCCACAGTGGGACACTTTTTTAAAATCTTTATGGTATTGTATTTCTACGGTGCAATCCAATTAACCTAATGGCATCAATACCGAAAAGTGTACATCATCATCGTAAGATTACTAAGCTTTGTTTTTGACTTCTTTTGTAAAATTTCACAGCTATAACGTTATATTTTGCATGACAAGAAAAATAGAAACTGATAGAATATTGTTGTTTTCATCTGAAACGTTTCACAACGATGCCGATTTTTTGTTTGTTTTCATAAGCACAGCTTGTCAAGTGTAGAAATGAATTGTATTACTACAATCCCTATTATGTCTTTTTACGTCTGTAATAACTAGGAAAAAGTATTATTTTCCGCTACTAACGTTATGTGTTTGTACTCCACATCCCGTGAAAGTTGTTTGCCCTCAAGTATTGATTGATGGCACCAGCTGTCCCCTGAAATTGCCCATCGAAGGCTGGCGGAAAGTTTACCAACATAGATTAAATCATAACAATTCTGCCATCAAAACTAATCGATAAGTTTGTGGTCACAACAAGTTGACCTTTCGTTCAAATTCCTCCGGTGGAGAAGCTTAATTCTGATCAACACGAACAAAGGCACTGTGGGCGGAGGCGTAGATCTAAGCAATTTTTCTACCTGCGCAATAAAGAATTTGCATGTACCAAGCACTGAAATTACTGTAAATGCATTTAATTTCGCGGGGATTTAATTTCGCGGTGGCGGGAAAATGGACTTTTCGTGCTGGTTTTAATTTCGCGGTAGCACCATGTACTGTAGTCTCTCACTGCCATGGAAAAATGTTCACGGTGAAAACCGCGTACATTTCTGAATTTACAGTACCACGTTCGGTATTTACCATGCAGGAGAAGCCATCGTTCTGATCAACACGAACAAAGGAGTTGTGGGTGGAGGCATCTATGTAAACCAACATCACACAGTTTCTTTATAAGCTATACTGTTTTTCTACTGTGAACAAATCACAATTGTAATGTACTATGCACTGGAAGTACTATGTTTGAAATGTCTTTGGACTATGATATATGTCATTCACATTTGCAAACATTCTGTTCGGAGGCATAGATGATCATAGATCTAACGTGCAGTGATCATCACCATTTTTTTACGAGAGCAATAAAGAATTTGCATGCACAAAGCACTGGAAGTACCACGTTTGGCATTTCATTGAAGTATGGTATTAGCAGTCACTCACATTTTCAAACATTTTAGCCGATGTCTCAGCATTTTCGCCCCCCTCCCCCCGTGGAGATTAAGAAATCGTGTGATACTGGGTCCTGGCGAAAATTTAAAATATACCCCTGGCCCAAGCCGTAATCTAATCGTGAATACATCGACAGGACCCCCGCCAGGACCCGGGCTGATTTTAGTTGATGTTCTTTCTGACTTTTGAAATGGGAGGGAATTTTCTCCCTGACTGATAACACCCCCCCCCCCTCCAAAGTGTGTTTCTTGCTTTTTATTCCGCCTTATAATTAGCACCAGACACGGCCTGTGTTAGTAGGAAATGTCATGTTGTGTGTATCTCGCTACATTAGATGAGAAATTACAACTAAGACAATAACAGTTTGAGACAATAACTATAACACAAAACGTCCCCTCACAGGCGGCCATCTTGATTTCATTAAAGGGTAACCAAGGTCAACAGAAACAGTTCTATTTATGAAAAACAAACTGAAGAACACCGACTGGACAGTCATGTGATTTTGTAGTGTTGAGAGAATCTCTGGTTTGATCGTGCGTGTCCTATGGTATGGTTAGCAAATAAGGTCGTGTGCGTGTATTGTTTAAACTTTTCAAGCTGCACAGATTTCAAATTACACTCACATCCGTTTTCCAAACATTTCAAAACACATCAGTGAATATTCTTATGCTAAAATACGCTTTCATACAATTCAAAAAACCAACTCGATCCGACTTTGTATATGTGATGGCCTTTGTTGTAAAATGCGCCTAATGCCTTGAAAAAACAGAACTAAAGCACGGTACAGTGCAGAAGTAACAATGCAGTGCTGAGTTTGATTTAATGTCCTTATATGAATCGCAGCCCCGCACGAATTGGTGTTTACTGGTACCTAAACAGTCGCGGTTTACCGTAAATACGCCAACATTTCCCGCGCTTTGTGTGCCGTGTACAGTCAACATTGCGTCAGCGTCATCAATTGCGCCCGTAAAACGCGTTATCTTTCGCGTCATCTCTGAGACAGGGGGCGACAAAGACTTGTGGGTGGAAGAATTTGTCAGGGGTTACCTTTAAAATCATCGGAATAAGAAAAAAACTACCCTAAAGGTTAATAAATGAATTTGAGTAGTTCTAGACACATCGCAAAAATCACTGCACCATTCTGACTCATCCCAAAATTCAAACACGAACAACATATATTTTCAATTCTTGATCTGTTCAAATTTTCGGCACTCACATCTCTCTTCTTAACGCCATGAACGTATAACTATAGCACATTTTTTCTATCATTATAATGGCTAATGAATAAGCTTTGTTACAGGGCTATCATATACTAGTAATACAATATAATTGATGAAGTATGTTCGATCGCAATTAAGTTTAATAAACACGACACAAATATTTGCATACATCAGTTCAACAATTTATCAATGTCACATGTGCTTCATGCAAAATTTTTAAAAATTACATGATTTTAGTATCAAGATGATGAAGAAACAAATAAAACGACGCGATACAAAAGTCTTGCTGACGTATTTCATAGTTCTGTCATGTCTAGAACAACCATTCTGTCATGTCTAGAACAATCGTACTTTCCCAGAACTATCGTAAAGTGGAATTTGTTATCACCAAGCACAGTAGGGGCATCTTCTGTTGGTAGTTTTGAAGAACGCTTGCAGATAGATGTGCAAAAGCTAGGTGTGACGGGTCGTTCAGTGTAATATAACCAGCTGTTGCCGCGCCGCGTGCCTGCGAAGCTGGTGTGTTACGCCGAACGGCGGTTATACCGGCTATATAAATACAGATACAGATACAGAACCACCAAACACACGTACGGCTCCAAATCTGACCAGCTTTAAGAGACTCTTGAAGTAAAAGAAATGACCAAAACGAACTGACACGGACTATGAGCTTTCGCTCTACTAATGTTTTGTACCATGTTTATGTAGTAATACATGTTGATATATTTATCTATTTTATCTGGTCCTTACCTCCCTCATGACCTCAATGAAAAGCGGCCGGCATGAATAAATGAAGGTTCAACCAAATCTGTATGTGGTTTGTCTCACCTTTTTCTGTCGGAGGCAGGGCGTCTTGCACGGGGTATGGTGAACAGTTCGGCACGTAGTGGTTAGAGTACGACACTGGAAGGTTGCAAAAACAAGTATAAGTACAGCTAACTAAAAAAATGGTTGAACATGTCAACTCACAACTCCTAAGAACCGTGTGCTAAGTACAGATACAGTTTTAGACTCTACGATAGCAAGTCTTACAGAAGAAATATTCTTTTGCATGCCTTGAGTCCATCTTTCCACTAGACGGAGATCGGCGACCAAAATTGAATTTGTGTGACTCTTGATTTTATAATTGGAATCAGTGATGCAAAACTATGACTTGAAGGATAACAAAGAGCACAAAAGAACGTGAAAAATTCTTTATAAAGGAAGATTTGTGAAATTTCTGGTCACTCTGGTAGTCAGATTCTAGTGCAGAGAGCGATACGTCATGACAGAGGGTTTGATTGTTTGCTTGTTTGTTTACTTATTATTAAGTACATTTGTATCAAATTAAGAAGAGGTTACTAAAAACTGACTTGACAACATGTCTGAGTGCCAAAGGAAAAATAGAAATGCGAGCTGAATATGATATTTCAATCCGATATGAATGAATGAATGAATGAACGAACGAACGAATGAACGAATGAACGAACGAACGAACGAACGAACGAACGAATGAATGAATGAATGAATGTTTGCTAGAAAAGAAGACTCACTTGGTTTCTTGTTGATGGTACATACAGTGCTCCGGCCTCCTGGACCTGCTAACGTTAAACACACATGAAGTCAGTTGAAACCTTACAAACAGTCTAAGATATTTGTAGATCAAAATGATAGGACTTTGGTTCTAGCATCTAACTTGCAGATCAAAATCATACGATCTAAGAGCGCTATTTGCAAATTGCCCTGTTGTCATTTCCAAAATCTTTAGGTTTGAATTAGCTTCTAAATAGGTTTACCTCTGAATAATGTACAAATGGGAAAGAACAACTTCAAGGTGATTCAAAGTTATATCATGTAGCATCGAAATGTAACAAATGTAACACATCTGAGAACATTTACAGCAACAGTACATATACATTATGAGTTTCAACATTGTAAGTCTAATTCTATTCGAGCAGTCTTAATTGCATGACTTCATGTGTCGTGCAATTCAGCATTTTCTGCAAAGCCGTCATATGTCCAATGTTTCTTGAAATAAACCTTTCTTCTTCAAATAAAATCATAGATTCGAGGATAGTGGGAGTGGGAGACAGTACAGAGAAATGAGTAAAATGATTGAGAGGAAAAAACTAGATTTAGAAGATTCAGTAAAGTTCATCAAGTGGGACCACGTAGCGCAGCGGGACCGTGTTCGGCCCGTGACCGAGAGGTTGTGGGTTCGAATTGGGCTGCCGTGTTATGGATCTTGTGCCCTTGGGAAAGGAACTCTACGCGACTTTCCTCACTTTACTCAGGTGAAAATGAGTACTTAGCTTCGGCTAAGGCCGTCCCTCGGATAGGACGTTAAATGGAGGTCCCATGTCTGGGGAAAGCCACACCCCAGGCACGTTAAAGAACCCCCACGCGTGCGATGGTGCGGTATGCGACTGGGTGCAAAATCCTTCCGTCTAGAATTGGTTATTCTCTACAAATCACCCTGACTCCAGGAAGAATAGTGACATATCAGTCACTAATGGAGATCTGTATAACCAAACCAAACTAAAGTTCTTAGGGACCTAATTTTGCAATGCGAGGGAAAAGGATGCGTTTTTTTTAGCGTTCTTGGTTTATTTATTTCATGTCAAAAGACGCCAGGGCTGTCCCTACAACTTATAAATTTATTTCCAACAAGGTCCAGTATATACAGAAACGAGACGTGTTACGTAAAGTCAGATGGGGACAAACGTGAATGAACAGATAAAACCCGATAATGTTGACACAAACGTCGTTCTTAACGCAATGGAAATGAAGCATAAGTTGCTGATGGGTCATACCGCTGTGAAAACTGCGAACATAAAGTTACCGCGAGCATTAAAATGTACCGCGAACCTAAAACATTATCGCAAACATAAAAAAATGTACTGCGGACATCAAACTACTGTGAACATAAAGATACTGCGAGCACAAAGTTATCGCGAATATTGCTCGATTTAACGGTACGAAAAAGACAGAAGGGAGGCAGGAGACAGAAAGACAAAGACAGGTAGACAGATAGATAGATGGTTTATTGCGCAACAATTGCATCAGTGACAATGTATGGCAATGTATATACAATAAAAGGTACAGTCTAATACTACACATATATACGTTATATTGCAACAATTTCAGTTACTAAAATACTAGTGGAATCTACGGTAGGTATTAAAAGGAACTATAACACATCAGGTTGGGTATTTCTATGCTACTAGCGACATAATATTTGTCATAAGTTATTTAGGAATGGTACAGTTTCTTTTTTGCATGGCGTGATAAAAAAAAAGACAGAAGACTAGCCTCACCGTTGGCCATACCAGACTTCCATATGTCCAGCAGCGCGTAGAGGATCTGTCCGGACTCGGGAGCGCGATAGATGAACTCCCGCTCGGCCAGCTCGCACAACTGCGCTCCGTCCAGCGGGAAACACTCCAGGTACACGTTGGGCAGTCGGTACTGGTCAGCCGTCCAGCGGAGCCACCGAGCCACGTCCGTGTGACTCCACGTCCGCGGGTCTACGGGACAGAAACATGGAGGGTTAGGGCTGGGGTTAGGGTTGGAGTTAGGGTTAGGGCTGGGGTTAGGGTTAGGGCTGGAGTTAGGGTTTGAGTTAGGGTTAGGGTTTGAGTTAGGGTTAGGGTTGGAGTTAGGGTTAGGGCTGGAGTTAGGGTTGGAGTTAGGGTTAGGGCTGGGGTTAGGGTTAGGGCTGGAGTTAGGGTTTGAGTTAGGGTTAGAGCTGGAGTTAGGGTTAGGGTTGGAGTTAGGGAAACACTCCGGGTACACGTTGGGCAGTCGGTACTGGTCAGCCGTCCAGCGGAGCCACCGAGCCACGTCAGTGTGACTCCACGTCCGCGGGTCTACGGGACAGAAACAGGGAGGGTTAGGGCTGGGGTTAGGGTTGGAGTTAGGGCTGGAGTTAGGGTTGGAGTTAGGGTTAGGGTTGAGGTTAGGGAAACACTCCAGGTACACGTTGGGCAGTCGGTACTGGTCAGCCGTCCAGCGCAGCCAGCGAGCCACGTCTAGCGGGGACCTCGCCCGCTAGCTACAGGACAGAAACATGGGAGGGTTAAGGCTGGAGTTAGGGTTAGGGTTGGAGTTAGGGTTAGGGCTGGAGTTAGGGTTAGGGCTGGAGTTAGGGTTAGGGCTGGAGTTGGGGTTGGAGTTAGGTTAGGGCTGGGGTTAGGGTTGGAGTTAGGGTTAGGGCTGGAGTTAGGGTTGGAGTTAGGTTAGGGCTGGGGTTAGGGTTGGAGTTAGGGTTAGGGCTGGAGTTAGGGTTAGGGCTGGAGTTAGGGTTGGAGTTAGGGTTAGGGCTGGAGTTGGGGTTGGAGTTAGGTTAGGGCTGGGGTTAGGGCTGGGGTTAGGGTTAGGGTTAGGGTTGGAGTTAGGGTTAGAGCTGGAGTTAGGGTTAGGGCTGGAGTTAGGGAAACACTCCAGGTACACGTTAGGCAGTCGGTACTGGTCAGCCGTCCAGCGCAGCCAGCGAGCCACATCCGACGGTCTACGGGCGAAGGGAAGGCATTGTAGTACACTCAAGATTCGTGAAAATTAAAGGATGGATCCAAGAAGACATGCGTTGCAGCTAGTTTATTTGAATTTATCACTACAGTTATTCGTTTACTACTGTATACTGTTTACCACTGTCTGTCTGTCACTTTTTTGTCACTTTCTTCAAGGTTCATGAAAATAAAATAAAAATTTTCAAGAAGACATGTGTTGTAGAACATTCAAGAAGGTTCAAGACAAAAAACAAGATTCAAGAAAGCATGTCTGACAAGTTTTAGACCATTCAATGCCAAACGTTCTATCTGTGTCATACCATCTTTATAAGCAATGCTAGGGTCTAATTTCTAAACCGTGGTCCGCCGAAGCCGTTTTAGGAAACGAAAAATAAAAATGTAGAAATTTCTTATACCTAGAAATAAGCACACATCATGGCCACGACTCTCCTATTTACGTTCTGTATTTTAGTGTATTTTATATCATATTTTTCGTTCTCGGTCGGCCTCTGGTTTGGAAATGTGACCTACTCTCCAAGCAGAGGTTAGGCTCCGGCTGTTTTTTTAACGTTTTTTCAGTCGTTTTTATCGGGCTTTCTATTTCTTTTTTATACCTTGCTGTGTCAAAACCTAACTGGCTGGCGTACTTCAAGAAAAATGACAAAATAGAAAGCCCGATTAAAACGACTTAGAAAAACGTTAAAAAACAGCCGGCGCCTAACCTCTGCTTGGAGAGTAATGTGACCTAGGCATTACGCAGACGCTACTCTACATGGCATATTCAAGCCCTATACGACAAACAGTACAGTGACTTTAGTATGGTCAACTATGAATAGGGATACAGAGTAAATCTTAAACTAGACTGACTAAACAATATAGGATAAAACTTCACTTTTGTTCATGAAGTTTAATATAACTATGATATTGGTTCTGCCCTTATATTGATCATATTTCATTTCATTTTAACTGATGTACAATTGGTGGCTTTGTTTTATTGATTTCATTTGTAACTTGTGTCTAGTTATTTATGATTTCATTGTTTTATTGAGTGTATGTCTATGTCTATGTTACATTGCTATGGCCCATTGGTGGCAGAGAGCAAATAAAGATCATCACTCTGAAAAAAAATCTTAATACAATCAGGTGGGGCTAAACGTGAATGCCACTATCTTTTCTAATCACCAAGCCATCTTTATGTATTTTCCTATCTTGGCATTATGAGGGCTGACGGATCTAAAGATATAGTGCAATCTTCTTCTGGTATCGAGCATCTTGAAATTAGTAGCATTTAAACACATGAATGTGAATAACTTATTGTGTAAGATATCATACCTAGAGCATTCCATGACATATGTCGAACGAAAAAGGTGCAAACGCGTTAACATTGATGAAGGTTCATAAATTACAAACATTCGGCACAGAACTGCCATTGCTAAACTAAGAATCAGTTGCCACCGACTGCGAATTGAATCAGGAAGGCACAACCGCACTCCTCTAGAGCAAAGAGTCTGCCAATTGTGTACCTCAAACATGGTAGAAGATGAAGTGCACTTCACTGTTGATTGTGATATGTATGTAAATGATAGAACTACTCTATTCTAAAAATTTAGTACATAGAAAGTAGACTCCCTCATTTCAGACACATGAGTAGCACTGACAAGTTTATATTTCTCATGCGTTTTGACAAACCGACAATAGCTAAACCCATACAGTCCTACATTTCAACATTACCAAGAAGCGAGAAGAAGCCGAACTTTTGTGTTAGACTAGATTTGTGATACTTTTATATATATATATCTTGAATTGTTGTGACATGTACTTAGCTCGGTTGGGCAAAACTGTACAATAAAGGTCTTCATTCATTCATTCATTCATAACGCACGGACATCGACAATACTGTAAATATAGCTTTCCACCGGACTAAAATTAAACGAGCGGACAGCTATTGCAACAACAAACAACACCGATGTTTGTTACCTGTCAATGTAAACCTTAAAGTATTACTCAAGACACAAATTGTACTCATTACACAGAAAGCTTTCTTGTGTAGACACAAAACACATTGACGATCTCTGTCTCTTCTTTCTTTCTTTACAGTCAAGGCACTACACAAGAACCACCTGGCGAATGTGACCGTTTTTGTGATGATTTTTTGCCATCAATAAAACATCGAGGATCGTGTCGACAGTGATCACCTGTCCACATGGATCGTGTTGGTCCCTTGAATGGTGTTCTTGGGCAGGTTTGACTGAACTGTGTACCAAAATGTTGTTTTGAAATGCATAGGTCACATTTCCAAACCGGGGCCCGCCGACCGGGCAGCTTTCGGGAACGAAAAATATGATACAAAAGACACCAAAATACACGCAGCGTAATTAAAAGGAGAGCTGTGTGCATGATTTCTGTTTATTTCTGGTATACATTTTCAGTTTTCGTTTCCTGAAACAGCCCGGCCGGACCCCGGTTTGGAAATGTGAAAAGTCATTTCAAAACAGGTAGACAGTCAAACCTGCTCAAGAAGACCGCTTAGGGGAGTGATCTGGTGGACAGGTGGTCAGTATAGACAGGATTCTTAATGCTTATGTCAATGAGGAAATTGTTACAAAAAAGCGGTGATTCTTGTATAGAGGTAATCACTTGTACAGCCTTGACTGTAAAGAAAAGACAGAAAAAGACAGCAGTGAATCTGCATCACATCATTAAAGTGTTTTGTGCCTTCTGTGTAAGGAGCCAAATTTGTGTCCGGAGAAATGCTTAAAAGTTTGCACTAGCGGCTGACAAACACCACTGTTGTTTGTGGCCCGAGCAAAAGTGCGTTTCTCACCTCTGGGCACCTGCACCACTTTGAAGGCGACCTCGATGTCTCTGCTGACTTCCTGCATGATGAGTGTCTGCACCTCCTCCAGGTCCCTGTCCGTGAGACCGGGCTGCGGCGGGTGCTGCCTCGGGGAGGCGGGCAGCTCCATCCCGCCAGGGTGGCACGGCATCCCCCGGCGGTCGGCCCCGGGGTCCTCCGCCAGCAGGTCCGCAAACTCCCGGCGCGTCTGCCGCAGAAACCGATCGAGCTGCTGCTCGGAGAGATCGGGCTGCTTCGGTCCGGCGGGCGGAGGAATGCCCATCGCCTCCCGATGCCTGAGGGTGTCCGCGGCCGCCTCATGTGGAACGGAGTAGGGCACGGGGAAGTCAAAAGTCTGGCCGGGGTCAGGACTCGCGCGGTCACGGGGGAAGTGAGCGGGCGCGCTCCCCGGAGGAGACGGTACGGCTGAGGGAGAGTTTCCCGGAGCCTGGGCCGTGTAGGCAGCGGGGTAGCACGGGGCCGGGGGGCCGGGGCACGGCGGAGACTGTGCCGGCGATGTCGGCTCTACAGGCGACATGGAGGGGCCGTGGTAGCTCCCAAACACACCTGCTGTTCCAGGTAAACTATTACAGTTGTCACTCTGGTCCCAGGATCTGAAGTCGCCGTTGCAGTAGACTTCGTACACGGTCATCGGCGTGGTGTCGGTGTCGCTGGTCTGTTGTGCGTCGGCTGGCGCAAAGCTGGGGTTTTCCGTCGCGTCGACGTACCGAGGCGTCAGCGGCCGCTGCTCGGGCGGCAGGGCGTCCCCCAGCGGAGCCGGGGACGGGGTCTGCCCGGTGTAGTAATGTTCGGGAGTCGGGGACGCGGCTTGGGTGCTGTAGTACTGTTCGGGTAGCGTGGCGGGAGGGGCCGGGTAGTCGGGGCGAGGGCTCTCGGGCGAGGGGAACGTGAAGACCGACGGCGGGGACTCCGTGCGCTCGGGGCTGTAGTAGACGTCGTACCCGTCCTGGTACTGTAGAGTCTCCGGCGGCGGGCCCGTCGAGCCGTGGTGGCAGGACCGTGACTTCCCCTGGCGGCACGGCTGGTGGGCAGGCACCGGCACCAGCCCGTCCTCTCCGCGGGAGCAGTCGGCACCCGGCCCCGCCGGCGGCTCCTGCTTCACCGCCGGGGTGGACGGCGGCGTCAGGAAGACTCCCACCTCCGGGAGAGACATCTGCTTGCTTGAGAGGAGCGTCTCTGTCTCCATACCTGTAAGGAAGAACGGACATTCTTAACACGTGTGCCGTCGGGAATATGACTTATCTAGCCGACCGTGTCCTCTTACTGGCCATAGGAAGGAACAGACTTCTTCTTTCAAACTGGTACATCTCTCTGAAAAACAACAACATAAACTTCTGCTTTTAGCTGCGAAACCAAAGCAAAAGCCCTCATTCTTACTGAAAAGTAAAACAGAACTCTTACAACGCAAGCTAGACGTGCGCAAGGTTAGCTAGAATGATGTTTAATTTCCTTCTCCTTTTTCTTGCTTTATGTCATCTATATCTCAGTTACATTTTGTCTGACTCTTACCTCTTCCCCAATGAAAAAAGCGGCCTGCAGGCGAATGTGATTATTTATGAAGAAATAAAGGCTCAAACTATTGTTCTTTATACATGTAAACGAAACGAATTTAACTAACATTTTAGGAACGCGAAGAAAATGTGCAGAATTGCACTTGCAATGTGCCTTAAAGTTTCAAGAACGCTCATATTAAACGAAGGGTGTACAAGACGACATCTGGTAATATATTCAAGATTTATTTCGATACATTCTCTCGGCTTGTCAGAGCGAGAAAGACTTTGTGTAGAACCTTTCCTCAGGCACTTTAAACCGTCTTGTCTTTACGTTTCTTGCCTCCCGTGTTTTGAAAACCAAGACGCCTTGCAAAGAAGCTCAGAGGTGGTCTCAAAAGAATATCGGAAGTTATCTTACTTCTTCAAGCATGACGTGTCCCTCGTTCTACACAAAAATCACATCTTGCGCTTGACGGTATCGCTTCTCTTGCGAACTTTTCGATCTAAAACGAACCTGTCGTTGACTTTCTACAAACGTGTGCGAAGCTTGGCCACTTGCATCAAAATCTTAGAGGCGCAAACAAACAAACACCAGGGCAAAATTATCCAGAGGCCTTGAAAAGACTGGTCAAACATGCGCCGAAACAAATGTGGGCGATGACTGTGGAATTTGATGTGTTGCGTATATCAATAGATGTATATCTGGTAGTATTCAGAACTTAGAACACGTTCCACTTTTGTAATTATATTACACGTAGCATGCGTCCGTTCATATCACGCGATGGCGGAGCTAAACATTAAAAAAAAATCTCCACTGGCGGGATTCAGTTGCAAAGAGGCTACAAAATCATACAAAAGAACCACGGTTGGCTAAAAATCACATTCTGAAAGGCGGAATAAATGATAAATCTTTACCTGGAGAATTCGGTGTAGTGAATCGGACAAGAAGTGTCGGCGGCAAAGTCCCTCCCGAACTCAATGGTAGGAACAAGTGCTTGAGACAGGTGCTTCGCTAGGTGTTGTGGTGGATTTCGGTGCGCACGTCCAGGTGTGAATCCACAGGTATCGCACAGGTATGACTCTGCAGGTGACGTGCAGGTATCAAAGTCGATATTTGTAGTGACGTGTCGTGCGTCAGTCGAACGGAGCGGATCTCGAAACACCTGGATGGCTGCACATCGTCTGCGCATGCGCATCGAACTTTTTGGCGGGAAACCGCGGAACTTCAGGTATCAAGGTCTCTGTGCGATTAATTACAACCATAATCAAAAATTCTCTGCTCAAAACTCATGGTGACGCCTATGGTTGCGCCCACCTCTGTTTCAACGCCCTTGGGCCACATAACTTTGTGCAAATCACTACACTACGGGACTAGTCCACTGGTAGTGATGTGTGTGTGTTCAAGTGCTATACTCTTCCCAAAGTGCAACTGCAAAGTGGACAGAAAATCACATTGACGAAATATGAACAACTTCTCGACGTGTTACAGTGACAAGAACATGGTCAGAAGGTGACGAGGTGGTGTTCTGGTCAGGTTAGGGTTGTTGAATTAGAATCTAAACTTTTCGTTGTCCGCTACCACATGTAGAGCACCAATCTCAACTGGCTATGTTTTACATACAATGAAGAAAATCATCTAAGTAATGAAAATATGAGGGACAGGAACGCCGCTACACGACTAAGGATTAGCTGTCATCAACTTCATATTGAAACAGGGAGACATACTCGCACCCCTCTGGAACAAAGACTATGCAAATATTGTGATTTAGATAGAATAGAGGACGAACGCCGTTTTGTAGTGGAGTGTAGATTGTATACCGTAGAGAAAAATGAACTGTATAAGGTTATACAAAGCCAATTTCCTTATTTCATACACCTAAGTTCTGTAGAAAAATTCATATTCCTAATGCAACTAGACAAACCATCAATCATAAACTTATCTGCTCTTTTATCTCCCCTATAACAGAAAGCGAGGAGAAGTTGAATTTATCCAGCAATAGTCTCATTTTGTATCTGTGAACTGTATCTTTTCAACATGTCTTGTTGTGACCTGTACTTAGCCCGGTGTGGCAAAAATGGGCAATAAAGGTCTTCATTAAAAAAAACGTAAAAAAAACACGACCAAAGAGTCGTTGTAACAAGATCATGCTTGGACTATAGTAATCTCTTTGTTTCATTTTGGAGAAATGTTGACATTGTTCATCGTTTGAACCTTCGTTTGTCATGAAAACCTAAAATCGGCCTGCAGGCCGCTTTTGATTGAGGTCATGAGGGAAGAGGCAAGGGTCAGACAAACTATAGCAATGATACAGATTATATGATTAAATCCTAATAAATTTCTAAACATGAGGTTGTTAACCTTACACATATATGATATCACAGAAACACAGAACAGGTCGAAAGTTTAGCCTGTTCGTTTTCGTTATCTCTGTTATCAAAAGAGTCTCTTAAAGGAAGCCAGTCTCTGATATTGTACGATTCTATTTCGTGTAGATTTGCCTACACCCTATTCTAATGCTTCTGTAGAAAGTCTCATGAAGGAAGCCATGTGGTCCGTGCGTATGTCTTACCTACAGTAAAGAGAGAGAAACATTGTTTAAGAATATTAGAACCAAAACACACATCTTTCTCGCGGTGCAGAAAGCGATATTTTCCACGTATTGCTCTCATGTTCAACTCATATATCCGTCTACGTAGGCCAGTTTCTTTATAATGTATTCCAAATGCGAGACCAGATTAATCATACATAACTGTACTGTTATCGATAATGTTTTGTTGTTGTTTTGTATGTAGCCTCTTAGTATTATTATCTGTATAGCTATTAGTTGTTATTGGTTGCCTTACATAGTAACCTGTACGATTGTTGAGCAATAATTTCATAATTCATTCATTCATTCATTCATTCATTCATTCATTCACTGTATCTGTATCTGTATCTATATAGCCGGTATAACCGACCTTCGGCGTAACACACCAGCTTCGCAGGCACGCGGTGCAGCAGCAGCTGGTTATATTGCACTGAACGATCCGTCACACCTAACTTTTGCACATCTATTTGCAAGCGTTCTTTAAAACTATCCAGAGAAGATGCCCCTACTGTGCTTGGTGATAACAAGTTCCACTCTACGATAGTTCTGGGAAAATACGAATTTTTGAACACATCAATCCTAGCTTGGTAACTCTTGTTACTGTGTCTTGTAGTAGACTGTCTCAGACATTGTCAGTCCCCACCTGCGATGTGCTGATATTTGTGCGCATCTGACCGTTACATCTCAGGAATGTTTCCTGCGGAGCTCGGCCGCACCGGTCAGCCTTCTGTGGCCCGCGGGCACGGAGGGACCTGCCGCCGCCATCCCGAGCTCGGCCGCACCGGTCAGCCTTCTGTGGCCCGCGGGCACGGAGGGACCTGCCGCCGCCATCGCGATAAAGACGCACGGCCCCTCAATCTTCCGCAACCCGCTCTAGGTGACACATGCCGACGTCTGTAGCTTAACGTGTCCAGCATGTCAGACAAGGCCGCGAACACAAAAGTTATAATCCTCGCCAACTATGCACACCTGTCATCTGTGTTGTGTCGCGTTTTGTTGCCACTATCGGTAAGACGTGTGGAGTAACACCTTCTTTCAACAAGAGGCAGCAAGCACTGAGCGACCTCTGAGCGACCACCGAGCGAGCACTGGGCGAACATTGAGCGCGAACACTGATCGAAGTAAATTATATTTGTGTGACAACTGGTTTCATAATTGGACTATGATGAAGGACGTAGAACAACATCAAATCTTTTTTTTAATTGTTCTTTGTCTATGAAATTCGTCAAGCAGTCTGTCAAATGTTTGCTAGTTCAGCAGTCGCTCGATGGTCGCAGCCTTAAGTGGAAATGAGGTCTGTGGGACACCTGAATGTGTCAGGTAACGCGCCAAGAATGGTAAACGGTGCGCCTTAACATATCTGGGCTGATCACCCTGTCACGGAGACGGCGGGGAAGACTCCAGACATGTTAAGAGCGTGTTAGCTGTTTATCGTCCGTCATGGGGTGATTGCCACAAGTTTCCATCGTCACAAATGCAGACTGTCACAAGTGTAGACTGTTACAAGTGTAGACTGTTACAAGTGTAGATTGTCACAAGTGTGGACTGTCGCAAGTGTAGACTGTTACAAGTGTAAACTGTAACAAGTGTAGACACGCACAATGTGCATCTCATGCGTATCTCAATCGTTTTGTGTCCGTTTTGGGTGCTGTCATTGGGCCGTACTGTGCATATGCATACGTACCTACAAACCGACACAAAACGATTAAGATGCGTATGAGTCGCGTACTGTGTGTGCGGCTGCATGTCAATACGGACCTCATACGGACTTGAGAAGCGAACGGAAACATCGTCAGTTGGAACGATCAGACAAAAATTGCTGGGGAAGCCAGGAGTCGCTTGACCATGATTTAGAAACGAGCTCACACAATCTCGCCTGTCGTGCGGCGCTGACTTACATGGTTTTAAGCGTTTTAGTTTCGTGAAAAACTGACAGATGTCTTCATCTTGCTACAGAAATTTTACTAGTCAAGTTGAAGAAAGCGGGCATGTATGCTAAGTTTTCCTAGCGCGAACCAAACCAACACTCTATACTTAGAAGAGTAATAACCATAAAGTTTTCGATACGGCAGATCTCGAGCCGCCCAATATTTCGACTTCCGTTTTTCGTCTTGTTGGATAACCTTCTCCCACGGTCGTTTACTTTGAAACGTGCAAAATGCTATCGTCAGACGAATTACGGGCACACATTTTGCCTTCTTCTTTTTCCAACAGCACTCCTTATGTTTTGCAAAAACACTCAGCACAGCCATTGTACGGGTTGGTGGCTTGGAAGAAATTATAGCAACGAGTGGGATTCCTCCCTCCTAAAGAGCGGCTGTTGCCTAAGAAGACATGAACAATTAAGAAGAAAAAAGCCTAAATGTAAGGAATCATTTCTGAGAACGGCTGATTGACCAGAGAAGCCAGCTAGCAAGCCCCTCTGACAGTTTACCTCAGGTTGGTCGCTCCTGTCACTGTTTTAAGTTAAGGCTTAGAAGAGTGAAAATCTGCTTACATATTGCATTCAGCAGAAAGTTTCTGAAACGGCTGATTGACCAGCGAAGCCCCTCTAACAGTTTACCTCAGGTCGGTCGCTACTGTCACTGTTTTAAGTTAAGGCTTAGAAGAGTGAAAATCTGCTTACATATTGCTTTCGGCAGAAAGTTTCTGAAACGGCTGATTGACCAGCGAAGCACCCTCTAACAGTTTACCTAAGGTTGGTCGCTACTGTCACTGTTTTAAGTTAAGTCTTAGAAGAGTGAAAATCTGCTTACATATTGCTTTCAGCGGAAAGTTTCTGAAACGGCCGAGCCCGCCGCAAACATAGCCCCATTGTCCCTCGCGCCCAAGCCTCGCTTACACCACAAACACCGGGGCATCTGCCTCTCTGTCGGCGCTTTGATCACACCCGTCAGGTGAGAGGCTTGTGTACAAATATACAGGTCATATTCCTCCTTCGCTGCAGATATATTTTTGCATTTTATTTCTTTTGTTCTCGTATTTTGGCGTCCTCCGCTCAAAGTGTGCGCCCAAGCACGCCTCGCATCTTGGTGTTTTTATGTGGCACTTTCTGGAGGAACCGAAGCGTGTCGCCTTAACACTTGGAGATATCTTATCACGTAGGCCATAATTCAAGAGGCATCTTCACAGTTAGCGTTTCCTCAGAAGCTTGCTTAAGGCGTCAAGAAACAAATTGGAATCTAAAACAACAATAATCCAGCTGTTAAACACGTTTTCAACAAGGTCAACAACCAGACGCCTTCGAAGAGATAACCACTGTATTAATAATTCAGTTTATTGGAAATTCTTGCCCGTGGGCTAATTGTAGGTAACATGAAAAAGCACAGACAGTGTAAAATAATAGATAGGACAAGTGTCTACTTTAGTCTAAAAGCTGACTCTAAATTCGGCGTTATTGGTTTCGACTTCTTTTTCGGGGACAGTAGAAGACGGGAGATCTCACCTTTTCTATTATGTGTGGGTTTTGTGATGTTAGAAGGAGTTTTGTTTTCTTTTTGTCAGTAAGCGTGGAGAAATCTGGATGGACTTTGGTGGCCTCTTCGAACAGCTCTTTTATAATGATAGTTGCTTTTCCCCCCCAAAACGGCAACTTTCACAACATGTTTTTTGTTTAAAGTCGCGTCACCTTTAGTATTTACGCTGTTTGGTTTGGGTTCGCAGGAGGTTTCTTAATCCTATGAACAGGCAACCTTGGGATCCGCTCGCCGTAAATAGACATAAACAAACTCTGGAGTAACCGCCTTGTCTTGGAGGATCGTCTTAGCGATCGTCTGGCGTCTCAGAACGGACGTTTAAGAAGAGAGGATGAAAAGTAAGAAGAGACACCAGTGTGAGGACTTGACTACCCCACCGCCATCTCCCACTGATTTTTGGCAGGCGCTTTATTAAATCTGGACTTGAAAGTTTGTTTGTATAATAACTCTAGTGTTTTTAATATGTCTGCGGCTTGTGTGTGCCCGTGGGCTTCTATTGTCACTGAATTTTACGTAAATATTGCGGCGGTTTGTGACGCTTGTGCCCACACCCCCGTGTATACCCCAAACACGCACCAGCGTCAGCAGGTATGGAGGGGGTGGGCGCACATGCGTCAGGACTGGGGAAATTAATATCAAGTTTCCCGTCATGGTCCGGAAAAATAAGGTCGGTAGATAAAACTGTCTTTTATAAGAACATATTCTCTTTTGCTTTTCGGCCAAAGTGATCTGACAAATACAGTTTTACAATGCAAAATTGAAATGCATAAGGTATTGGACCACGTATTTTTTTATTATATGTAATCATGCAGGTACGAGGGGCGTTCAATAAGTAATAACTCTGACCCACTTCCAGTTGTCTGATCTAGATGAAATTTTGCATGTGTAATGATTGATATCTTTATAGCTTATGTTGCAAAATAGAGCTCTGAACTAATTGTGGTTTCTGATTTACTGGAGTTTGAACTGAGTTAGGTGTGAAATGGACTAGGTGTGACATGGAGCCAGTTGAGTGTCACGCAGTGATCCGGTTTTTGTATTTGAAAGGACGCAGACCAAAGGAGACTTTTGATGAAATGAAAGAAACTTATGGTGATGATGCCCCATCATATGGCCTTGTAAAACGCTGGCATCCTGAATTCAAACATGGCCGGAAGTCTGTGGAAACAGCTCCCAGACCTGGTCGTTCCTCTTCTGCCATTGATGAGGCATCTGTTGGAGGACAAACCTGAGGTGTCCTACAAAAACGGTGTCCAGAGCTGCATCAAACGATAACTCTGGGTGGTTTCTATGAAGAGAAAGACTAATAACTGTGCCAAGTTTCATTAATCTCCTGCTATGGGAAATGAGTCAGAGTTATTACTTATTGAACGCCCCTCGTATGTATTGTACAAGGTACTGGCATTTTCGACATGTTGTATTTATACAGTATATGTTGTACAAGGTATTGGTGTTTTCTATATGTTGTAATTATACAGGAATATATTGTACAAGTATTAATGACCTGAATAAAGAGGCAGAACGTTTAGTGCAGTCATTCTAACATCTACTTTGAAACGCGAAATAAAAGTTCACAACGTAATAAAGGTTAGACATTCAAGTAATAAGATGCGCCAAAATACTTGAGCAACTGACCGTTTCCAAAATCACATCCAGTAATTACTATTTGGCGTATAAGTTTACAACATTCCTCGGAATTATGTTTTGTTTCGTCACTGAGATGTCGGATCCAAAAACTTCATGTCGACCACTTAAAAGTCAGCAGATTTTTGTTTAAAGTCGGCAGTTTTTTTGCTATAAGTCGGTAGTTTTTTGCTAAAAGTCGGTAGTTTTTTGCTAAAAGTCGGTAGTTTTTTTGCTAAAAGTCGGTAGTTTTTTGCTAAAAGTCGGCAGGGTTTTGCTAAATGTCGGCAGGGTTTTGCTAAAAGTCGGCAGGGTTTTGCTAAAAGTCCACAGGGTCTTGCTAAAAGTCGGCAGGGTTTTGCTAAAAGTCGGCAGGGTTTTGCTATAAGTCGTCAGTTTTTTCCTAAAAGCCGGCAGAGTTTTGCTAGGGTCCGGAAACACGCCATCTTAGGCCTTACCGCAGACAAGGGTGAAGGATGCGAGAACTGGAAGGCAGATTTGTTGCTTGTATAACAGACAGACATATTATCTGTTCCACAGGGCGGACCAACACCTGCCCAGAGCACTGGTGCGGAGAGGGCGCTCATGCCCACCGCGTTTTGACGCACTCCAGTTCGGGAGAACGCAAGTGTTTCATAAGAGAGATGTTTATCTTCCTCGAGGTGCCGACCTCTCAGTTTGGAGAGTCCAGCGGAACGTTGGTAAGGAACACACCAACAGACCACACACACACGGGACAACACATAGTCTTACTCACACTGACAACCGGCGCAAGGTTAAGCTGTAATAGCACAATATTTAGCTGTAAGGTTGTATGATACATGGTATGGTAAATTTTCTGTTTGTCCGCCAATTCATTCATTGATTCATTCATCGATTCATTCATTGATTCATTCATCGATTCATTCATTGATTCATTCATTGATTCATTCATTGATTCATTGATTCATTCGTTCATTCATTCATTCATTCATTCATTCATTCATCAATTCATTCATTCATTCATTCATTTGTTCGTTTGTTCGTTCGTTCATTCGTTCATTCGTTCGTCCGTCCGTTCGTTCGTCCGTTCGTTCATTCATCTTTCTTTCTTTCTCATCCATCCATCCATTAATTCATTCATTCATGCATTCATTCATTCATTCATTCATTCATTCATTCATTCATTCATTCATTCATTCATTCATTCATTCATTCATTCATTCATTCATTCATTCATTCATTCATTCATTCATTCATTCATTCATTCATTCATATATCTTTCCTTTTCTCCCTTGCTCCGATTGTCGATCCGTTCGCTCCTTTCTTGCTTCATCCATTCACCAACCTTCCAACCTTACTGACTACGGAAGACCAGCTTACCGGATGACAGCGTTCTAATAAATCAGCATCCTAACGACGTAGCCCAACGATGTATGGTCCACTAAGATATGTCAGTAACGTTACATTCATCATTGCCAAACGTGTGACAGACGCACCTACTCTGCCATATCCACAGTACAGCACTGTACTGGACATGGTGGCAGAAGGAATGAAGAAAGGAAGGAAGGAGTAACGTTACATCTAGAAGTAGAATAAGATGAAGTTTCAACTTTCGTAAAATCCGTGGTAAACAAGTAAAACAGACCTGGAATGAATAAATTCTTATAAGTGGTATTAGTGGTAGGTATTAGTTGTATCATCGCTTTATACATAAACTAATTTTGTAAACGATAATAGATTTAGCGATAGAATGTACCATACATTTAGCGTCGGCGTAGATTGTTTTACTGTACAGTTTTGTCTCTACCCGTGTTCACTATCAACACTACAGGTGATTGTGCTTTACGTTTAGTCTTTGTTGTAACAACTTTTGTTTAGCTCATGTCGACGACAATAACATGCAAATAAAGAGTACCCTTACCACTGGTTTATATTTTTTGCGATCAGCCTTTTAAGCATGCAATTATTAGTATTCAGTGTGTTTTGTTATTTATATCAGATTCTGGAAACATCTCAGAAGTCTGTTTCTTCTTGGACTCGTCTTTTGAAGGCCTAACCCCCCCCCTCACATTAGGCGAAAATCGATCGGACGACGAGTCTGCGAGCTCTAAATTAAGAGGAGGCATGACCCTGGCAGGAAGGGGAGACCTCTGCCATTTCTTCGTCGGCAGCAGGGCCATGCCTCCTCGTAATTTAGAGCTCGCAGACTCGTCGTCCGATCGATTTTCGCCTAATGTGAGGGGGGTATTAAGAGCTCCGTACGACCCGGCCATCAGCAGTGCACCTGTTTCTCCCCGTACACTTGCCATGTTGCGTGTGGATGTTTATACATCACGTGTTTACCAAATCCTCGCCGCTGGTGTTGAAACATGGCGCTCCTCACAACGACAAACGGCTGACATTTTTGTGTTTTTGTGTGGACCGGGTCGCGGTGCTGGTGACCCCCCATGCCCACCCTCCACACAAAGGCGGAGATACTTAGACCCCGGCACACAAAGCCCCGTGTTTACACAGCTAAATGGCAACTGTTGTGAGATTGGAGAAGGCGCTCATTACGTTTGTTTGCCATCACGATCCGACTCGGTATTTTTGTGCTCGCAGCTCCAGTCTTCGCGCACGGTATTGTGAGGCGTGACCCGGTGTCTTGTCGCTGTGTGGGGGAAATACTTCTCACTCCACACCTCGGGACTTTAGCGTGCAGAGTGACGAACAAGGACGATACAGTCATTTTTACCAACTTTTAGAGTCAATCGTACAGAGGTAGTTAGCCTTGTAGGATTTTTAAAACGCCAATGGGAATACTACACAAAACAGATTTCTTTGTAGCAAAATGGACCATTGTTTTGAGTGTCGTCCATTCACAAGTTCTCACATACTGAATCAGGTCCAGGTTCAGGTCCGGACCTGGACCTGATCCTCTGGACCTGAACCGGACCTGGACCTGAAGTTTCTGTACCGGTACCCACCCCTAGTACCGCTAATGCCATATGATGCCATATACACCTCAGGGTCATTGACCCTTTATTACATAACATACATGTCCGGGTCATCAGAGTTTGTCACTAGAAATAACTCATGGTCATCATCCTCATAACCCAGGGTCACTCAAAACAATGTTCAATCAATTGTCCAGTTCATTCAAATCACAAGGTCGGTGAAATCAAATCAAAACCCAACGTCCAAGGATATGAAGAAATGTGACCTGTGTGTCATTTTGACATCGTCATTTCTAAAAAAAATGAACGCTGAGTAGAGCTTATCAGGAATAAAGTGAGTATTTAAAAAAAGACCCTCAGGACGGATCATTAACCCTTTATTGTATAATAGGTCACTACAAATAGCCATGTTGACAGGGTCGCTCAAAACATTGTCGTTTTTCGTAAACCCTGACTTTGGTACAATCAAATCAAACGGCTGAAGATATGAAGAATTTTCAGGCCCCAAATTGTTTCCTGTGTACCATTTTGAAATTGTCATTTCTAAAACACCTCAAGGCGGGTCATTAACCCTTTATTGTATAACAGGTCAGTACAAATAGCCATATCGACAGGACTCCTAAGACGTTGTCTTTTTTCGTAAAACTTGAGGTGAGTGCAATAAGATCAAACGGCCGAAATGCTTTGTGATTAGAAAAGATAGTGACACTCATGTTTAGCCCCACCTGATTGTATGGAGGTTTTCTCATTATCCTATTTTGTCTAGTTAGTACAGTTTTAAGATTTATTCTGTGTCCTCTTTTTGTAGTTTACATGAAGAATTTGCAGTGCCCAGGTGTGTCATTGTGCGAAGTAATTTGTGAGGAACGTTAACGATGACAAACCTCCATTTCAGCGACGTGCCATTTCAAGTGATTAATCAAACTGCTGAAGATTATTGAAGAATTTTCAGGGCCCAAGGGTGGCACCTGTATACGCTTGTGCGATGTAATTTCTAAAGGTGGGGTCACACATGCGTATATATTCAAGTCCGTTTGAGGTGCGTATAACGCTCTTAGTCTCTACCAGGCTCCACAGATCGCGGGGAAAAATAGTTGGACAAATATGGATACATAACATGCCAGATGAGTTAGTTGACCGAGAAGTATGGTTAGCGACCCAGCTAACTCGTCTGACATGTTACCTGTTTACGTTTGTCCAATTTCTATTATTTTTACAACGACATGTGGAGCCTCGTGGAGGCAAATACTCCCATGCGCGCCTCATACGGACTTAACTATATACGCAGGTGTGACCCCACCTTTAGGAACGTTAACGATGACAAACTCACAATAACCTCCACTTGAGAGACGTGTCATTTCAAGTGGGGAGATTCAGAGCCAAACAAACATGCTTCCATCCGGCTTCCATGAGTGATGGGTACAAACAAATCAAACGGCTGAAGGCATGAAGAGATTCTAAGGCCCAGGAATGACACTAGTGTGCCATTGTGCGATGTAATTTCTAACTAACGGGAACGTTAAGGATGACAAACTCACAAAACTCCACTTTCAACCGACGTGTAATTTCAAGTGGGGAACCAAACGGCTGAAGAGATGAAGAATTTTCAGGCCCCAAACGCTACCTGTGTGCGATCTGATTTCTGAGGAACGTTAACGATGACAAACTCACAATACGTAACCTCCACTTAAGCGACCTGTCATTTCAAGTGGGGAATCAAACGGCTGAACATATGCAGAATGTTCAGGGCCCAGACGCTACCTATGTGCCTTTGTGCGATGTAATTTGTAAGGAACGTCAACAATGGCAATCCTTAAGGAACGTTCTAAGGAACGTTAACTCACAATAACCTCCACTTTACCGACGTGTTACTTCAAGTGGGGAATCAAACGGTTGAACATATGCAGAATGTTCAGGGCCCAAACGCTACGTGCCTTTGTGCGATGTAATTTGTAAGGAACGTCAACAATGGCAATCCTTAAGGAACGTTCTAAGGAACGTTAACTCACAATAACCTCCACTTGAGAGACGTGTCACTTCAAGTGGGAAATCAAACGGCTGAACATATGGAGAATTTTCAGGGCCCAGACGCTACCTATGTGCCTTTGTGCGATGTAATTTGTAAGGAACGTCAACAATGGCAATCCTTTAGAAACGTTCTAAGGAACGTTAACTCACAATAACCTCCACTTGAGAGACGTGTCACTTCAAGTGGGGAATCAAACGGCTGAACATATGCAGAATGTTCAGGGCCCAAACGCTACGTGCCTTTGTGCGATGTAATTTGTAAGGAACGTCAACAATGGCAATCCTTAAGGAACGTTCTAAGGAACGTTAACTCACAAAAACCTCCACTTGAGAGACGTGTCACTTCAAGTGGGGGGGAATCAGAGCCAAACAAACATGGCTCCATCCGGCCGCGCGGCGCGGGGAATGCGCGCGCTGTGCCCGCGGGTTTGTGGGCACAACAATGGCGGCCGGTGGTCAGTCCTCCCAAGGTCAGCCTTATCTTCCTCACGACATGTCCGTCATTCATCAAGGTGTCATCCGCGGGAACTTAATATTCTTTTTGACTAAAATCTGGCCCTCGGGTTTCATGCGCGCGCCTGAAACTGGGCTACGTGCCGTGGTTTCTGTCGTGTTGGGCTGTTGTCGTGTGCAGGGGGGTCGTTCCACTGGGGCAGGCTCTTCACTGGGGTAGAACAAGTGGCTTATCTGTACTGTTATATCTGTATTCATGTATTCAAATGTATGTTAAGTGGCACTGTTAGAATAAGTTTTTTTTTTAACTTGAGTGCAGTGTCACTTTGTCCTGTCTGCTTTTATGTTGAATAAAAAACAAAAACAAAAAAAAACAAGTGGCTTGGAACCGCTCTTTTCCATTTTACGGACATTCTTCTTTCGTGTAACACCTTCTTGTCTGCCCCCTCCTGTCCGAACGGACTGTATTGGACAGAGAAGATGTGGTAGACGGTCTGCATAACTTTGGCCACGCGGTGTAAATCGTAGTCGGCTCAGCATTCTTCTTTGTTTTGCCACCTTGACATTGAGATACCCGAATATAGTACTAGTGCGTACACGAGTGCGCGTCAATTTACCATTAAAAAGCGTTGCCTGGCCTCCTGAATTTACTTTGAAGCGTTACTGCACCCCCATGTGGACCCTCAAAATTCCCCTGCAGTCTGGCTTGTACCCCTTTGTACTTCTGTTTGCCGTTGTTGTTTTCTCAAAGTGGCAAATTTATTGCGTCACGATAGCTCGTTATTGGCTGTAAGGCTCAGTATGAAAGTCATTCTAAGAATCTTGTGGCATCCTTTTATTAGATCGGTTCTTGCCCAAACGACTCAGCAATGATGGCACACTTAAACACTAACATCTCCACTAATCATTTGGGCACCAGGCAACACCGGACAGAATATTGAACAATTATCTTATCTTGTTGACACAGGAAATGCCCAGGATTTCCCCAAACTGCCGCGCTTTTGCCCGGTTCGACTGGAGGAATCCGTCCGTGTGTACTTTTCCTGGTCTGTACCTTCAGGGCGCGTTTTTTCACAGGCTATAATTTTTCGTGTGCATATTGCTGCTCGATCAATCATTCAATCAATCAATTATCCGAGGGTATCAAGGATTGATTGAACATGGCCGGGAAAGCGTTCTCTCTATTTCAACTTCATCATGTTGGGTTTAATTTCTACGGTTTTCGCGTCTGTGAAGTAATTTTGGGGTTACGGTTCACACTTTGACGAAAGAGGAGAAAGTTGCCCACCATGAGGTAATATTCTCCCGTGGATTATCAGCGGGACCATCTCATCACAGGGTTTATGTTCCGACTGTAAATCCTGGCTGATTTAGGGCACGTCGGGGCAGCGTTATCTCCCCACACATAAATCTGGTCTGGCTGCACCTCAGGCGACGGGTGGGGGGAAGTCAGGGGGACTGTTCTGTCCTGTCTGTAGTGTTTCTCTCAATGAAAGTGGCGTTTTGTAGACGCGATGGTTAGGGCGTTTGGTGAAGGAGCCAGAGGTCCTGGGTTCGAATCTCCACACACATAAATCTTTTCCGTGTGCACCTCAGGCGACGGGTGGGGGGAAGTCAGGGGGGCTGTCCTATTTTGTAGGCGTGATGGTTTAATAGGGAGTTTGGCCAAGGACCAAGAGGTCCTGGGTTCGAATCTGCACACACATAAATCTGGTCCGGGCACCTCGGGAGACGGGTGGGGGGAAGTCAGGGGGACTGTCGCCAAAATGAAGTTACTCAAGCAACTAGATATGACTTTGGAAACGGTCAGACGTTTCAGACACCATCCGATGTATTTCGTCAGTGACACGTTTCCAAATCCATGTCCAGTTGCTTGAGTGACTGCTTTTTGGCGCTACCTGGACGTCTAACCCTCATCGACGCATCAGAGGGACTGCCCTGTCCTGTCCTGTTTGCAGTACTCCCTCAAGAAAAGTGGCGTTTTGTAGGCGTGATGGTTTAATAGGGCGTTTGGCCAAGGACCCAGAGGTCCTGGGTTCGAATCTCCCCACACGTAAATCTGGTCCGGGTGCACCTCAGGCGACGGGTGAGGGGAAGTCAGGGGGACTGTCTTGTCCTGTCATGTATTATTTTTCTCAAGGAAAGTGGCGTTTTGTAGGTATAATGGTTAAGTCGTTTGGCAAAAGACCCAGAGGTCCTGGGTTCGAGTCTCCCCACACATAAATCTTGCCACGGGTGAGGGGAAGTCACGGGGACTGTCCTGTCCTGTCTGCTGCATTTCTCTCAAGAAAAGTGGCGTTTTGTAGGCGTGATGGTTTAATAGGGAGTTTAGCCAAGGACCCAGAAGTCCTGGGTTCGAATCTCCCCCCACGTAAATCTGGTCCGGGTGCACCTCAGGCGATGGGTGGGGGGAAGTCAGGAGGACTGTCCTGTCCTGTTTGCAGAATTTTCTCAAGCAAAGTGGCGTTTTGTAGACGCTATGGTTGGGCGTTTGGCCAAGGAGCCACAGGTCCTGGGTTCGAATCTGCACACACATAAATCTGGTCCGGGGGCACCTCGGGCGATGGGTGGGGGGAAGTCAGGGGGGCTGCCCTGTCATGTCTGCGGTATTTCTCTCAAGAAAAGTGGCGTTTTGTAGGTATAATGGTTAAGTCGTTTGGCAAAAGACCCAGAGGTCCTAGGTTAGAATCTCCTGACATGCCACCGACGCTGTGCTCTTGGAAAAGACACGTTACACGAAATTTCTCACTTCACTGGTGCGAAACTTAGTACCTATCTACTGTAGGGACGTCCTTCGAACAGGACGATAAATGGAAGTCCCGTGTTTGAGGAGCACGTTTAAGAACTCACCACACTTAACGAAAAGGGTAAAGTTCCTTCCCGTTGTGAGTGGATCAAATGAATAAGTCGGGATATGCAGTTTGTACAGTTCAGTAGAAACCTTGTCTATCTATCTATCTATCAATATCAGTACTGGCCAAATCCCACTACGGGGTATCCCGGCCAGGGAGGTGACGGTAGTGTGGCCGGTGGTGGTGCATGAGAAAAAGGTACAATCAACATTTGTGTGTTACGTCACGAGGCAGTTTGTTGTATGTACATGTAGTTTGTACTGTTCAGTACAAACCTGGTGTGTTCCGCCATAAGTCGCTTTACCGCGTACGCACCACAACAACAAAAAGTAAACAAATAAATAAACGAATCCTGTCAATAAAACGACAAGGACGAGGTCACGTCACCGAGTCGCGAACAGCTGATGCAGACGTGAGGATCCGGCTGCGTTTGGTTTGTTATTTTTTAGGGTCAATGACCGCTTTGATGTCAGCAACGGATGAGCATCATCGAGCAAAAGCGCCCCCACTCGGCAGTGCATTTTCAGCCAGTTTTTCTTAAACTGCCTTTTATCAAACTGCATGGAGAACAGGCGGGTTGCCTTGTTAGGCAGGTACATCGTAGAATCGGTAGGTCGGGCACAACTTCTCTTCATACATACACCTGGGTAGATATTGCTATCTGGCAGAATCGCCGAATCTGCCCGTAGAGATCCCGATCGGCGTCCGAGTGTAGATTTACTGATATATTTTATCAAAAGACAGTCAGGACGTTTCAACTTTGTTTCGTGTCGCTACATAAGAATCAATGGATCGCATTGAATCTCTGGATTTATACCACTTAGGCGATGTAAGTGCCTAACTATATCTCCGATTTGAAGATGTTGTTTGTCAAAATGCAGCCAAGAGCAGAACTGCATGAATATTCACTTCCGAGGGGGGTCGCTGTTGATCGATGATGTTCGCGCCATGACAAAGTACCATGATTGACATTAAGAGGTCATTGACCCCGAAAAATAACAATGAAAATGTAACATCCACGGTATATGTACACTGCCGCTTTGTAAGGCATATCAGCTCCGGTAGGTGTCGCTGTGGTACGGGTGTAAAGGAGACTGTAGCGTTCGTCATCACGACACATCAGCAGAGTCGCTCCAATGGGAGGATTTTATTCAAATCTGTTAACAGTTACATACGCAGCGATGACGCACTCACCTACATACCGTATATCTGCGCCATCACTTAAGATAAATATACAAAACATAAGTAAGCATCTGTATTAAGTGTCTTCCATGAATGTCAGATCATACTGGAAAAACTGTACTATGTATTACGTCGATGTAGGTCAGACATCCAGGTAATAAGATACGGCAAAAGTAGTGACTCAAGCAACTGGATATGGTTTTGGAAACGGCCAGTCGTTTCGGATAGAATCCACTATCCTTCGTCAGTGACAAAAAAGGCAGTCACAAAAAAGGCAGTCAGTCCTTTTTTGTCACTGACGAAGGATAGTATATTCTATCCGAAACGTCTGACTGTTTCCAAAACCATATCCAGTTGCTTGAGTCAGTACTTTTTGGTGTACTATGTATTGTACCTCACCGGTGTAACCGGATGTACAAAAATGATGATGATGATGAAGTAAGCACGAAATAAGCTCATCAATGAATACATAGTGTCGACCGAAATTTGGTGAATCTATGCGAAAACAACACATTATTACGAATAAGTTTTGAAAACGCATGAGGAGGATTGCGCTACAGAATATCATTTCCGACAGTGCTAGATACAGTAACGTTACATCCGTAAATAGCTTCATCAGGTTGTTAGATCAATCGAACAAAGTCTTCGTCGTCTCACAACCTTTTTTTTATTCTTCTGTAGACGTTTCGGTGACTGTCTGTCACCTTCATCAGTACAAAATGAAACATACTAACTTTATTGGATGATTAACGTATCACGTTCGAGAGCATTCCATGCCAAGTAATTACATCACAATACAATAGGTTAAGTTCGGATTGCACTGATTGTATAGTTCATATCGCACCGATAACGTTGGTATGTTTCATTTTGTACTGATGAAGGTGACAGACGGTCACCGAAACGTCTACAGAAGAATAAAAAAAAGGTTGTGAAACGACGAAGACTTTGTTCGAGTAACTTTACATGTTTTCTGAATAGTATTAACCTTTACACTTCGGTAAACGTGGCGTTTCGCCAACTGCCCTTCATAATCGGATATCTGGGGACGATCCTGGACCGGTTCGGTACCACCTCGGCCAGGGGAAACTGCCGGGGCATGACGATGTAAGGCCCGGCGGGCAGTCCGGCGGCAGGGTCCCGAGGAAGGTTTGACTCCACGTCCGGTGGGCTCGGCTGTTCGGCTTTCTTCCTGCAGTACAGATTAGAGAAGAAGGGTTAAAGTCATCATTACACGCAGGTGCAGAGGGTGCACTTTCAGCTAGTACCCTTAGTAAACCCGACTGTAAAATGCCTCTTCTGGGGACACGCTATCATTTTGGAATTGGGCGTTACAGATTCGTTTTTTTCCTTCTTATTTCTTTAAAAACACAGATTTTTAAATACATTTTTGAAAATTTCGGTGCGCTACAATATTTGGATGTGTACCTGCTGACTGTAATGATAATGACGAAGGTTAGACATCCACGTAACGAGATTACTCAGGCTCACTGACGAAAGGTAGTGGATTCTACCTCAAACGTTTGACCATTTCCAAAATCATATCTAGTTGCTTGATTGATTAATTGCTATTTGGTGAACAATAAGGTGTATACATTAGCCTGCTGTTGTATTATTACAGTCAGTAGGTACCCATCTGGCCAGCTTTGATACACTTTGATCTTATAGCACCGGTAAATCTGCTTGGAGATTAGTGAGGTGTGTCCATTACCGTCTCATGGTAAGAAATATGACCACGTCCGCCAGGAACTCCGCTAACAACGCACGTTACTACAGCCTCATCACACAGATGGGTGCCTACTGGCTGTAATAACACTGCAGTAAGGTGTATTTATTAGTTTATTACCGTCTCATGGCTAGAAATATGACCACGTCAGTGAGAAACTCCGCCAGCACGTTACTATAGCCCCATTAAACGGATGGTTACCTACTGGCTGTAGTAATACATTAATAAGGTGTGTCCATTACCTCCTCATGGTGAGAAATATGACCACGTCCGTGAGGAACTCCGCCAGCTCGATCACAGTCATGATGGAGATCCCCATCCACAGCCCCAGCTGGCCGCCGATGTCTCCCAGCAGGTTCTCCACCTGTCAATCAATCAATCAATCAATCAATCAATCAGTCAATCGATCGATCGATCGATCAATCAGTTGATAGATCGATCAAATAATCAATTGACCGGTCAATTAATCAATCTATAGATTTGCAGGTACACTGATCAGTCTATCAGTCTAACTCAATAAAAACCAAACAATGCAAATCAACCAAGAACCAGATAGATGCCCGAGTATCACTCTCACTGGTAAAAACTAAGATAAATAACCTTTAGCTTAGATATCTGATATGGCAATCGCCGTCACATGTCCATCTCAAGACAAATTCCTAAATATAAATAAACATACAGGTTCTCATCCGAGGCTTTTATACATTGATGAATATGCTAATACCTCATACGATGGCGTTTCATATATGTGCTCGATCTTCATGTTTTCAAAGTAGACTGTGACTTGGATGAAGCCCTCCCTGAAAAATGGAGAATATCCTTATTTCATAGTGATGACGAGTCTGGGATAGATACTCATATGAGAGTTACCAGAAATAATTGTCACGGCAGTGAGAAAATTCCACAATATTATCATTATTATTGTCTATTATATAGGGTAGAGATACCGATTCTACCGGTGGAGATATATCCCGATCGATCACATATCCTGATCACAGTCAGGATCTCCACTAGTACAATCGGCAATTCTAACATAATATTATGTCTTCTCTCGCTGTACAAGGATTTTGTTCGTTGTCTCTCGTTCTTCTTCTTCTCTTCTTTCTTTGAGGCTACCAACTTCAACATGCCGAAGACTTCTGTAGCCTATATGCCAAGTGTAAGGTTTGCACCGACGCACACCTGGCATGCCGCTATTCTTTTTCGAAAGGCGTGGTGGGTTCGTTAACGTGCATGGGGGTGAGGTTATCCCGGGACCTCCATGTAACGTCCTATCCGAAGAACAGCCATGGCCGAAGCAAGGTTCTAATTTTCAACTGATCATGAGTTAAGTGAGGAAAGTCGTGTTCTAAGTGTCTTTCCCAAGGGCATGCACAAGATTGGTGAAACGGCAGAATTCAAAGTCGGGACCTCTCGGTCCTGAGCCCAACACGCTGCCCTTGCGCCACGCGATCCCACAGGTTGAGCAGCTGTAAAACACTCACCTGATCTCCGCTGCGGTGCCGAGGTTCCCGAAGCCCGTGCCGTGTCTCGTAGTCATGTCGTCAATGAACGTCTCCTGAAAATATTCACGGCAATGTTACAGAGAACTTCAAATGTCGGAATCAAAAATGAACTGTAATTTCCAGAACAAGGACCAACACCAGTCTTTGTCAAATAATGAGCAACGAACCAACCGTTGGGGTTTGGCAGTCAAAATTTTCGGCAAGTTCAAATTTGTGCCTGAAATTACAGTTCAACTTTGATTTAGATAACGTTAGATTTCTGCCAACACAGATGGGTTTTCAGGCTAACTTCCAATGTATTTCCAATAGCCTGGTAACTTTAATTGGTTAATGTGGAAGTGCGTTAAGATTTGTTCTGTACGTATTGAGTGTGGTGGGTTTATAACATGCGGACTGCGTCAAAAGGTCCCATCCGAGAGCTGGAGACGTTCAGAACTATCTGAAGCTAGGTAATCGCTTTCAGTGAAGTTCAAACAACCAAATCATTAGGCCAGTCGACAACAAATAAAGTCTGTCATTTATTAGGTTCAAATGAGTAAAGAACTGTAGTCTTACGGCATATCTCGGTGCGGGCCACTCGCCGAAGCCAACAGTCGATGAAAAGACGGTCTCCCTGGAAGGAAAAGTTTGTCAGTTTCTAAAGAATCTATTGATCAGTAGCTAACAGTGACGGTCAACAGGCGTTATATTGTCTAACAACGCAAGATCAATCATAGTACATTGCGAAAGTATTCGTAAGCGTCATTTTTTGGCTTTTACCTTGGTTGCAGATTGTTTCCAAGGCCTCGTATATGGCCTAAAATTTGGTGTTAAATTTTCTTCAGAGGATGCATGTCGGAACTGTAGTCCATCACATATATTTTTACGTGATAGCCATTCTGGCATAGTAGCTTTGAACCGGCCTTGAAACCTATCGCCATCTAAATGATCCAGCGATTTTGTGCTTTAAACAGTGGGGCGTGGTCAACAATCTAACATCAATCAAAATTTACTGATCCAAGGTCCCGGAAACAGTCTGGCATCGATATCCAGGCTAGGAGCTGGCCTGCGTAGGCCCTAGAAACAGTCTGGCCTCCAGGCTACTCTTACCTGCACGCCTCTGGACAGTCGCACTGCAGGGACCCGTTCAGGTACAGCTTCTTAAAATCTGTCCTGCATTGATCTAAGACACAACAAGACAAAAACCATGGCTTACTGAATGTCTTCTCCGGTTCAAGTAAGGCTCAAAACCCCTGATGAGCCACCAGAGATTTCACAGAGCGCCCAACAAACTTTGTAGATCATTAAAATAACTATGTTTCTACGTTTGTGTATCTTGCTATACTTTGAATCATACTTTTACATTGTGCATTAACCCCCAACCCTAGCCCATAACCTCTCATCCCCTAACCCTAACCCTAACCCTAACTAACCCTAACCCTAACCCCAACCCCAACCCCAACCCCAACCCCAACCCTAAACCTAACCCAAACCCTAACCCATAACCCTAGCCCATAACCCTAACCCTAACCCTAACCCTAACCCTATCCCTCGCCCCTAACCCTAACCCTAACCCTAACCCTAACCATTACCCTAACCCTAACCCTAACCCTAACCCTAACCCTAGCCCATAATCCTAACCCTAACCCTCGAACATAACCCTAACCCTAGCCTAAACCCATAACCTCCAATCCTAACCTAACATCTAAACCTAACCCCTAACATCTAACCCTAGGCTTAACATAACATCTGAACCTCATAACCTCCAACCATAATTCCCATATCCCCATAACACGCTAACCTCTGGGGTGACAGGGCACCTCGTTGTCCGGTATTCTGATGTAGGGATCCGCACACCCACACCTCTTCACTATCTGCTGCTGAAGGCAAGTTTTCTCGCACAGCTTGACGGAGTAGGAGTATGTCTCCGGGAACAGTCGGACGTGGGTTCCGTTCTTCAGCCGGTAGAACCCCTTGTCTTTCCCGTCTGTACACGGACCGTACTTCCCGCCCTTACGTTCCAACAGCGTCTGGGTTTGCGACGTGCAAAAAGGTAAGAGAGAACAAAGCACTGCTGAATGATCGTCTATCATCTTCCTCAGGGCAATACTAACTAGTTCTACCTCGCACTGCAGCTAGGTGGCGCTGCTGCAGTGTGAAGAATGCTGTTCTAAAAGTAGTAAAACGTCACTGAGCGTATGCTTTCTCCGTCCCCATTTGTTCATAACTCACGTTTGGTTCGCACGGTAGCAGCGCCACCTAGCTGCAGTGTGAAGTAGAACCAGTCAGTATTCCCCTGGGGAAGGTGACAGACGGTCACCGAAATGTCGGCTAGGTATCAAGAATTTACAAAGGATTAAGTCATCCAGCGATTTGCCAACCTACCTATGTTTGTGTTTGCCCGGGATCGCCTACCTGAGTCAGCCCGATGGACACGGTGTAGCCCGGCGGGAGGGATGTGCCCTCTTCCCCGGCAAACGGGTACTGCGTGTGCTCGTGGATCAGCAGCCGTTCTCGTGCTGTGTTGTGTGGTGCTGTGTTGTGTCGTGTTGTGCTGTGTTGTGTTGTGTTGTGTTGCGTGGTGCTGTGTTGTGTCGTGTTGTGCTGTTTTGTGCTGTACTGTTTTGTGCTGTGTTGTGCTATACTGTGTTGTGTCGTGTTGTGCTGTGTCGCGTTGTACTGTGTTGTGCTGTACTGTGTTGTGTCGTGTTGTGCTGTGTTGTGCTGTGTTGTGTTGTGCTGTGTTGTGTTGTGCTGTGTTGTGTTGTGCTGTGTTGTGTTGTGTTGTGCTGTGCTGTGCTGTGCCGTGCTGTGTTGTGTTGTGCTGTGCTATGTTGTGTTGTGTTGTGTTGTGTTGTGTTGTGTTGTGTTGTGCTGTGTTGTGTAGTGTAGTGTTGTGCTGTGTTGTGTTGTGTAGTGTAGTGTAGTGTTGTGCTGTGTTGTGTTGTTGCTTACCTGACTGAGACCGATAGACACGGTGTAGCCCTCTGGGAAGGAGATGCCCTAGTGTGCTCATAGATAAACTGACGGGCTCTTGTTGTGTTGTGCAGTGTGTTGTGC